>BPTQ01000009.1:95130164-95425164 GCA_019973895.1 Chrysanthemum seticuspe | reverse complement strand
AGATTTTTTTTTTTTTTTTTTTTTTTTTTTTTTTTTGGAACAGCACGCTATACTATATATAGATGATTTATTTTTGTTATTACCAAGTTAATCTTGATGCAAAATGATCGTTTTCTTTTATGTCTTTTTTATTTTTGCTCACGATCTTCACTATCAGACTCACTATAGGTGCATTTCGTTGCTGGAATAATGAGCGTTATTTTTGTAGTGTAAAAGTGGATTTTTTTGGTTGTGTGTTATACGAATGTTATTGATGATGGAGTTTTTTTTTTTTTAAGGCAAAAGCTGACATGTCGACGTTTAAAATAGTTATAGACGGCAACTGCACCTAACTCGCTAAGGTGTATGGTGCATATATGCTATAAAATAATTGTTATATAAGAAAGAATTATAGTAAATGGTTAAAACAATTATAGACGCCAAATGCACTTAAATCGCTAAGGTGTATAGTGCATGCTATAACTAATTGTTACGTAGTATATAAGAAAGAATTGTAGTAAATGGTTAACACTTGCACGTTTGTTCAAATCATTAAAAATAATGCAATAAGAAACAACGTAAGTACAATAACATGACACCTATTGATCAATAATTGCTGAAGAATAAAACAAAAACCATTGTAAGGAAAGTGCTTGCCTTAACATCAACAGGATTTTAATTAAGTATCGAAATATAGTAATTTTAAAACTTAAGTTAGACAGTTAGACAATTTGCAAGCTTGTGTTGGTTGGTACCTGGTACATGCATTTTATTTTGTAGAGATATGCTTCATCATTATTGATTTGGGTAGTTGCGGGCTTCAACGTAGTTAGGACATACTCCGTATTATTTAAGGTAAATGTACGCATGCCATCCATTGGTACCTTGAATGTGTGATTGCTTCATCTTAGGATGCACAAATAATGTCGTCTTATAATTTAACTAGGAATATTCGATATTATCTAGATGCATATAATTCGAGAGATTTTCAATGAAAAAAAATATATATAAATAAAAATCTGTACAATTGTCAATTTGTCACTTAATTTACATGCAATTTCTGAAAGTCTATTCATGGAAGTAGTATGTCAACTTCGTTGAAGGGATGTTAGTATTTTCATACTGTTACAAGAACGTGTTATTGTATTTGCCATGAAGCCATGAATTAAGGGGACCAATAGTCTCCCATCTCTGCTCTATCCACGAATCTTAGAGTTGAGTCAAGTCTATCACTCTATTCCATTGGGTTGAACGATCGTCAAATGTGAAACATCGACTTGAGCGTATGGACCTGTTGAAACATTTGAGATTCTGAGGGCTCCTACTTTCCTAGCTAACGACTATTTCTATGTCTTGTGTTTGTACACGTACGTAACTCTGTTGTAAGGCGTTTTATTTCTAAGTACCCGTAAACTATTTATGATTTCTCCGTTAGTAATTTGCCATTCAAGTTCTCGTAAAGAGTTGGCAAATCCTCATTTGAATCATGAAAAGCAAACCAAGAGAATACAAATTTGTTTTATCATACATGTTGTGGAAAATTACAAAAGGATCGAATAGTTTTGGCTTTTCAAAATTTTAGTTTCAACTTAATGTGACCAAGCAATGATAATATGAATGATAAAAGGCGAAATAATAATATAAAAAAAAAATATCAAATTAACCAAACATAAGGATGCATAGTGATTCAATAACGAAGCTTCTTCTCGCTCTACTTGCTCTCCGAGTTTCCGATTCGGGAGTTACTTCACTATGTTAACAAGCTTTCGGAGAAAATTGTACAACGTCGATTATACTTTTACCGATACAAAGCTAAATATCGAGTCCTAATCTAGGTAGAACCAACTTTTCTCTATATATGTTTTGAGGCCTAAAACAATAACCTAACTCTTTATGTTTGGTGTTTGGCGGTGTTTATAACTTTCAAATATAGTAGTGGAATATATAACAAAAAGTTGCAAATACAATACTACATCTAAACACAAGACTTGGAAACTTCTAGTGTTCTTGCTTGCTAAAGAAAATGGATCACTTGAATGAATCACGTGGATGAATATAAAACAAGATAATAATCAAATAAAAATGTATATGAGAGTGTAACGGAATGCTAGAAATATGTTTGCAAGGGGTGAGCAAAATGAATGCAAAAGGCTTGTTTAAAAAGGGAAGTGGGAAGTTGTCACAAACCACGACGGATCCTTGCTGATCCACGGATCCTTTGAGGATACGTATGATCTGCAGAATCTGTATGTCCTGCACACGCAAGTTTTCAACCCGTTTTGAATGATGTATGGGGAAATGCATAAGACAAAGGGTGTTTGATGTTTGCCTAAAATGTTAAACACTCCAAGCTTAAAAATGATTAATGATGATTTTTTATGCAAAAACACTTTTGATGCTTTCCACTTTGGTCTTGATTATTACAAGAATGGTTAATCTATTTTTTCATACGGCTTATCACTTTTTAAACCAGAAATAATTTTAATTCGAAAATAGACTGTACGACCGGGCAACTTGTACAACCCCCAACCATAAGCCGACACTTAGCATGTACTTGGGATACTTGTCGGCTTTATAAGTGGGGGTTTTACAAGTTGTCCGATTGCCCAGTCTATTTTCGAATTAAAATTATTTCTTGTCTAAAAGGTGATAAGCCGTAGGACGACTGATCTATTTTGATAAATATCCTTTTAATAAAACATTTTATCTAAATGAAAGTAAATAAATCTTGGTTAAAGTTTATAAAATAATGTAATTTTATATAAAATGATACAAGTATTTTATGCATTGTTGAGAAATCGTTAAATAGAAATAATGTTCATATGCGTTTGTTTATATTAACAATCTTCTCTTTTTTATGACAAAAAATAAACTCAAATTATCGTTATGTAAAGTAAAGAAATTTTAGAGTTGAGTTTTGACCTTTCTCCCCCTTTTTGTCGTAGAAAAAAGAAGGTATGTAGCAAAGCGGAAATCCTTTGAAAAGGCTCCCCCTTGGTCCATGTTGCACCTTGACGAGAGCCTCCAAAGAAATTGAGCTGGTCGTTTGCAGGGGATTCACGTGGGGATGGAGAGTATTGCAGTGTTTCATCTTTTCTATGTGTGAGATAGTATCAGCAACAACAGAATCACAACAACACTTTTATTCAAACCAGAACCTCAATAGTTGGCATAGATTAAACCAACCAACAATACATAAAGTTTACATGGTCAGGTTACTATCAATGAGACAATAACCTGACAGTTACAAAGAAGAAAGTAGATCAGTACAATGATCAAGAAAGATAGAGTGTAAGACAATGACTGCACACACAGTCGTATATAACCCTAGAAGAGAGGGTTGGATTATGTAGGAAAATAAGATACACTAAGCCCCCTCAACTCTTCTGATATTATCAAGACCAACAACACATTTTCTTTTATATGAGACAACTTATGATTTGACTAGGAATGACCCCTGAGATTAAACCTGCAATAAGACACATCTACAAGAGCCATTAGCAACATGAATTGATATGTTTACCACAGATTATCATGATATATTTGAACATTCCCCCTTAATCTGTTTGGCAAACATATCAAATAATATCAGTTTTTCACACAAGAATTTATACTGATAAACATGAAGGTTTTAGGTAAATATGTCTGCAGTTTGGTTTGAAGAGCCAATCTTTTTGGCACTTATAATGCCCTTTGCAATTTTTTCTCTGATGAAGTGAACATCAATCTCAAAGTGCTTTGATCTTTCATGGAAAACAGGATTGACAGCAAGTTGCAGAGCAGACTTGTTATCACAAAAGAGGTTGACAGGAAGATTGATATTAACCTTTAGATCTTTTAAGATTTTTTGAATCTAAATAATTTCACAGGCAGCGGTAGACATTGATCTATATTCTGCTTCTGTGGAAGATTTTGAAAGAGTGTTCTGTTTTTTACTTTTCCATGAGATCAAACAATTATTAAAGAAAACACAATAACCAGTGACATATCTCATGGGTTTTTTTTTCTCACTTAGCCCAGTCTGCATCACTATACCCTTCAAGATGATTATCAGAGTTACTAAAATCATACCTTAGACCTTTTCCTGGAGCTCCTTTTAAGTATCTCATAACATTGAGTGCACATTCCAAGTGGGATTTCAAAGGAGAGTGCATATATTGTGCCAGACAATGAACAGAATATGAGATGTCAGGTCTGGTATGGGTGAGGTAGATAAGTTTTCCAAGTAACTTCTGATAACCAGTAATGTTCACAAGTAAGGGATCATCAGCAGTGGGAATGTATGGTACAACAGAGTTGGGTTCCACAGGAGTAGACACAGGTTTGCACCCACGAAGCCCAAATTCTTTGAGAAGTTCAAGAAAACATTTTCTTTGGGTGAGACAAATGTCATTACCAATTTTTAAAACCTCAATACGAAGAAAATATTTCAAGTTCCCCAAGTCTTTGATATGAAATTTGGATTTTAGAAAATCTTTGAACTGGTTTATCTCATCAATGCAGTTTCCAGTAAGAACAATGTCATCCACATAAACAAGAAGAGCAATAAACTTGTTATTGTAGGTTTTGGTAAATAGAGAATGATCATTAGCAGACTGCTCAAAGTTGTTTTCTTTTAATACACTAACAAGTTTTTCACTCCATTTTCTAGGAGCTTGTTTTAAGCCATAGAGAGACTTGACAAGTTTTCAGAATTTATTTTTATTGTTCACTCACAGAAACCCTTAGGAATGGTCATATAGACAAATTCATCTAGGTCTCCATACAAAAAAACATTATTAACATCAAGTTGGAAAAGAGGCCATTTGTTTTTCACAGATAAGGCAATAAGACATCTAACAGTAGACATTTTCACAACAGATGAGAACGTTTCATCATAGTTTATCCCTTCCCTTTGGTTAAAGCCTTTAGCAACTAATCTAGCCTTGTATATATCAATTTCACCATTAGCTTTGTATTTGATCTTAAAAATCCATTTGTAACCAATGGGAGTTCTATTTGGTGGCAGATCAGTTATATCCCAAGTGTGATTTTCATTTAAGGCCTCAATTTTAGAATTCATAGCATCAACCCAATTATTGTCAAGGATTGCTTCTTCATAACAAGTAGGTTCAAAACTTTTATTTATACTAGAGGCAAAGCAGTAATTATCTTTGCTTAGATGGGAGTAATTAACAACTCTTTCAACATCATATTTAACTTTACCTTCAACAATAAAGTCATTAAGATTGCTGGGCAATTTTGAAACTCTGGTTGACCTTCTAGCAGTAGTGGCTGGCAAGCCATCTTCTTGTTCAGGGTTCTGATCAGAATCAGAAGTGTATCAACAGGATGTGTTTCATGTGATACAATGCCCTCAGGGTGTGTATTTTCATCTGTGGAAGTTGCAACAGGTTCATCATCCCTATTAGGATGACCCAACACTGTGCCCTCATCATAAGAAGTTACTCTCCCTTCATCATTCGGACTTATTTTTTAGTCAATTTTTTTTTGTGATTTAAATCTTTAGACACACAAGTTTCAAAAAGAGGTTTTGACAAGGCATTTTTCATTTTGAAATGAAAAACAGTTTCACAAAATTTGACATCTCTGGAGTGAAAGTTATTTTTTGTTTCCAAATTTAAAAGCTTATAACCTTTTTTCTCATTAGAGTAACCAATAAAAACACTTTTTTCAGAATCTACTACCAAATTTTTCAGAGATGTTGAGAATGGTGAGATAGCATAAGCAGCCAAAGACTCTAAGGTGAGGGAGTAAAGGGTCATGCCCATACACAAGGGAGAAGGGAGACTTGCCAGACAACACAGAAGAAGGCAACCTGTTTATAACATAAGCAGCAGTTAGAACACATTCAGGTCAGAGATAAAGAGGTAATTCCCCCTGAAACATAAGGGATCTAGCTACATTAAGAAGATGCCTATGTTTCCTTTCTGCAAAACCATTTTGTTGTGGCGTGTAAACACAAGAAGTTTGATGTAAAATTCCTTTGTCATGAAAGAAATGTTGAAGTTTGTTATTGACAAATTCTGTTCCATTATCACTTCTGAAAATCTTTACATTGTGTTCAAATTGATTTGATAACATATGAGCAAAGTTAACAATGGAAACATAAACATTATCCTTTCCTTTAAGCATATAAACCGAGACTGCCCTTGAATAGTCATCAACAATTGTTAAAAAATATTTGTAACCATCTCTGCTAGTGACTTTATATGGACCCCATACATCTAGATGAACAAGTTGACCAATTTTAGTTGATTTATGTTCACTTAGAGGGAATGGTTCCCTGATTTGTTTGGCTTTATTGCAAGTATCACAAAGATGATCAGATTCAGATGAACTATCAAGTTTAAGAGTGGGTTTAAGTATATGCAGGACTTGGTCAGAAGGATGACCAAGTCTTTGATGCCAGAGATTTCTAGAAACATGACAGAAAGATATGCAGTTATTAGAAGTAATCTTACATGTAGAATTAATGTCAAACATATATAACCCATTGCATTGTTTACCAATCCCCACTATCCTTTTTTGATGTAAATCCTGTATATAGCAATTAGATTCATTAAAGCCAACAAACATCTTATTGTCTCTAGCAATCTTATGAACAGAAAGCAGACTGACATTATACTCAGGAACAACCAGAACATCAAAAAGAGTTAGGTCATTATTGACTTTTAAATCACCAATTTTTGTACTTAAGGCCTGAGTACCATTAAGATGTCCAACAGTTAGGCCAAGATTTGAAATATCTACAACATTGATTAAAAAATGTGCAGATACAGTCATGTGTTGATTTGCACCAGAATCAACAATCCATCCAAGACTGATGTTTCCAGATAAAGAGTTTGTGTTGTTAAAAATTTTGTTGAAGTTTATGTTAAACTTAACACTTCCATTAAAGAAAGTTCGTGAAAAATTTCTACTTGCCATGTTGGCATTAGCAGAAGACACATTGTTGTCATTAAGAAAACTCATAAGTCTGGAGAGTTGTTCATGTGATGATCGTTGTAAGCTCTTAGACGAGGTCTAATATTATATCTAGGAACACATAATAATGAAAGCGGAATATTCAAACATAGAATCAACATTATTATGAACAAGGTTTCTTTATTATCATAAACTAAGTAACTAACTATAATAAAGATCAAAGACTTGATCTAATACTAACTAACTAAACCCTAGGCGTTTTCCCTACGCCTAGGTTCCCACACACACACACACCGTTAGACGTCTACATCTTGTACGTACTTATAAAACTAATGACCCTATGTCTCTTTATATACTAGAGACATCTAGGGTTTACAAGAGGAATCATAATATAATTAGGAAACTAAATATTCTTTTAAGCATATCTTCTAGAACCTTCTAAATCCTCCATCTTTTTGTAGTTTCCCTTCTTGTCACTTTTAGTCCTTCATGTTTCATTCTTCTTGTTTTGTATCATCAAATCTATAATAGACCCAACAATCTTCCCCTATTTGATGGTAACAAAACAACCACGAATCTTGTACGAACTTCCCTAGACGAAGTAGAGAAATTGAGATCATTAAATCTCACCATGAATGAAACACTCTTATCTTCCATGCTTCCCCTTGACTTAAACATGTCACTCAAACATCTCTTCCCCATTTTGTTATCAACAAATAGGGAACGTATGCAAATAATGAACTTGACCACCACGAATCAATATCATACTTCCAATCTAAGACTTCCAATGCTTAAAATCGCCCACCATTACGCATCATAAGAAAAATGGATTCAAAACAATAGAAAACTCCAACTAGCAGTAGTAATAATGATCAACAGTAGTAAAAATCAAACACTTCCCCTTGAGTGATGCATGTATATCAATGATTCTTCAAAATCTGTAGGCTTTATGTAATGATTACTTGTGAAGAAAACCAAATATAACGAATTTGATGAAGAAGTAGAATTTCCCAAACTTGTATCTTAAATCTTTTACTATCCATGAAACTCCATACTTATACGAATCACCAAATATAAGTAGACCGCAATCCCTTGACAAGAATCCTCAACTAGTATGAGACACTGAGCACTACAATGTAACTCCTTCAAGTGATAGCCAATGTGTGCATAGAGCATCATAAGAAAAATCACACATTGCTAGATTCATCAAGCTAGATGATAAGCACACAAACCAAGTAATTCCACTTCACCTTCAAATAAGTGATAAATAATCCTCTTCGTAATCAATTCTTCAATAAATCTCCAAAACGAGCCTTTTTTTTAAATCCTTTTAAGAACACTTAACAAAACTCCTTGTGTGTGTGAACAATAACCTGTGTGTGTGTCGTCCAAAAACCATAACAATAATTATGCTCGACTTCCCCTTAAATCGAAAATCATATGAGAAGCAATACTTTCAATATCACAGTACTTTGAAACCTCCTCACAGTACTTTGAGAAGTAGCAGTACCTTGAGCATAAGCAGTACTTTGAGAACAACAGTACTTTCAATAATCAGCAGTACTTTCGAATTCCAAGCAGTACTTTCGTGTCCAAGCAGTACTTTGCTTGTAGGGGACCAATAACGCACAGTAGTACTTTCAAAATACACAGCAGTACTTTCAGCAGTACTTTCACATAAAAGCTCAGATGGAAGATCCCTTCGGTGGAAAGTTAGATTGATATATAGAGAACATCCACCCAAAATTTCGTTACGATCCAACGGTTAACGAAAAAGTTATAATCGTTACAAAACAGTGCTGTTGTAACCTTACGAAAAATTTTCAGTTTCTGCAGCAGACTTCGACATTGAATAACTTTTGATTGAGAGCTCCGATTGACAATCCCTTCAGTGAGATTAAAGATAGATATACCAAAAAGCTCCAGTTCAAATTTTAGCTCGATCCAACAGTTCAATAAAAAGTTATGCCTTCTGAAAAACAATGCTGCAGAAGTATTACGAATTTTTGACAGCTTCGAATTTTTCTTCCTTCTTCTTCAAGAAAACCTTGTAGATCCCTAGATATCACGAGCCCCAGGCTCTGATACCACATGTGAAGATCGTTGTAAGCTCTTAGACGAGGTCTAATATTATATCTAGGAACACATAATAATGAAAGCGGAATATTCAAACATATAATCAACATTATTATGAACAAGGTTTCTTTATTATCATAAACTAACTAACTAACTATAATAAAGATCAAAGACTTGATCTAATACTAACTAACTAAACCCTAGGCGTTTTCCCTACGCCTAGGTTCCCACACACACACACACCTTTAGACGTCTACATCTTGTACGTACTTATAAAACTAATGACCCTATGTCTCTTTATATACTAGAGACATCTAGGGTTTACAAGAGGAATCATAATATAATTAGGAAACTAAATATTCTTTTAAGCATATCTTCTAGAATCTTCTAAATCCTCCATCTTTTTGTAGTTTCCCTTCTTGTCACTTTTAGTCCTTCATGTTTCATTCTTCTTGTTTTGTATCATCAAATCTATAATAGACCCAACAGTTCATTAGACAAGGAGACAGGAGAGTTGCTAGCTCTATTTTCAGTGACATGGTTAGCATCAGTAGAAACTTTATTGCTAGTGACAGGTTTAGCATTGAAGTTCCTTTTAACATACCCAGCAGGGTAACCAACAAGGTCATAACACCTATCAACAGTGTGGCCAGGTTTTTTTGCAATTAGTACATTTGAGATTCAAGTTTGGTCCTCTGTTGTTTGAACTGTTGCCAGCATTAAACCCATAACCTTTTTTGAAATTGTTATTGTTGTTAAACCCTTTTTTGTTATCAAAAAATTTTCCACCATCAAAAGTTTTTGCAGCAAATGCAATAGCATTAGGTTTAACAGAGGTATTCCCAGATGAAACATTTCTGTGGGATTCTTCTCCAGAGACAATAGAGAAAACAGTTTTGACATTAGGTAAAGGACCTCTGGTCAGAATATTACTTCTAATAGGCACATAATTGTCATCAAGGCCCATAAGAAACTGCATTAATTTGATTAGCTTATTGTGTTTTTCAAAATGTTTTGCAGCCTCACAAGTACAGGGAGGTAAGCTAATCATAGAATCAAATTGTTTCCATAGTGAATTAAGGTTGTTGTAATAATCAGCAAGATAGGACCCACTTTGACTAAGAGAGTTTATATTTTTATGCAAATTAAAGACAGCTGAACCATTAACCTTATCATAAGTATCTTTAAGATCATTCCACATTTCACAAGCAGTTTTAGCATAGATAGCACCAGCAAAAAATTCAGGACTAAGAGAGTTTAGAATCCAAGTGACCACAACAGAATTACAGGTATCCCATTGATTGGCAAGAATAGGGTTGGAGTCATCTCTTAAGCAAGTACCATCAATAAATTTTAACTTATTATGATTCCTTAAGGCAAAGGTCATGGCCATACTCCATATTTTATAATTTTATGTGCCAGTAAGTTTGATGGACACAATAGGAGTACCATTTGTGTTATTAGGATGTAAATATAAAGCATCACCAAAAGACAAGCTTATTTCAGTGGAAGAACCACCACCAGCCATAATACAAACAATAAGGAAAGCAGATAACACAGATAAGCACAGAGCAAAAAGATAACACAACCAGAATAATAACCAACAATAGCTTTAACAGAGATAAAAGACAGTAAAATAAATAACTTAAAATTAAGAAACAACAAGTACCAAGCCAGTGGATTGGGGTAAACCAGAGCAGGTATTCGTACCACTCAGAGGTGGCAGATCAAGATGTTAGTCTACCTGTTTGCACCCACAAAGACTTAAGTACTGTTGTTTAAGAATGAAAGTAGACTTACAGAGTAATATCCAGCGGAAAGAACAAATCACAATTACCCTAGATTCACTTAGTCCAGGGCTAATTGTGAACAGGAAGTAACCAGCAATTAAGCCAGTAGTAAAAAACCCCAAATCACATAGAAATAAGGGTTTTTAGGAGAAAGCCCAAAATTTTCAATTAGTACCCAATACACCAAGGTAATCGAGATTGACCACCTTTTGAAACCCATAAATACTTTTAATTGTTGCCGGAGGGATCAGGAAGATCACCAAGTTTCTAGAGAGAAACCCTAGAAATTGAATCAACCGTGATTATGAGCCTGATGCTTTGATACCATGTGAGATAGTATCAGCAACAACAGAATCACAACAACACTTTTATTCAAACCAGAACCTCAATAGTTGGCATAGATTGAACCAACCAACAATACATAAAGTTTACATGGTCAGGTTACTATCAATGAGACAATAACCTGACAGTTACAAAGAAGAAAGTAGATCAGTACAATGATCAAGAAAGATAGAGTGTAAGACAATGACTGCACACACAGTCGTATCTAACCCTAGAAGAGAGGGTTGGATTATGTAGGAAAATAAGATACACTAAGCCCCCTCAACTCTTCTGATATTATCAAGACCAACAACACACTTTCTTTTATATGAGACAACTTATGATTTGACTAGGAATGACCCCTGAGATTAAACCTGCAATAAGACACATCTACAAGAGCCATTAGCAACATGAATTGATATGTTTACCACAGATTATCATGATATATTTGAACATTCCCCCTTAATCTGTTTGGCAAACATATCAAATAATATCAGTTTTTCACACAAGAATTTATACTGATAAACATGAAGGTTTTAGGTAAATATGTCTGCAGTTTGGTTTGAAGAGCCAATCTTTTTGGCACTTATAATGCCCTTTGCAATTTTTTCTCTGATGAAGTGAACATCAATCTCAAAGTGCTTTGATCTTTCATGGAAAACAGGATTGACAGCAAGTTGCAGAGCAGACTTGTTATCACAAAAGAGGTTGACAGGAAGATTGATATTAACCTTTAGATCTTTTAAGATTTTTTGAATCTAAATAATTTCACAGGCAGCGGTAGACATTGATCTATATTCTGCTTCTGTGGAAGATTTTGAAAGCGTGTTATGTTTTTTACTTTTCCATGAGATCAAACAATTATTAAAGAAAACATAATAACCAGTGACATATCTCCTTTTTTTTCACTTAGCCCATTTGGCATCACTATACCCTTCAAGATGATTATCAGAGTTACTAAAATCATACCTTAGACCTTTTCCTGGAGCTCCTTTTATGTGTCTCAGAACATTGAGTGCACATTCCAAGTGGGATTTCAAAGGAGAGTGCATATATTGTGCCAGAAAATGAACAAAATATGAGATGTCAGGTCTGGTATGGGTGAGGTAGATAAGTTTCCCAAGTAACTTCTGATAACCAGTAATGTTCACAAGTAAGGGATCATCAGCAGTGGGAATGTATGGTAGAACAGGGTTGGGTTCCATAGGAGTAGACACGGGTTGCACCCAAGAAGCCCAAATTCTTTGAGAAGTTCAAGACAATATTTTCTTTGGGTGAGACAAATGTCATTACCAGTTTTTAAAACCTCAATACCAAGAATATATTTCAAGTTCCCCAAGTCTTTGATATGAAATTTGGATTTTAGAAAATCTTTGAACTGATTTATCTCATCAATGCAGTTTCCAGTAAGAACAATGTCATCCACATAAACAAGAAGAGCAATAAACTTGTTCTTGTAGGTTTTGGTAAATAGAGAATGATCATTAGCAGACTGCTCAAAGTTGTTTTCTTTTAATACATTAACAAGTTTTTCATTCCATTTTCTAGGAGCTTGTTTTAAGCCATAGAGAGACTTGACAAGTTTACAGACTTTATAAATTCAAATCATGCATGTCAAAATAAAAGGTGAAAACTCGTTCTGTCGAGGGTCGTCTCACTCAGTTAAAATCGATTCTTGAAGCTATTATAAGCAAATTCTTTTCGGGTGCGAAAATGGATGAGAAGAAATTACTTCCATTAAGTTGAAGAAATCTATGCCTAGCAAAAAAGATAGAGGTTCGTGAATTGGAAGCTTTTACGTTTTAATAGGGCATTGCTTTATAAACGGAAGTGACGATTCCGTACGGCTCCGAATGCTTTGTGGGTTAAAATCATTACAAGTATTTTTGGTCATGATGATGGCTTGTTGTTGGATCGATGTACTTTGACCAAACTAACTATATAGCTTGTTAAGGGTTTAACAACCTTGGATAAATCCTAAGTTATTAACACTGAGCAAACTTTATTAAGTATGCGGAATTTACTTAACAAAGCTAAGAAGAATTTAACTTTAACTTTCAACGATTTTATTAATAACTCTAAATCTGCTTGTTATGCAGACATTTAAACAACTCTAAAACTCTAATAATAATCGTACTTTAAGATTCTAAAAACATATATATCTAATGCCAATCTAGGGGTCCTTTTATAGGCTCAAGGATAACCCTAGTCGGTTTACAATTTGTAATCTTGTACGACAAGTAATCTAAACAAAGAATATTCTAGAATTACAAAGCTTTCCATAAACGAATATAACAGTTCTTTAGCCTTGCAGTACTTTGAATTCGACAGCAGTACTTTGACTTCTTTATTAGCAGTACTTTGACTTCTTCCAGTACTTTGTCATTCTTCAGCACTTTCATATCCCAACAATTCTCCCCTAACTTGAATTCTACTTGCTTGACTTCAAGTTCCTTTGTGAATTTATCTTTAACTTCTCCATCTTCAAGGAAAGATTGTATCTTTGTCTTTAGATTGTATCTTTGTAGTCTCTGAGCTTATATCAGCATCATCAAAGTATCTTTAGAAATTATTCTTTACAGCATCATTCAGCAAGCTCCATCTTTTCAGCAACACAGCAACATATGACAATTTCTATATTAATTCAGTTTAAGTTGCAATCTATTCTCATCACTTCCAGGTGTGTAAACTCCTGTGAGAGGTGAATCATTGAAAATTTAATGGATTTTGATTTCTCTTTACCAAAGCCATTAAATCTGGATTAGCCAAATGTTTTAGTGTGTAAGACCATGGTACATTGATAACCATATGATTTTTAGCAAATCATCAGCTATCAACAGATTTGAATTGTCTTTACCAAAAGTTGTACCCTTTTGGACTAGTTAGTTCTTTCATCTATGGTGAACCAATTACCATATAATGGTTTTTCCACAGCCTTTACCACAAGCCATTTTCTTGTGGGCTAGCCAACTCTTCACATTTACTGATATGGTGAGTTGATTACCATACAACTTATTAGCAAGTTGTCAACTATAAAACGGTTTTGAGATATCTTTACCAGAGCCGTTTGCTCATGGATTAGCCAATCCTTATGTAACCATGGTGGATTGATAACCTATTGATGTTACCATCTCAAAAACCATTTATTACATTTAACCTTTGTTTCAAAACATTTATCACTTAACAAAAGTTTTTCAAAATAACTGGTTTAATGCTGCAAGCAGTACTTTGATGAAAGTACTGTTTGATCAGCAGTACTTTGAATAAAGTACTGATATTTCAAAAATAATTTATTCAATAAAGATTCATACCAGTTATTCATCATCATCAGCCATAGTAGTCCATCTGATAAACAATTTGATGACCATAAGAGCAGTTTCATTATCTTCTTCAACTTCCATTCCATGCTCTAGCATTCTCCTCATAAGATCTGATGTAAGCGGATATCTTCTATCAGCTAACATGTAAATCATAGTCCCATCTTCTAGCTCTAGAACATGTACTCCAGATTCTTCAAAGAATCTCCAGCTGATAATCTCCCAATCTCCTTGGTTTTTCCAAATCTCAGCAGTACTTGATTCTTCAGTTTCCCAAATAGTTGTGAGATCTCCAAGTAAGATTAAACCAACTCCTTCTGATGGATTGTGTTCAAAATAATCTCGCACCAAATGATATAAATGAAATAAATCCGCCCTATCTATTATGTGCAATAGATCCCATTGCATACTGAACACTCTGAAACTTTCATCTTCTCTATGAAACATCAGATAATTTCCACCCTTAGATTCTACAACTTCAAAAGTAGTTATTGGAGATTTGTTCATCTTCATTTCAGCATCATCTTTAGAATACTCAAATTCTACTATTCTTAAGTAATTCCTTAGTTCATCATCAGTATCAGACCTTAATTCAACCTTCTTTGATGGCTGTGAATCTTCAACTTCAGTTGTTCTTTTCCTTTTTAAGCTTCTTTTCTTATCATCTTCTTTCTGAGCATCATCATCTTTAAAATCTTTGATACTCGCAACACTCTTCTTATAAGCCTCTCTAACAGCTTCATATAATTCTTTCATCTCATTATAATTCAACTTCTACAATCCAACATACCCTTGACCTTTTAAATATGCCATCATTGCATTTTTTTCCTTAGCACGATTTGGTCTTCTTGGTAGAGCAGAAACAAGAATAGGTGACTGTAATGGTACAGTAGCTTCATCATTCAATTCTTCGTGCAACTTCTTAGCTACTTCTTTATCTTTAGCTTCTTCAATAGCAGCTTCCTCATTCAATTCAGCTTGTAACTTTCTAGCTTCTTCCTCATTCATAGCAACTTGAGCAGCCCTTATTTGTGCTAAAGTGAGCTTCTTCTTCTTTGTTTCTACCATCTTACCTTTTACTTTATCTTTTGGATCTATAACAGGTTGAGAAGCTTGTTGTTGTTCTTCAGTAACACCAGGAATGCTAACACCCCTTGGCTTTGATAAATCATGCAAGATCTCAGCAATGGTTTCATCATCACTTGCAGTGTGTATAGGTTTGGATGTATCAGCTTCCTTATCTGGTATGACTGTTGAAGGACCAGCTTCTTCATCAAAGTTTAACACCTTTGGTGTAATTATTTCTTGTCGAGATGTTTCTTAAAGACCAGTACTTTGATCTTCAGTACCTTGATCTTCAGTACCTTGAACTTCAGTACCTTGAACTCTAATGCTTTATTCCTCAGTTCTTTCAAAATTAACTTGTTCTTCAGTACCTTGAGGTTGAACATCAGTACCTTGAGGTTCAGTTTCTTCATTCAAATTCTTATCTTCCAAATTCCTCCCCAATTGGAATGAAGATTGATGTTGAACCTTTTTGCCTTTGGTTGTCTTTTTAAATGTCCTAACTGGCCTTCCTTGCTTTCTTTGAGACTTGACCCATAAACGATGATGTTGAACCAATGGCCAGAAAAACTTCTTGAGTCTTCTAAACTTAAGCTTCAACTTCTTAATCTGTGTAGCCTGTTCTTCAAAAGATTTCTTCAATCTTGTCAATTCTCTGGATAAAGCATAATTGTTGAGAACTTCACCCTCAGATGCCACATCTCCCTCATCTCCTCCATATGTTTGAAGCCCATCTTTTGAAGTATAATCATTAGGAGAGGATGGTGGGTGTTCTTCTTGTTGAGAATCATGAACAGAAGCGTGTGGAGATGGTGGAGGTGAAACTACAGTATCTTCTTGAACTTCAGTACTTTGAGATGCAGTACTCTGTGATGCAGTACCTTGAGAAGCAGTACCTTGTGGTGAAGCAGTACCTTCTCTGTCATCACTCTCTGCAGCCTCATCTCTTATTGCTTGAACAACCTCCATCATAGAAGTGGTTAATGGAGTGTATCTTCCAGTGAATAGATCACTTTTCCTAGCCATAAAAGTGAAAATCTTGGCTGGCTGCACCACAACAGGTAGTAGATTGGTAGGCTTTGGAACATCAGTAAGTTGCTTATTCAAGAACACTTGAATAAACCTTGGATACATCAACCATCTTGATCCATGAGAAATATGTGAGAGCATTCCATCTAGGATTAGCCTTGAAAAATTGAAAATTCGATTTGTAGCCAATCTTACGATAGCAGATGCTATGTTAGACCCAAATTGCTCCCATGATGTACTTTTAGCACTAATACAATGAAGAAGGACATGAACTAAATACTTCCAATGGGGACAAAATAAGGGTTTCTTGAATGTTTGTTCAGTTAAGGACCCCTCATATCCAATGTCCCTGAATGTATCCCAAATCAGTTGCTTATCAAAACGAACAGCCCCTTCTTCATCATCAAACAATAAATCATCCCTAATTGAAGCTTCATAAACTTTCACAGTTCTCCCAGCAACTTTAGCTTGAATATATGAGTCATCATTCTCCATATGAACCCTAGCAGTTGCCCAAAATTGTTGAATCCATGGCTCAATTATATCAGGTTCCATTAAAAGCGCATAACTAATCGGAGACCTCGTGAGAAAATCAATGATATCATGAAATATCACATTAGCTTCAGTCTTTTCTAAATTCGCCACCATGTTGTGTTTGGATACTGTATTACGATTCGCCATTGATGATGTATTTACTAAGAAAATGATATGAGGAATAATATGGGTGAAAGAGAGAGAAATATGGAAAAGATTATAATGTATCAATATGAGAGGGAAATTCGGAGAGTAGTTATTTATAGGTGAGATTTAAAAAATCACAGCCCTTAATAACAAAGTTACCGTTAGTTGTAGTTACCCCTCAATATTACCGTTGGAACAGTACGTTGATACGACAAACAGTTCTTTCCACGTGTGTAGTACTTTCCAGAGCAGTACTTTCATAAAACCAAAATGCAGTACTTTCCCATTCTCCTCTTTACAATAGCAAATACATCAAAGAAACATGAATTTCCTCCCCTCAAGCAAGGCATAGGACTATACTAACACTAAATAGTCCTCCCCTCAAATGTAGCTTAGTAATTAATCATGCAAATGCTTACCACCAAGTGATTGAATCTTGAAACATCAAAGCCTTTGGTGAGTAAATCAACTACATTATCATCTGTGTGAACCTTGACAACATTAATGAGCCTGTGCTCATAACAATCTCTGATGAAGTGATGCCTAATCTGAATGTGCTTGGTCTTGGAGTGATAAACTGGATTCTTCACAATACAGATTGTACTCTCATTATCAATATTGATAGGAGTATTCTTGAAATTGAACCCATAGTCCAAGAGTTGATTCTGCATCCACAAAACTTGTCCACAACAGCCACATATTCTGCTTCAGTAGAGGATGTTGCTGCAATAGTTTGTTTCTTACATTGCCATGAGACTAATCTTCTTCCAAGATATTGGCATCCTCCAGTAGTTGATCTTCTGTCATAGTTATCACCTGCATAATCACTATCTGAAAAAGCTTCCAAGTGA
Source organism: Chrysanthemum seticuspe (assembly GCA_019973895.1). Taxonomy (NCBI): domain Eukaryota; kingdom Viridiplantae; phylum Streptophyta; class Magnoliopsida; order Asterales; family Asteraceae; genus Chrysanthemum; species Chrysanthemum seticuspe. The sequence continues at coordinate 95,407,128 of BPTQ01000009.1, read as the reverse complement.
AAAGGCGAATCCCTTGGATACCACAACCCCAACTTAGGTTGTTGTTTTAAATAACTAAAGATCCGTTTCACTGCATTCATATGAGAGACTTTAGGTGAGACTTGATATCTTGCACATAAAAAAACTGCAAACATAATATCAGGCCTAGATGCAGTGAAATACATAAGACATCCAATCATGGATCTGTACAACTTGACTTTAACAGGTTGTCCATCTTCATCCTTGCCCAATGAGTTGATAGATTTAATAGGTGTAGTGACTGGCTTCATAGCATCAAAATGGAACTTCTTAAGTATGTCAGATACATACTTGTCTTGACTGATAAAAATTCCCTCCTTTGACTGCTTAACTTGAAGCCCCAAAAAGAAAGTTAACTCACCCATTGAACTCATTTGAAATTCATTCTGCATCAGTTGCTCAAACTCCTTAACCATGGACTGTTTGGTAGCTCCAAATATGATATCATCAACATATACTTGAACCAACATGATATCCTTCTTGTCTCTCTTGATAAACAAAGTCTTGTCAATAGCTCCTCTTCTGTAACCATGTTGCAATAAGAAAGTAGAGAGCCTCTCATACCAAGCTCTAGGTGCTTGATGAAGGCCATAAAGAGCCTTAACCACCTTGTAGACTTTGTTTGGATGTGCAGGATCTTCAAAACCAGGAGGTTGTTTAACATACACCTCCTCTATAATCTTGCCATATAAAAAGGCACTCTTGACATCCATTTGATATACCTGAAATCCCATATATGATGCAAAAGCAAGGAAGATTCGAATTGCTTCAATCCTTACTACAGGAGCAAATACTTCATCATAATCTACTCCTTCTTCTTGTCTGTAGCCTTGAGCTACTAACCTTGCCTTGTTCTTGATGACATTCCCTCTTTCATCTCTTTTGACTCTGAACACCCATAAGCTTGTTCTTGAATTCAGTCCCATTATCACATCTAATACCTCGAACCTTGAGTCTCAACTGGTTTTCAAGTGCTATTATAAGATTATGGATAGCATCAAAAGTATCATCTTTAAATCCCAAGAAAAATACCCAACTGAATCTACTGCAATCATCTGTCACAACCAAGCAGTACTTTTTCTTGTTTAGACTTGCAACAGAGACAGGTCCAAACAAATCCATGTGTAACAGCTCCAAAGGTTCTCTAATAGTCCTTTCCTCAAGCTTCTTGCATGAAGCTTTGTGTTCTTTACCCTTCTTGTACGCCAAACAGGAGTGATCATTCTTGTAAGTCTTTGAAGGTAAACCTCTAACTAAATTTCCTTTGACCAATTTGTTGATATTCTTGAAATTTACATGGCCTAATCTTCTATGCCACTGATGTGCTTCTTCAGATGTTGCTTTTGCCACTAAACATGTGGCTCTTCCTGAAGAGTGAAGACTCTTCAAATCCATACTATACACCTCATTGGTTCTTGGTACTCTAAGGACTACCAAGTTATCATCAACAGGCTTAAATTCAGGGGAAAGGATGAGACATTCTGTGTCAGTGAATAACACAGGGAGCTTTTTATCACAGATTTGAGAGACTGACAAAAGGTTGAACTTGAGCTCCTTCACATATCTAACATTCTTAAAATCTATACGCCCTGCTTTGATGATTCCTTTTCCAGTGATCCTTCCTCCATTAGGATCATTCCCAAATGCAACTCTTCCTCCACAAATAGATCTAAAATCTGACGGAATCTCCTTGTCTCCTGTCATGCTTCCAGAGCAACCACTATCTACAATAAGATGATCTTTAAGCTCCTCTTCTGGGTTGCCCTGCACAAAGATACAAAAGTTAGTGTCTTTTAGGAACCCAAGCCATTACTGACTTGTGTTCCCCTTGTGGAGTAACATACTCAAATTCCTTGAGTATGTAATCTTCACAGTTTTTGTAGACAGAATCAAGCATTATCTTTTGTTTTAAAACTTGTGGTGGATTTTCAGCAAAACTTTCTTTTTCAACAAAAATCTCTTTTTCTTTTTCCACAAAATCATCTGTATCAAAAATCTCTGTTTCACCAGTACTTGTTGAAAGTACTGTTTGTTCATCATCAGTACTTTCCTTCTTAACCCATTTAGTTTTAACTTCAGGTGCAGAGACCCTTGATCTAGCTACTCTTCTGGAGTTGTAACGCCTTCTAGATTGATAATAATTTGATCTCCTAGGCATTCCATTCCAAAAAGTGTTTTTAGTACCTTGATTGTTTGGAAATCTAGCAGTACTTTGAGAAGGTACTGGTGGTTTTGAAAAAGGTCTTCTCTGGTGAGGGTACCTATAGTCTTGTGAAAAGTTTCTATGGTTAACCCTATTAGAATGATTCCAGACTGGTTTATTCTCTCTAGGACTATGGTTGGTATTTCTGTTCTTTGGAAATTTGCTTAGGTACTCTAAGTGAAAGTCACAGTGCTTAATCAGATGATCATGACTATAACAAACAAAACACAATTTTTGACCCATACTTCCAAGATTTCTTCCTTTATGTCTATGACCATAACAATTCTGTCTTCTAGGTGAATGATTAAAACTATTGTGACCAAAGTTATTCCAAAAAGGTTTAGCAGTATTTTCAAATGATTTTCCTGAAGGTACTGCTGAACATGTAGCAGTACTTTGAGTTGAAGATACTGCTTGACTTTTAACATCATTATCCTTAGGGTTTTCAACAGTTTCTTTTGGGTTTCCAGACCTAGATTGACCAATAAGCTTTTTCCTAAACTCTAGACTGTCTACACCAAAACGAGAAACATCAGGCCTAGGAGGTTGATGACTTCCAGTGGGATGAGGGACTGCATGATAACCATTGTCTTTCTTAAAATCAGGAGGTATTTCACTAACTGATTCCTCATTACTAGATGTGTCTACATAATTAATAAGTTCATCATCACTAGTGGTTATATCCTCAAAATCAAGGTCATCCTTATCACTAGATGGGTTTTCTTCTATGTTATCAAAGTCCATACCAAAACCTAAGCCAGTTCTAATGTAAGCTCTTCTCTGTTTTTGAACATAAGTAACATGAGAAAGACCAGATTCTTTCCAGGCATCAAACTTTGCTAACAATTCATCTCTCTCCTTAGTCAGTTTCTCAATTTCAGAAATTTTACAATTTAACTTCTATTCACTAAGTTTTAACTGATAATCCTGTTGTTCATAATTTTCTGCCCAAGCCATTTCATTATTTTCATGTGTTAGGATTTTGGCTTCCATAGACTCTAAGGTTATTTGATAACCTGCTACCTCAGACCTAGCCCTTATACAATTATCTCTTTCGGCCACATAACTATTAAGTACTTTTTGATAAAAGTCATGACAATTGGAACATACCTCAGAGATAGGGGTGAACTTGGTGAAGTAGCCATCAAAGCAAGTAGAACAGGATCATCTTCACTCTCCATGCTCCAATCAAAGCTTCCTAAACCATCTCTGGATTCCAAAGCAGCATGTCCAAGTTCCTCATCAAAAGCTGTGCTCCAATCAAACTCTTCCACTGATTCCTCCACAGCTACCATACAATAGGTTACTGGTTCATCATCAAACTCAACACTCCAGTCAACCTCTGATAAGTTCTCTTGAGCAACCAAAGCTTTTGTTTCAGTAATAGGAATTTCTTTTAGCTCTAGCTTTGGTTTCTCAGTCATCCTGTTTGCTTGATATTTAGCAAACCTGCACTCCCTTGCAAAGTGTCCAGTATTTTGACAATTGAAGCATTCAATGTTTGATTTGTCAAAAGTGATTCCCTGTTTTGGCTTGAAGTCAATGCCTCTTCCTGTTTTCTTCATAAACTTCTTGATCCTTGCAGTGATCATAGCAACTTGCCACCTGATATCAATTTCTTCAAGAGCATCCTCTTCAATCTATGAGAGATCTTCTTCATAGGTGACAGGTAAAGTAGCTTGCTGTGCAAAGAAAAAGCATACGACTTCATCTGAGTGGATGGTATTAGTTGGTAGGGCTTGCTGAGCAAAGGTGGGAGTAGAATAAGCAACAGTACTTTGAGCAACAGTACTTTGAGTAGGAGAAGCAGTACTTTTAGTTGAAGTACTGCCTCTCTTTTCAGATGACAAAAAGGCTATACTGTGAGACTTTGAACTAGTTTGGCCATTCATCTCATGCTCATACACCTTCCGATGATTGTAAAGATCATCAAAGTCCATAACATCCAAACCAGGTTATCCTCTGATCATTGTAGCAATCACATGCCATGTTGATGGCAAACTCCTTAAGAACTTAAGATTAACATCTTCAACTGAAACCTCTGCTTTGTATAACTCCAAAATACTGAGAAGATTTTGGAATCTGTCATAAGCAGCATCAAGGCCTTCTCTTTCTCCAACAGTGAATGTTTCAAATTGCTGCTTCAACAGATTTTTGTGCATCTTTTTGGAAGCATCATTACCTCCAAACCTTGTCTTGAGTGCAGCCCAGAGTTGCTTTGCATCTTTAGCATCATGTAACTTGAGTAGATGACCATCTGGGATACAGACAACAGTATGTTGAGAGCCTTCTCTTGATTCCTTATTGTAGCTGCTGGTAAGACAGCCTTAGGTGCTTTACGTTGTCCAGGAATATCAATAGGTTCTGGAACGACTTCATTACCATTGACAATTACATTCCATAGTGCATGGTCTGTAATTGCAATGTACTGCCTCATCTTCATGCTCCATAGGTCGTATTCTCCCTTCTTAATGATAGGTATCCTGAGTGAGGTGATGGATGGTGGTGGAACAGCTTCAGTCGACATCTTTAGGTTTTGTTAACTAGGTTTTAGGGTTTCTTCTTAGTCAAAGTTTCCACACAAGCTCTGATACCACTTGTTGGATCGATGTACTCTAACCAAACTAACTATATAGCTTGTTAAGGGTTTAACAACCTCGGATAAATCCTAAGTTATTAACAATGAAACACTGAGCAAACTTTATTAAGTATGCGGAATTTACTTAACAAAGCTAAGAAGAATATAACTTTAACTTTCAACGATTTTATTAATAACTCTAAATTTGCTTGTTATGCAAACATTTAAACAACTCTAAAACTCTAATAATAATTGTACTTTAAGATTCTAAAAACATATATGTCTAATGCCAATCTAGGGGTCCTTTTATAGGCTCAAGGATAACCCTAGTCGTTTTACAATTTGTAACCTTGTACGACAAGTAATTTAAACAAAGAATATTCTAGAATTACAAAGCTTTCCATAAACGAATATAACAGTTCTTTAGCCTTGCAGTACTTTGACTTCGACAGCAGTACTTTGACTTCTTCTTTAGCAGTACTTTGACTTCTTCCAGTACTTTGTCATTCTTCAGCACTTTCATTTCCCAACACTTGTTAACATCGAGATACACGGAAAACTCTAAATCGATTTGGGTCAATATCCTTAAAGCTAGCAAGGAGCTTGACTCCAAAAACATGAGATTAGATGCACTTGTCAAAATACAAATTGGAGATGGTTCTAAAATGAAATACTAGGAATACTTCTGAACTGGTGAATGTCCACTTAAGGAAACAATTTCTCATATTGGACACCGAGGTGAATGCGATGATCAAGGACCAATTTGTTTTGTCTTTAGAATCAGTTTGGTTTCGAATACATCACCCCGCGGGCTGGGGCATTAAACAGTGGAATCAGCTTCTCACTTTCCTCGAGTCTTGTTCTTTATCGCCACAAAAATATAGGTGGGTATTGTGGGGTAATGGAACGAGGGTGTTCACTGTTGCGGTTTTAATAGGGCATTGCTTTATAAACGGAAGTGACGATTCCGTACCGCTCTGGATGCTTTCTGGGTTAAAATCATTACAAGTATTATTGGTCATGATGATGGCTTGTTAGCGTCGAGATAGACGGAAAACTCTAAATCGATTTGGGTCAATATCATTAAAGCTAGCAAGGAGCTTGACGCAAAAAATGTGAGATTAGATGCACTTGTCAAAATATGAATTGGAGATGGTTCTGAATACGAAATTCTGGGAATACTTCTGAACCGGCGAATGTCCACTTGAGGAAATAATTTCTCAGATTTTCAAACTGGACACGGAGACGAATGCGATGATGAAGGACCAATTTTTTTTTGTCTTTGGACTCAGCTTGGCTTCGAATACATCACCCCGCGGGCTGGGGATTCAAACAGTGGAATCAGCTTCTCACTTTCCTCGAGTCTTGTTCTTTATCGCCACAAAAAGATAGGTGGATGTGGTGAGGGAATGGAACGGGGGTGTTCACTGTTGCGTCGACAAGGAGCATTATTGATATGGGCACTTTGGTTATTGATAATACTCCCACGAGATGGAGTAAAGATGTTCCGATAAAGATCAATGCCTTTATTTGGAAATTACTTCTTGATAAGCTCTTGACTCGCAACAACTTGGAGAAAAAAGGATTGGATGTTCCTTTTACTTTGTGTGGTATATGTGATGATGTTACGGAGAATGGCAATCACATTTTCTTGAACTGCCAGGTTGTTTGGAGATATGGAGAAAAATTGGTCGGTGGTGGGATTAAGACATTCCACACTTGTTATTGATGAAGGACTTACTTGGTTGGGTGGATAATCTAAAGATTTCGAAAATTCAAAAGAAAGGATTGTACAAATTTGTGATTACCGCGGCTTGGAGCATTTGGAGGTTCCAAAATGAGATGGTTTTTGGCGGCGACAAGCCTAAGAAGGCCTTGATCGCCGATTTCATTGTTTCTCAAGCTTTCTTTTAGATGTCTAATAGGAATAAAAAAAATTGAGATGTAATTGAATAAGTTTCTTACAAAACCATATGTTGGCTTTAAACTCTTTGTAATTCTTGGTGTTTTGGCTATAGCTCCTTGTTAGAGCTTGGTTATGAAAATTGTTGTTTTCAAAATAACAAGTTGCTGCAATGCGCAGCACTATATAACACTCGATTATAAACAATTAGCCCTAACTAAATTATTTGATAATGTGACAAAAACATCCACGACAAAGTTGAGTATGGTTATTTGATGACCAAAAATGTTCGAGTCATTTCTTACTTACCAGGCTAGGATATAATCTAAGGTAAGGTTGCTTTCTATGTAGGTAGGAGAGCCTAATATCTGTACTAGCTCTATCTATCAGGGAAGAAGGGAGGCGATTTCAAATCTTTAGCTAGTCTTTTATGTTTGTGCGAAGTTGTTTAACAAAATCAGTTTACTTGATAAGTGTATTAACTCTTTTAGCCGACTTTGGGATCTTTTGATTTAGATGTTTCATATTAGAGTTTTGTAGTGAGATATTGTAGTTAGGTAGTGCTATTTCTCGAATACCAGACTCATAAGGAGTGATTGACATTCCTTTGGTCTTGACTTAGGGGACTATTCAATCATGATGAAGTAAAGGACTATAAGAATCCCAGTGTCAATGCGAATATAGTACATAATTAAACAATTTCTTCTAATCCTCCCAATCCAAATACATCATCCCAAAAGAAAATGGCAAGGTTTGTGAGATATTGTAGTTAGGTAGTGCTATTTCTCGAATACCAGACTCATAAGGAGCGATTGACATTCCTTTGGTCTTGACTTAGGGGACTATTCAATCATGATGAAGTAAAGGACTATAAGAATCCTAGTGTCAATGCGAATATAGTACATAATTAAACAATTTCTTCTAATCCTCCCGATCCAAGTACATCATCCCAAAAGAAAATGGCAAGGTTTGTATCCTCAAATCTTATATTCTTATTGAGTATACCAGACGACACTTCAGATAAAATACTTTAAGCTAGTTGTGGGGTTTAAATCATTATGGAATCATGCATGTTTGTGGCCTCACATTAAACCACAAAGAGTGCCCAATGACAACGCAAAGTGTGCAGCCTTTTATATTATCATCACCAATAATGATATCAAAGCATACAAAAAAATTATTTATTTATCGGTTTGTGGATAATTGTACGTGTGCGAAGTTGATTTTTGTATTTAAAGTTGCAATGATTTTTTTTTTGGGTTTAGGCCGTACAATACACGCGTACTTTTTCAAATATACCGTTTTGGTACGTGTACTAAAATCTGTCCCACTTTTAGATGTATACTTTCATGTTTTGTACCATTTTGCACGCGTTTTTACCTGCAACCGGTTGGGAATGTATAAAACCGGCAAAAATGCCTATGTGGCATATTTTTTGAGTAAATTACATAGATAGTCCTTCTTGTTTGTCCCAAATTGCATCTACTGTCCCTGGTCATTTTCGTCTGTTTTTTTTACGTTTTCGTCCATTTTTTTTACGTTTTCATCTGTTTCTTTACGTTTTCGCCCGTTTTTTACGTTTTCATCCATTTATTTTATAAAATTTTTGTCATTTTTTACGTTTTCGTTTGTTTCTTTACGTGATATGTCCCTTTTTTTGGTTTTCGTCTGTTTTTTTACGTTTTCGTCTGTTTCTTTACGTGATATTTCCCTTTTTTTTGGTTTTCGTCTGCTTTTTTATGTTTTTGTCCGTTTTCATCCCGTCTTTACGTTTTCGCCTGTTTTTTAAAGTTTTTATCGGTTTCTTTACGTTTTCGTCTGTTATTTTAGGTTTTCGTCCGTATCTTTACGTTTTTGTCCCTTTTGTTCAGTTTCGTCTGTTTTGACAGACGAATACGTCAAAAAAAAATGAACAGCAACATAAAAACGTAAAGACACAAGAACAAAAAAAACAGACGAATACGTCAAAAATGGACGAATACGTTAAAATCAAACGAAAACATAAAAAACGTAAAGAAAGACGAAAACGAAAAAAAAGACAAAAATGTAAAAAACGGACGAAAACGTATAAAAACGGGTAATAACATAAGAAAACGTATAAAACGGGGGTAAAACGTTTGAAATCGTAAGAAAGAGACGAAAACGTATAAAAATGAACAAAAACGTATAAGAACGGGTAAAAATGTAAGAAAAACGGAAGAAAACGGACGAAAACGTATAAAAACGGACAAAACTTATACATGTACCAAAACGGTACATTTGAGAAAGTACGTAGCTATTTAGCGGCCAAAACCCTATTATTTAACTTATTTTTGTTAGTGGAAATCCTACGTGTCGTGCACACGTGACAATAGTGATTATGGTTTCGGTAAAACAAGTTTTGCCGTGCAAAATGGTACAAAACATGAAAGTATACATCTAAAAGTGGGACAGATTTTAGTACACGTACCAAAACGGTATTTTTGAAAAAGTACGCGTGTATTGTACGGCCTAAACCCTTTTTTTATCGTTGCTTAGTTGATTTTAATAAAATTGCTAGGACTCAAAAATCAATTTTGAGAAGCAAGTAGGAATAGTTGTGCACTTGTCCGTGAAACGTGTTTTATTGATGTATTGCGGTAATGATCAAATCTCAAATGATATTCAAGATGCCCATTAACACAATACTCGTATTTACATTATAATTATACGTACTTTTTTATTAGAGTAACATCTTGTTCATTTACGGTTTATCTAGTGACGAAATACTAGTAAGCTAACCAGACCCTTTCTATCTAAACATGACAAATTTGATATAATCTTCAAACTATCGGTGATACCATCATCATTACCGCCTTTTAGGCTCTGTTTCCGAGATTGTTTTTGGAATGAATGGGAGAGTTTTGGAAAGTAGAGAAAAAGAAAATCCTCTAAGATTTTTTAAAGTAAAAAAGAAGAGAAGACGAAAAAAATTCTCCAAAAATTTCTAAGATTTTTCTTCATAAATTGAGATTATTTTGAGAGAAAGAAAACACAAATGTGTCTAGCTTTTTCTTGTACCCAAAATACCCTCAGGGTATGTTTGGCAAAAATGGATTGTGCTGGTGCTGGTGCTGTTGCTGATGCTGATGCTGTTGCTGAAAAAGATTATAAAAAGAGATTATTTTTATAAGCTACATGAAGTAACTTTTTATTTTCAGAGATTATGGAAGATTATTTTTCTTATAATCTTTTATAAGTTATGTTGCCAAACAAATATTATTTTTTAAGTAGCTTATTTTTTGAAAAAATAAGCATAATCTTTCCATAATCTTGTGTGCCAAACATAGCCTCAATCTAATGTTTGCTACAATCACAAATAATCCTTTTGTATTCTCAAATACATGTTGCCGCAGCTTTCACGCAATTACAATAACCACTAGTGTCCACAAGCACATATATCATTGTCTTTTGGTTTAGTAATATTTTCCATTTTCATATGCATGAATATATAGTTATTGACGTTGTGTTTGATGGGTTTATAGTCTACATCTAACATCTCTATTCGTTAGAGCAAAAAAACTAAGGTGTCGTTTGTTTTTTCAGAGCTTTTACCTCTTCATCTGCAAACCATGTCTGCAAAAGAAGAGGTACATTTAAGCTCTTCATCTGCAATAAGAAGACCGTTTGTTTTTTGTGCTATTGAAGTACTTCTTTCATTTTTCTTCTTTTTCTTCTTTTTTCTTTTTTCTTTTTCACTAGTATTTTTTGTGCTATTAAAGTAACTTTTTTTTTTCCTTTTTCTTTTTCACTAGTTTTTTTACATTTTCGTCTGTTTTTTACATTTTCCTCCATTTTCTATGTTTTCGTCTGTTTTTTAATGTTTTTGTCATTTTTTTACATTTTAGTCCATTTTCTTACGTTTTCGTCCGGTTTTTTACGTTTTCGTCTGTTTTTTACGCTTACATCTTTTTTTACGTTTTCGTTTGTTTTTTTTCGTTTTCGTATGTTTTTACGTTTTCGGCTGTTTTTTTTTACGTTTCCATCCTTTTTCTTACGTTTTCTTCTTCTTTTTTTTTTACGTTTTCGTCCGTTTTAATCTTCTTACGTTTTCGTCTGTTTTTTAAGTTTTCGACCGTTTTTTACGCTTTCGTCTTTTTTTACGTTTTCGCCTTTTTTACATTTTCGACATTTTTTTTACGTTTTCGTCTGTTTTTTTTATGTTTTCGTCTGTTTTCTTTCGTTTTCATTCGTTTTCTTACATTATCTTACGTTTTGTTAGGTAAGATAAAATAACGTACAAAAAACTTATAAAATCATATGAAAATGGAGGAAAAAGTAAAATAAACACATGAAAATATAAAAAACGGATTAAAACGTAAAAAACGAACGAAAGAGTAAAAAACGGATGAAAACGTAAAAACGGACGAAAACGTAAAAACGGACGAAAAGTAAAAAAATTTGGCGAAAACGTAAAAAACTGGACGAAAACGTAAGAAAACTGACGAAAACGTAAAAGAATGACCGAAAACATAATGGGACGAAAATGGACGAAAAAAACCGACGAAAACATAAAAAACGGACGAAAACGTAAAAATATGATCGAAAACGTAAAAAAATAGATGAAAACGTAAAAAAAAAGAGGGTGAAAACGGACGAAAACGGTCAAAAACGTAAGAAAACGGACGAAACGTAAAAAAACGGACGAAAAAGTAAAAAAACAGACGAAAACGTAAAAAACGGGCGAAAACGTAAAAAAATGGACGAAAACGTAAAAAGACGGACGAAGCGTAAAAAAGATGTAAGATATTGAGAAAGAGATGTAGGGGTTGTGAGAAGAGGTAAGAAGTGGAAAAGAAGAGATAAATTATGTCTGCATGGTAGAAGAGGAAATAAGAGATTTTAGCCTCTTATGTCTTAAAAAAAACAAACGGTCTTCAAAGAATACGTATGCGCGCCTGCAGACAAAAGAGGCAAAGAAGAGCTTCTTTGTTTTTATGGAGTATATTTTTACTTATTCTAATAACAATTACATTGATACAGTCATATCAGATGTGTAAATTCAGAAGATAGTGGTAGACCAAAAACGTTTCTAACTACGACAAGCTGTCACAACTTTTTGCCAAAGATAAAGGATGGGGTGTTGCTGTCAACTTCAATGGAGAAAATCGGCAAGGAAAAAAATGTCAACTGAGTGATAAAAAACCCAAAACAACTGAAAATATATTTGTAAAAAAAATTAAGTTTCTTTTCTGTTCTCTCAAAGAACACAGAAGAAAATAATATACTTTTTACTTTTCTTTCTAACCCGGGAACACAAAAACTAAAATATTAACTCCTTCTTTCCTATCCTCTTCTTTCCATATCATATTTTTTTATTTTTCCTAACCAAGCTCGTTTATTTTTCTAAATAGAATAACTCTCACGTTACAGCACATGAACAATCATAAATTAGTTTATTTTTACCAAAAAATTTCGTCATTACATCTTGTAATGAAAATGACCGAGAGCATCCGTTATTTTGGTGCCCTTTGAGTCACAATATATCAAGTAACTATTCACATCATGTCGTGTCTATTCTTGCATGCATAATCTATGTTAATTAACTTGCAAGTGTTAAAATTATAGTTAAATCGTAGTTTTATTATGTGCTAGTTATAAAAAGATAACGGAAGGGTTAGTAATCTTAAGAAACATTTCGGTTTATGTAGCCATGATTATACTCCAAAATCGAACTACATAAAAAGTTGAAAGAAAATAAGATAAGATGCCTTTGGGAGTTTGATTAATGTAGCTGTAAATTGTTGTATAAATATCACTCACAATTTCAAACTAGTGTTAGCAATTTTCTTGTTTTTGTTCTTGTGTTTTTGGTTTTTGAAGAATATGATGATAGACATACATTTTCTGAATGTCACTTAACTCATCAACTCAAGGGATAAAATAACATAAAACAGAAATGGGATCATATTTTCTAATGAACCGTAATTTGGCACGCAATATTTTTGACAAATGTATAATAGGATAATATATATTGTATTTATTAGGTTTTCGAATGAGAATTATCGAACTTTGATGTTGACCGGAGAACAAGTCATTCCGTACATACAATTCAACCACAAAAACTTGATTTATTCGTACTACGAGCCCGGTGTTTAACTAACCTAGAAATATGTATGGCTATCCAAGCATCGTTCATGTGGCTAAGGCTACCCCCAATAATAACCCTCATTAACCTTCATCTTTCCTGCCACATCAGCTTTTTCTCTCCTGCAACTTATAGACAACCTTTTATGCACAATAAGACGACCTACACTATTAAAAAAACATACCTCACAAAAATACATTTTAATTATTAAAACACACACAAAAAACCACACAACCTGGGTTGTCTGGACAACCCTCATACCCAAAACCATGACCGACAACCTACGACGACCTTGAAGCCACAACAAAGACGACCCTGAGCAACCTTCACAACTTAAGGCTACCCCCAATAACAACCCTTAGCGACCTTTATTTTTCCTGCCACATCAGTTTTCTCTCTCATGCGACCTACACACAACCCTTTAGGCACAATAAGTCAACCTACACTACAAAAAACATACCCCACAAAAATAACTTCTAAATAATAAAATACACACAACACACATACAAAATAAACACTTAACCCTCATCTCAAATAGGTTGGCACCTCAACCCACATCCCCTTCAACTTCCTCCAACCCTCATCTCCACAACAATACCAACCCTCTACAACCTCCTCCAACCCAATAGGTTGAGACATTATTGTGGGTAGCCTAATAGGTTGTCACCCTTATTGTGCCTAGCCTAAGAACAAACCTTTCCTTTTCAAAAACTTCTAGTTGATGTCCTCTCTATGTTTTCATACCAATAAGTTCTACCTTGTTCTTTTTATATAGGGTTAGTTGCTTTCACTTTTTTATTGTGTTACTGAACGTTTTTTTTTCATCATGTGTACTGAATTTTCAAATTTCGATCATTATATATTTTTTTGACCATTTTACTCTTATTTTTTTCAAATTTCAAAAGATAAAATGATAATTTTACATGGCTCAATAGTTACAAAATACACACAATAATTAAAATTTGAAAGTACAATATACACAATGAGAAAAAAAAAATTCAGTACATACAAATAATAGCTTGTATAATAAATTAGAGTGGCCCAAGCCCGTCTTGTGGGTTTGGGTCCATTAGGGTTTATTGGTAGGTTTGATCTCTCCTATGTACTCTATAAATATTGGTGATTGATAAAGCTAAATACACACAGTTTCAATGTAAACATTACGTCTAACATGGTATCAGAGCCGGTATAATAGATTAGAGTGGCCCAAGCCCGGCTTGTGGGTTTGGGTCACTCTAATCTATTATACCGGCTAATAACAAAGACAAAATGTCACGTTAGATGACTTTTTAAGCCTTTTTATATAAATTTTAAAATAATGTTGTTTTCGAAGTGTCTTTTAAGGGTGTTTACCAAATTAAATAGTTAGATATAAGGCTCTAATTTAACCTCTTATAGAGGAAAGGGAAGTTTTAATGCCTCTCTCAATTAAAAAAGACTAAGGTCTTGGGCTCACATTTCTGTAATCTTGAGCTTAAGTAATTATCTCGATTAATCGAGGAAGGGGGAAAGCTAGTATAACTCACACATCACGTACAATACACTCCTCATACCTTTTAGGAAGGTACGTACTCCTTGGTATCACCAGGAAAAAAGTCCTTGAAGAAATAGATGAATCTCCTTAATCTCAAAGCTATCAGTGTTTAGGAATTATATAATTGGCTTACAAAGATTTTGTTAATCGAACATATCAATTAAAAATCTCGATATCACGGAATAATTCCCATAGTATTAACACTAGTTATAATTCTCGTGCACGCACGGGGTTTTTAATTAAAGTTTTAATCATTTAGTAATATTTTCATCACGCGAAGTCAATTTTAATGCTTAACCATATTCTATCAGTACTAAATAGGTCAAATGCATAAAAGTCAGCCAAAGTGTACTTTTATAATAAAAATCACGTAAATTATTTTTGTTAAAAAATATCCTCTTACCATCAACTTCTAATCTCAGAATATAAAAGGTTTGCTTTGTTTCAAATCTCAGAATGAGCATAAATAGTTTACTTCAGGATGAGCAGAAATAGTTCACGTAGTTGCGCCGCACATCTTTCGAACACTAAAATTCAATGAAGGAAATAAACCTATGGTCAATAACACTACCATTTATATCAAGCCATTCTTACTGAATAGAAATTGTGTAGCAGCTGTATGGTTTACATTTTATCAGTTTAAAGGTAGGTTGAGAGAAAACAATGCTTAACCGAATAACCGTGTTGCTACCTCGTTTTTACCTTTTGTAAGATCTCAAGTATTACTGCCATAGAGCATATATAGAAGTCTTATACATGACAATAAGTCAATACTGTGATGTTTAATTGCAAACTAACTTTAAAGAGGCGTCTCTTGCAAGTTTTATTAGTAGTTGGCAAACAATTGACTAATAGATAATGTATGTTGGAGCAGGCTTTTTCTTGCGTGGTTGTGATACGTATTTCAATCATATTAATAGAATTATATGCTTTAAACAGAATAGAGATAGCCATACCCTTTGCATTGATGGACATTCTCTCCGGTTACATGTTGCTCCTTGTGTGTAGTCTAACCATTAGTTCTAAATAGAAAAAGAAAACTACAAGTTTAATTTCACAATAAAGAGTAAAAAGTATAGGGCTAATAACCTATTAAAGCATCATACTTGTCACAAATGTCAGTTCGACGTAGTGAACAAAAAAAATAGCTCTTCTAGACATTAAACTTGACATTGTTGTCTTCAATTGAGTAATAAAGATTAAATACAAAACTGTGATGACCATTTTACCCTTGAATTTTTAAAAATTGCATCCATTGTCCAAAGGTAAATTATATAAATGATCCCTCTATTACATTTATTGCATCCATTGCATCCATGATCCCAACACCATCAGACCTCCCTACCTCAACACCGGATTTGGTTTCCCACCATCAGACATCCCTACCTCAACACCAGCATCATTCTTGGTACCTACCAAGAATTTGAAGCAGGCAAATATGGATCAAACCGACATACAATCAGTCATTACTCTCTATCTGTACAAATGATATCAATCTCTTTATCCAATCGATCCAGTTTCACCCGCACCCACATCCAATCGATCCAATCGATCTGTACTAATGATATCAATCTCTTCCCACTAATCATCACCCACATCCAGAAAATATCATCACCCACATCTCAATATCTCAAATCCAATACATATCAAACCGTCACATACAAAACAAAACACAAAAACGACATACAATCAATCATTACTCTCGAGCTGTACAAATGATATCAATCTCTACATCCAATCGATCCAGTTTCACCGAGAACATCAAAACCCAGATTCAACCAATCCCAGAAGTTGTGGCATCTCTTGGAATATCACCGTTGAACAAGCAAAAGATGAGGAAGATGGGACCCATTTCACTTTCAGCTAAATTTTCTGATTTGACCCATTATGGATAAACCGTAGCCCAAAATTGACCCGTTCCCATCTAGAGGCGACTAGACCTCTTAAATAGTGTAAGAGAGAAGGCTGACCCGTCTTTGTACCAGATTTTGTTACGGTTTTTTCAAGTATTTCAGAAGATTTAGCCACCTCTACTTGGCTACCAACATCAGCTGCTTCTATTAAGGGAGGGAGCACCTCAAACTTTGCTAAATGAATCCAAAAAATTACTCCACATGTTAATAAGTAAGAAAAACATCACATGAGTTGCTGGAAAAGATTGTGCAGAACTATTTAGTTATCATTTGACAGGGACTATGTTTGTAATTTAGTCTAGGGACGATGGATGCAGTTTTCGCAAACCCACAAGGACCATTTATGTAATTTGAAATGGTAAAATGGTCATAATACTCAATTGAAGACAACAATGTCAAGTTTAATGTCTAAAAAAGGTATTTTTTTTGTTCGCTACGTCGAACTGACATTTGTGACAAGTATGATGCTTTAATAGGTTATTAACCCAAAAGTATAATATCCAATAAAAAATAGAGAAATTATAATCACCAAAAAATATAATTGGCATTAAGAGAGTATTAAAAAACTAAGGAAATGGGTCAAATGGGTAAAAACAATTGAACAAAGTGTAATCCTAAATAATTTTATAAAAGAGTATGGACAAAAAATGTTCCTAGATAACGCAACCCATATCGAACCATTGCTCGTGAATAGGTCATCTGAGTTGTTGTTCTATCTCGAATGGGTCAAAATGCTAGTATACAAAAATTGGATGAAAAGGAAAACTAGTAAATGAAAGTCTCGCATGTTTATATTAATGGCCAAAACATCCTAAATTATTTCCACACTGATTATCCTACCTTCAATTGATATTGCTAGCTGAAGGTTTTTTGCTAGTTCAGCTATTTGCACAAATTAGCAAAATGAAGTACCATGGAATTCAAGGTTAATAACGTGATATAATAAATACTATTACTAAGTTCACTTGCTTCCAATAACATGATCAAGCATCTGGAAGTTTATTAACCAATGCACCGGCTTTCTCAGCACGCTTTAGAGTTAGATGAGCAGCTCTTCCAACATTATATTGGTTAAAAATGGCCAATTTCAAAAATATTTTGATTAAATATTGGCTAATCGGTAAAAGTGATAATGTCTTTATTCCTTATTATGTTGTGAAACCTAAGTAATGTGTAATGATAAATCCAAAACTAAATGTAGAAAATCCAACATTTATCAATTTGTCGAATGATTACAGAAACTATATTCCTTAACAGAATATTACAATGATTTGCGAAGTGGTCACTTTTGGTGACTTCAGTTTCTAAGACTCATTATGTCTTTGAGCTAAATATGCATTATATACATTTGACAAGTTACAATAGATCTTACATAAATCAATCTTATTAGTTACTTACCATTAGATGAACATTAACTAAAACCAGAATAATGTGAGTGGGGCGGGTAAACAGTGTAACATAAACCAGAAAATAAAAAATAAAGAAACTGACCATATTTTTTCAAACAGGGGCCTCAAAAGCTGTAGCATGAATATGATATAGGATGACATCTAAACAAAATCTGGTAATTACTAAAACAAATAAAATATACGAAACATGTATAATAAAAAAACAATAAGCACAATATCAATACGATTTGTGTACCTTTAAACTCATGTTGACAATCGAGATTAAAAATATAACACTTATTTTTGTTGGAGAAGAAGGGTTTTTTTTTCAAAACTTAATGGAGGTAAAAGACCAATTAGTATGATTAAAACCCTAACTTAATAAAAGTGATTACTATGACTTTTCCTTTAAAAGAATTGAAAAGCAAAGGAGATAGGAAGAATCGTTAAGTGGTTTTCTTCAATTGAAGTAGGTTTTTGTTGTGTTCATGAAATGTAAAAATTAGGGGGATAATTTTGTCTATGAGGAATTTGGTGGTTCCGTTCTTTTTTTCTTTCAATTTTGCGTTTTAGTCCATAACTACAGATAATTAGCTGTCAAGTACATGTGTATGTTTACTTTTTCCTGCATCTATATTATAACAAAACGATTTTATTAAGTTTTTGGCCACATAAGGAAATATTTACACTTTTCTTATTAAACTTTTTCTTATAAAATAATTTTAATAATAAAACTATTACTAAATAAAGTATGAATTGATTTTTTTTAAATGAAAAATTACCACTAGGGGTTTTGTTTTATTAGGAAAAAAGATGATAGGTCTCGTGACCAGTAGTTTTAGTTAACATATTTCAGCTAGATTCATGATCAATTGGTAGTTGATCGAATCAATCTTTACGTGATTGAAAATCCATTAAAAACTAAATAATTAAATTATATGACGATTGACGTGCTTAAAAGTAAACCTTTGTAATAAGTCGATCCACTGTATGATTTGATTGAAAATATCTAAACTTTAAACATGAATGTGATAAATATTTGAGTAAACGTATATCCTGATGTACAACGCGTGTTCTAGGACGGCCCACCATTTCAAATATTCGGGACCGGGAAGCTGACTATCAATGTATCCATCATCTAACACCGAACCTAAGAAATGAAATGACACGGATTGATTACACTACTTTTGATTCGACCTCATACATACGGACGCATGCTCTTGATATTATACTACTACGTAACATTCATTATATAACATTCATTGACTTAATTTGATGAGCCCACATTGTTGCGAAGCCGCGGCTTGAGAGAAGGGGTCGGTTTGACTTTATATTACTGTGAAGCCCCGGCTTGAACCGATACTGTTCACACGTCGAGTCAAGCTCAGTCGATAGCATAGTGAGATTAAAATAATATGTTTAGTGGGTTCTCCCCTTAATCAACACTAAATCTTTAAGGTTCGCTGCATGATGTACATATATTTTTCATTGTCGCTTTGCGATCCTAATCATAAGGTTGGCTACATGTCGTACACCTGTTTTCGTTTAAATCAATGCTAAGATTTTTATAAGCTATGCGCCTCTTTATTTGTTTCTTACAGGCATATATGTTTTCTTGATTTCTCTTTCTAATCACACACGGTAGCTGTTGTTGCGTATGTTTAGGGTTTTAGTGTTTGGAGAATCGCTACCGAGGTTTTGTTGTCTAATTCAATAGTGTAAGGTATCGTAAGGTATCTAGCTTCCTTTTTAGTTTGTATATTTGTGTGTATGTCTGTGTTTTTTTAATCTTTGTGGTAAATCTGATATACGATAATGAGTTCTGATTTAAATGCTTTGTTAAAATGTGTCTTTTATTTGGTTTTGGTAATGAGTATTGGTTTTACAATAAAGCTGTGTTTTTTACCTCATACAATGTCGGGACTAAGTCATTGTTAGTGTTGGTGCACTCCTTTATATTCAGATTTGGGCGAGCATCATGGAAGAGCTCGATATAAACTTCGTAAATGACGTTTAAGGTATGCCATTAATTGTGTTTATTTTATTTTTTATTTATTTATATTTATTTATTATTATTATTTTTGTTTGATATATGTGTTTGTGTTTTTCCAATCTTTGTTTTGGTGTGCTAGGATCTGTGTAATATAGAAGTACATGCTTTGCGATATTTTGGTTGCGGTATTTCTGTCATTTACTAACGTTGTTGCATGGTTTTGGTTTGTTGGTGTTGCGTTTTCTATTTGTTGGTGCATTGTGTCGGATATGTTGATGCTGATATGGTTTACGATTGATGTTTTGGTGGGTTTTTTTGATATATGTCGGTATTTACTGATATAGTCGTTGGTTTTTGGGAATGTTTGTTGATTGGTTGTAGGTTTGTGGCAAGGGAAATGGTTTTTGTGTTTTTTATTATGTGAATGTTCAATGCATGGGTGTTTCAAGATCTAGATTTGCTGAATCGACACTGCCAATCATATTTTTTGGCTTGCCGATAACTATAAGGTATAAAATGTGATTGTATTTTTTTATCAGATTTTATATTTGAGTCGGTGTGCTGGATTAAATGAGAAGTGGTGGATCTGTTAAACGTTTGTTGGGTGATGAGGTGTAATTTCATACGCTTTTAAGAGGTCTAGCCTCTAAATTCGTATATATTTAATCATTTATTACTCTAAATCAATTATGTTTGAGTTTTAGGTACTTAGGACGCAAATGCTGGAAAAGGACGTGTTTCGAGCTCGTTTGGATAGGAAAACGAAAAAAATGACAATAACAGAAAAACCGTCACAAGAAGGCCTCATGACGGCGTCACAACCAGAAGATGATGTCGTCACCTGGGGGTGCTGACCATACAGTTGTTGGATACCGGCTACCACTGACGACGTCAAGACCAAAGATATGAAGGATGACGGCGTCACAGCCTCATTGTGAGGTCGTCACAACTATGTCGGCTCAAGATCGAACCCCTAGAAGACAGCGAGTTGACGACGTCACAACTTGCAAGTGACGTCGTCACAATCCAAAAACTATATATATTATCGCATTGATTTCACTATTGTGTGTGCAACTTTGAAGAATTACACCACCGAACTCTGGACGAATTTTACAGCTTTTGTAGGCCTTTTGGCCATTCAAGACCTCATGTATTATTGAGTTAATTAATCTATTCAATCATTCAATCATGTCTATGAGTATTTGTTTGATTTGTTTATTTACGTTGCTTAATTCTACTGCTTAATATTGCATGAAACCTAGTTATTGATTGTTATGTTGTTGTCTCTTGTTTAATGGTGTGTTTATTTCATATATTCTGTGTTCCAGATACTAGAAAAAATATCCGACGAAGTAGAACCATCTCTATAAAGATGACAGACCTATCTTGTTGAACCCTGTGAATTGTGTGAAAGTAGGATACTCCAAATTCGGGAGTCAAAAAGTTTTATAAAACGTTCTTGGTGGAAAAAAATGTGAATGAAACATCCCACTGAATTGAATTGGGTCCAGGAATCTAAGAAATAGTGAGAATTCTTGATCTCTCTCAATATCTCTCTTAATTCTAAAATTCAGGACTTGAATTCATGTCCTGTCATTAAATTCCTCCTGATTTATTAGATATAAAAGAATTTCATTTAAGCATCTCATTGCTTTAGTTGAAAGATTCCATTTGAATTGGAATCTGGTCATTCACTATGACCCGCTAAGCATCCATGGTTGAATGCTTAAAGCACCCAACTCATAATTGGCGAATTCGTAAGTTCAATTCCTACTGGATGCACGCTAATGGGACCCTCCAATAAGTCTATTGGAATAGGAGTTGGAAAACTGGCTAGGGAAAATTATACTAGCTTGAACTTCCACTAAAATGTGACTAGTTATTAACTTATGTCTTAGGTTGATTAATTTGAGGCGAGTATTTATTGTGTAGGTTAGTTATTAGGTGAGCTTGACAAATCAGATAGGCGTCGTTCACTTAGGCTAATCTATAGACGTAGGATTGACTATACCACAACTGGTAATTAGGAAAACTCCACATTAGATTAGACAGGGACGTGACAATTCAACAACACAATACGTTAAAACTAGGGAGTAGTGAGATTCTAAGTAAATACGTTTTTCCTCATATAAAAAGCTCACCGCCACTTTTTTTTTTTTTTTTTTTCATTTTAGTTTAATTAGTAGTTTAAAACCAACCTCTTCTATATACCCGAGATTTTACTTGCTTTCTAAAAAATATAAAAGTACCAAAAATAATCTTCCTTCAACCCTTAGACTTAATTCGTCATACACTTCGAACCTACCTCACTATTCCTCTAAAGAACGATCAATCTCCCGAGTCTTGCCTATAATACACTACACGATTAGGTACTCTGCCTAGGAGGATTGTAAAACTTAGTGTGTTGCAACCCTCCGCATCAAGTTTTCGGCGTCGCTGCCAGAGAATAGTCTAGGTTTCAATTTCTATTTCGTTTAGGTCTACTCACTAGATTCCCTATCAAGTGAAATTTTTCTTTTTATTTTGTAGCTTTCTTGTAGTCTATCTTTTTATTTGTGTTTTTGTTCATAAAACTTTTTCATAACTATTCTGCTAGCCACTATAGAGGACGCGAATCCACCCAACGCTTCACCCGATCACCACTTAGGTGATTTCTTTGAACTTAATAATTTGGATCGCAATAACGAGCATGAAAATGGACCTTTTTATTTTTCGGAATCCCGGTGAGGATTTAGGAGATGGAGAATTAACTGGTGAGGATAAATCTTGTAAAATAAGCTTAGCCAAGGAGACCAAATTTTCGTAGGACTTGAGTGTAACACCCCCAAAAGTGACTCAGCGGAAGCATACAGGTATTTGGGTGCTACTAAATTGGTACCACAACATAAGCATAGAACAACGGATTTTTATAAATAACTTTTATTCATTTCTTAAAAACAATGTTTACATTTTTGATTTGATGCGGTAAATGGCCCAATATAAAAAGGTGGTCCCAATACATAAATCAGAGTCGTCTATGACCATGCCATGCCTTTGCCTTGCGCCTCCAAAGATAAGCTATCACCTCAAAACCTGAAGATACATGATAAAAGGGGTCAGCTTACGCTGGTGAGTTCATAGGTTTATTTTAAAAAAAGGAATTCAGTACACTGTTTCAAAGTTGGTTTTTGATGATCATTACGTCTTGCATAATGTCATGAAGTTTATGGTTTCAATTCATAAAAGAGATTTCATTAGTGGACTATAAGTAGGGTATATGTACATTACAACGAATATAATGTCATATATTGAATCTATTACGCTAGCACTATGTTCATGCAACCGAAACTACGACAGTTCTTGTATGCGCAAAGAAGTCATACAAATAAAGAGCCCATGGCGAGTGTTTATCCCAATACACTCGGTCCCGACATGCTATATGTTTCGCCTTGACCCAAGCAGGGTCAACCGAACAGAGGAGTCACCCTCAATAGATCTATTTATAACATTCGCGCTTCCCAGCAGGAATTGACGGTTCATAAAGAGGGCAATTTGGGATCTAAGGACTTAGGCTAAGCTGCGTAATATTCTAGGTCAAACATTTTGGTATGCTCTATAAAACATCTATGTATGATGAAAGCTTTAAACATGTAAAAGCATAGTATGCATGGAATGCACAAGTAAAATGATTTAAGTAAAAAGAGCATGTATCTTCCCCCAAAACAAGTATAAAGCAGTTAAAAGTAGGGGCTATGAAACTCACCTTGGCCATTAGAAGTCTAAAGGGAATTAAATCAATGAGTGATAGTGCACGGCTCCGACACGTAACCTAATTAATACGGAAATTTAGTCTTTATGTTTAAGACCCGATAAATTTTAACCAACTTTATAAATTTTAATTGATTATGTTGTTGTTGTTGTTGTTGTTGTTGTTGTTTGGGTGGCATTGTTTATCTTAAAACAATTTACAAAGACTTGGGGTGGATCTCGGCTTAGGAAGGATGACATGGAAGGGATCTCAAGGAAGGAATTCCGACTTTGGTTCAATGATGACCAAATGATGATACATAGAAGAGTACACGCAGAAAAGATATCAAGGTTGAACAAGACTTTGGATTGATGATAAATGGGTGATGATGCACGAAAAGTTTGTACACATATAAGGAAACGTAGTCGGTGGGGACGAAAAGATATATATTTAGCGTAAATCAAAGAAAATTAAGTCCTTGTTCTTGCTTTATGTGTAACATGTATTATTAAGAATACCATGTAGTTTTCAAATATATTCAATATGTTCCGACAAGTATATATATGTAAGACCTGGTTTATTTATATTTGAAAATATAAGTTTTCGAGAAGTATATCTCATTTGTAGTTATAGTCTCGCTCGAGTGTAATTTTCTATTTAATTTGTCGGTCTAAATGCCAACAGTTTATAAATAGGGTTTATAATCCGGTTTTCTAATAGTCGAAAAAAATGTATGTTTTACATGTTTACATATAATTTATAAGTCCATATATATATAAAAACCCTTGTCGAGTTTATTTAGAAATTAATTTTGGCAAATCCAAATGAATCATACTTTTATTAGTTTTTGAAGAATCTTCCTAAAATAATATTGTCATTTAAAAATCATTTGGTTTAGTAACTTATAAATGTGTAACAATTTTATTACTCCTCGAAATGTATATATGTTATTAATCGTGATAGCGTACATATAAATATTTGATCGACGAGAATGTTTGGAAAGACGAAAGAATGTATGTCATGCTCGGGCTGTGAAATGCCAAACGGACCCTTTGCATTGCTGAGCTTCGACCCAGCTTTTACCCACACACACTACCACAGACTTGGACCTGATTTACAAACAAAACCGAATGCACTCTAATTGGAAGCGGATGGGCTTGCGGCCCATATAGCAACCAAACACCCTAAGGCCCAAGGAATTCAACACATTAGTATTTTGGCTAAGTAAAATTTTAATTAACACCTGTACATGTTTTGACGTGAGAAAGTTTAAACCGAAACACAAAAACATTCGAACATCGAAACTCTTTTTGGTTTTAGATGAACCACACACGAACCTTTCCCGACCACCTCGTGGACTTGAGTTAGATGTGGTAAGAAACACCCTTCGGGGTGTCTCGTTGTGCTTCGATAATAACGAGTAAATGCACCCCTGTTGGGGCTGCACCACAGTGAAACAAACACCCTTTTTGAACTGAAAATGGGCAACGAAACGCACCCTTTTTGGAGCTGGAAATCAGTGGGTAGACGCGCCCTTTTGGAGCTGGAAGTCAGCGGGTAAACGCACCCTTTTGGAGCTGGAAGTCAGCGGGTAAACGCACCCTTTTGGAGATGAATTCAGCTACTCTTGGTGCAGAAAATAAATAAACAAAACGCAACATATACCAAGACTTTTACAAGTCTTCTAAGACCACGACATGGTCTAGTGTTGAGTCGGGTAGAAACACCGTCGAGGTGTTCTCCTTTGGCTCGAAGCAAGCAAGACACACGTATCCTATGGTGACTTTGATACAACTTCAGTTGCAAGACTCTTGTGAGTCTATACGTTCACTGGAACAAGGCAACTGTTGGGATATGAAAGTGCTGAAGATATCAAAGTACTGAAGATATGAAAGTACTGTAAGCTGCAAAGAACTGGAAGAAGTCAAATAGTCAAAGTACTGCTAAAGACAGAGTCAAAGTACTGCAAGATAAAGTCAAAGTACTGCTAGAACAAAAGAACTGTTATATTCGTTTATGGAAAGAATTGTATTCCATGTTTAGATTACTTGTCGTACAAGGTTATCAATTGTAAACCGACTAGGATATCCTTGAGCCTATAAAAGGACTCCTAGATTGGCATTAGATGTACGATTTCAGAAAAAGAGTTTTAGAGTTTACGAATTAGTGTTTTAGAGAAAAGTTCGATTATCTTAGAATTATATTAGAGTATCTGCATAATAAGCAGATTTAGAGTTTATAATAAAGTTATTCTTCTTAGCTTTGTTAAGTAAATTCCGCGTACTTGATAAAGATTGCTCAGTGTTTCTTTGTTAATAACTTAGGATTTATCCGAGGTTATTAAACCTTAACAAGCTAGTTAAGTTAGTTTGATTAAAGTATATCGATCCAACAAGTGGTATCAGAGCTTGTGTGGAAACTCTAACTAGGAAGAAACCCTACAATATTCAAGATGTCGACTAAAGCTGTGGATTATTTCTTCATCATTCTCTTCTCCTAAGCTGACAAGCTCAGAAGGTAACTCCTCCATATAACTGATGTCTCCACAAGATAAAGAATAGTCCTCATCAGAATCAGAGAACATCTCAATATAATCATTTTGGAAGACAAGAGGAGGAGGGATATCACACATATGATCAAGAGTTCCCTGTGACTCTCTTGGGATTGGGACAAGGTTCTCAACACTAGACTTTATGAATTCGTCCGATTCCTTTTCAGGAACAGTGTCAAGAAGCTCATCCCCCATGTTTAGAGAGTGAGTGTGAACCTCGGGTGTGATAGCAGTAGACTGAGGGAATTGAGAAGGACTAGCAGTTATGGATTCTACAAGTTCCATTATTTCTACTGCTAGTGATTCAGTCATATTCTTTTCTCCCTGTATTTCCACGGATGGAATCTCAACTGATGAACTTGATGAATAAAATTGTAATATATCAAGGGTATCTTCATCATCATCGTCATCAGGAATGAAATGGAATTGAGAGCTAGATTTGAATGCTTTTTGTAGTGCAATTGATTCCCTAACAGTGTTTTCAATGGCAATCTGGGAATCTAATTTAGCATCCCGCTCTTCAGCTAACAAAACTTCCATGGATTTTTCATTTGGATTATCTTGGGAGGACATAGCCGACTCCTCCTTAAGATCTTTTAATAACTCAAGACTCTTCAGTAGAAGGTCTGTCGTAGTTTCATGAGGAGTTGCTTGAATCATTTGGTACTGTGGAGGTTGGTCTTGAAACGAGGAGTCGTAATTGTTACAAGGAAATGGATTCCCTGTTTGACAATCCGAGCTAGAGTGAGAACCTCCACAATACTCACAACAGTAAAACTGATGTGGCTGTGAGTGGTATGTGTTGTAGTCATAATTGTTATCAGGAACCTGCTCATAGACAAGCGTGTTTCCCGATTGACAATCAGAACTGGAATGTGAACCACCACAGTACTCACAACAGTAAAACTGCTGAGTCTCACAGTGTGGTAGCTGATGGAATAAATCAGTCGTGTTATGGTAGGAATAGGGATCCTGGTTATAGACAGACCCGTTTCCTGATTCCACCATGCTACAACTGGGGCAATTACCACCATTATAAGGACCACCACACCATTGACAATCAAGAGGGTGAGGATAAGACATAGAAAGAATCAAAGGTTAACAGAGGGTAAGAAATGAAGAATCAAAGATGTGAGAGGGTAAAGATGGATATTTTTGGATTTTTGAATAAACATTTTGAAAAAACAAAGGATGAAAATATTTTTGGATTTTGTGTTTGTTGAAAACTTGAATAAAAAAAATGTTTTTGGTGTTGTTAACACTTTAGGAAAAGTGTTAATGAACTTTTTGGTTTTGAAAAACTTTACAAAAATGTGGTATATGTGCAAGTACGGGTCTGGAAATGCTTAAAACACGCTTACAGCCTCCCCGGCAGCGGCGCCAAAATTTGATTCGCGCAGAACAGTCAAGTCAAACAGACTTAAAACAGCTCAGACGCAAATGCAATTTAGATCAGAGGAATATAGGGAATTCCCGGGTCGTTAAGTCCCACGGAGGATGAATTGGCGTTTAAACAACTTCAGATGGTAGAATGATCACTAAGGATAGCAATCAGTAAGGTTTTGGATGGAAAATTACCTAAAGAAAAGATTTACAAATTAAAGCGACTTAAATGCAAATTAAGAAAATTAAAAAGTTAAAATCTATTAAATAAACGCTATCACTATTTTTACAAATCGATGAACGTTTATGTGATTTTATAAAATAAAATAACTTAAATAAACTATATTAATCAAAACGTAAACTTAAAATGTCTAAAAACGTTACTTAAACTGAAAACGAGCGTTATTTACGAAAACGACGCTGGAGCGCAAGCAAAAACGTAAATTTTAAGAAATAAAAGGCCTACAAGTGTAAAATCAATTTTCTTACAAAATATATGATAAAAGAAAATTTTAGAAAAAAGATTTATATTTTTTTGACTTTTATATTTTTTATTATGATTTAATTACTATAAAACACTAATTAAATTTTTAAAAATACTAAAACTAAGTAGAAAAATCTGAAACTTTTATAGAAAATACTTTATACTATTACAAATTTAAGAAAAATAGAAAACTGGAAAAAGCTACTTCGAATAAGCTAGAAAATAGGGAATAAGCTCGTATAAGCTAAAGAGACAAAAGTGAGGTTATATATTTGATTGTGCAAAAGAAAACTGAGACAAGTCCCAAGGGCAAACGGTAGAGCGTGTGTGTGTGAGCTAAGTGGCGTGGGTTCGAGTCCCAGCAGTGGCCATTTTTTGGCAACTTTTTATTTTTTTGATTTTTCTTTTTACAAACTACTTAAGCACATTAAAATAAGCATTTTCTAAAACTAAAACTTTTTATGAAATTAACCAATAAGCTCTGTTGGAGCTTATTTTACTTAACAGTAAGCCATAATAGAGAAATAAGCAAAAGTTTAATGCCAAATGGCTTATAAGCTAGAAAATAAGCAAAATGAAAATGAGAATAAGCAAAAAGACTGATAATAAGCTAGTATGAACACTGAGTAAGCATAAAGATCTAGAAATAAGCACAAAATAATCACTAAATAAGCTTAAGCTTAACTGCACTGTTACACAGTATACTACTGTTTTTACTAAGCACCTATAAGCTTAATTTTAAGCACCTAAATAAGCTAGGAAATGAAAACTAATACTGGAATAAGCAAAATGACCAGCTCAGCTTTTCAAAAAGCTAAAACACTCATAATTTTGTCCACTATAGAGCTTGTGAGAAGCTTATGAATATGGTGACAAGTCACTGCTTATGCAGTTTTACTAAAAAAATGGGACAAAACAAAAGCTTATTGCAGGCTTATCAAATAAGTTGCAAATTAGAAAATTAAGCTTGGACTCTCAAGCCAGCTAGACTAGCTTTCCAAAGAACCAAGTTACATAAGCTAAAGGCTACTAATAAGCTCTGTAGGAGCTTATAAAGAAGACAAGCTCAACTGGTGCACAGGGCAGCTTTACAGACAAGGGGTCCAAAATAAGCTACAAAATAAGCTATCTATAAGCTAATTTTATAAAACCTAGTATTTTTGTATTTTTCTTTAGCAGCTAAATATTATTTTCCTAAAAGGAATTAAGCTAAAACTTACTATTGAATCCTACACAAAATTATTCATTTTATTCAAAAACGACTTATTTTGAAAAGTTGACTTTTATCAAGAACACTAAAGTTTGACTGAAGTGAACTTGGAACTGATTTTATGGACTTATTAAGTTGTATTAAGCTATAATAAGACTTGTTTAACTAATCTTAACAACTTTTAAAGCTAGAATGAAGATTATGCAATCAAAATTCCTAACAGTTATGGATTTAAGAGATTTAAAAGCTAAATTGGACTTTTACAAAACAAGTAATGGTTTTATTGTTTTGACTGAGCTACTAGATGCTATTGTAATAGATATCAGACAAGTACAATACCTCAAACACCTTCTAACACAGTTATCACAACAAAAACAAACATCACTTAACTTAACTGATTGGAAGCTTTTCAAAGAGTTTTAAAGATTTAGACCATGCAACTGATTAAAGAGCTTATAATATCATATATTGGAGCTAAATAAGCATTAAACAACAACACTAACAACCTAAAACACAAGAATGAAGATTGTGCTATTTTAACTGTCAAATTAAAATTTCTAGCAACTATAGATTAAAGAGAACAAGCTATCTGTTTTATTGTTTAAATTCACTTAACTACAGCTAAGAAACATGAAGATACAAAGATTTAAACTTAGAACACTTAAACAGTGAAAATGCCAAAACTGAACAATAGGCTTACAAGATGAGTTCATTCACAGTGCACTGAACCAAGTATTGAGAATTCAACCTATGGCTTCCCATGAAGCTCTATAACCCAACAGCAATCCAAAATCAACACTGCACCATTCTTGATTTTTTTTCCATATGATTTTCATTTTCCACTAATTTATAGGTATTTTTGGTGATTTTGGATTTATTAAGTAAAACTATTTTCTTAAAGATTCTAAGAGTTTATAAGCTTTGTCATAAGCTTATAAGAGCTTAAGAATCAGTAACAACAACTTTTAACAACATTTGCTTAATTGAACTTGAAATTTGAAAATGCACAAACTGAAATAAAACTGAAAACTTTAAATTGCTTCTTGAAAAAGAGTTAAAATACACTGAGATTACTTATTTAAAAGCTTGAAAGCTTAAACAAACACTGGAAAGTTTAAAAGAACTTAAAACGACATTAACTAAACTAATCTACTCTACTGCTGATCTCCATTGCACCTCTCTCTGTATTTATTGACTTCAAAGATCTTATCTAGACGTCTGAGCAATTCCCACTTGAGTTCTCTTGTTGAAACCATCTGAATCGTCCATGTGGATTTTGGCGGGAAAAAGTCATGGAGCAGGTATTTGCATTAATTGGGCTTTGGTTGTTTGTGTAGGTGGAGGGGGTTTGGTATACAGGTGGAGGATAAGATGGCAAGTTGGAAAGTGGTGGGAGAGGTGGTGAAAAACCAGGTGGTTTCAGGTTTACAGGGGTGAGGGAGGAGGTGAATAGTGATGGCGGGTTTTTATTTTAAAACTGGTATTGGGTATTGGGCTTGGGGAGATTGGGCCAGCCGGGTTAAGTGTTTTAATAACACCAAGGGTCCATTTGGTTAAGTTATAATCACAAGGACCTAAAGTGCAAATCTGCCAAAGTTAAAGGGCTGTTCTTGAACATTTTCAAAAGCTCTCACAAGGGTCAAACCTGCCAAGTAAGAATAGTACAAGGATCATTTGAATAAAATTCCATTTTTTAAATGTCCAAGGACTAAAATTGCCAATTTTGGATTTTGAGGGACTAAAAGTGTAATTTCCCAAAAGTTTATCATAAGGACCATTTTTGTCATTTATAAATAGTATAAGGTTTATTTTGATTATTTTCTTATTTTTAAAACCTTAGGGACTAATTTTGACACTTTTGCAAAGTTGAGGGACCAAAGTTGTAAATTTGTGATTTTTAAACTTTAAAGGGTTTATTTTGACAACTTTTGAATCCCAAGAACCTTTAATGATATTTTACAAGTTTTTGAATTACCAGGGACTGTTTTTGACATATTTTCAAACTTGGGGGACTAAAACTGCCAATTATGCAAACTTGATACGTTTTTCACCAGATTTTGATGTTTTTGCATTTAAAACATATAAAACACTTGTTTGTGATATTTTTATCATTTTGATGTGTTTCTGAGTGTTTTCAGATGTTTTTGGCATTCTAACAGTACAAAAATGATGAGTATTTAGACACTCATCACTGTTCCACCACCCTCAATCACCTCACTCAGAATTCCAGTCATTAAGAAGGGAGAATATGATCTCTGGTGCATGAAGATGAGGCAGTATATTGCCATTACAGACCATGCTCTGTGGAATGTAATTGTGAATGGGAATGAAGTTGTTCCAGAACCTGTTCAAGTTCCCGGACAACCTATAGCACCCAAGGCAGTTTTACCAGCAGCAACCCTAAGGAATCAAGAGAAGGCTCTTAACATTCTCTTGTCTGCCATTCCAGATGGTCATCTTCTCAAATTTCATGATGCTAAAGATGCTAAGCAGCTCTGGGCTGCTCTCAAGACCAGATTTGGAGGGAATGAAGCCTCTAAGAAGATGCACAGAAACTTGCTGAAACAACAGTTTGAAACTTTCACAGTTGGAGAAAGAGAGAGTCTTGATGCTGCATATGATAGGTTTTAGAATATCCTCAACATGTTGGAGTTATACAAGGCAGAAGTATCAGTTGAGGATGCTAATTTAAAGTTTCTAAGAAGTTTGCCATCTACATGGCATGTGATTGCTACTATGATCAGAGGACAACAAGGATTGGATGTTATGGACTTTGATGATCTCTATCATCAACTGAAGGTGTATGAACATGAGATGAGTGGTCAACCCAATTCCAAATCTCACAGTATTGCTTTTCTATCATCTGAAAAGAAGAGCAGTACTTTCAAAAGTATTGCTTCTCCTCAAAGTGCTGTTTCTCAAAGTACTGCTGTTTACAATCCCCCATCATATGCTCAGCAGGCCCCACCATCTACCACTTTGAACTCAGATGAAGTTGTGTGCTCCTTCTTTGCACAACAAGCAAGCTTACCTGTCACTTATGAAGAGGATCTAGCACAGATTGAAGAAGATGCACTTGAAGAAATTGATATCAGGTGGCAAGTTGCTTTGATCACTGCAAGGATCAAAAAGTACATGAAGAAGACAGGCAAAAATATTGATTTCAAACCAAAACAAGGAATAACTTTTGACAAATCTAAAATTGAATGCTTCAATTGTCAAAAGACTGATCACTTTGCAAGGGAGTGCAGGTTTGCTAAGTATCAAGCAAACAGAACATCTGAGAAGCCTAAACTTGAGCTCAAGGAAATTCCAATAACTGAAACAAAGGCTTTGGTTGCTCAAGAGAAGTTATCAGAAGTTGACTGGAGTGAAGAATTTGATGATGAACCGGTGACTTACTGTATGGTAGCAGTGGAAGATGCAGTTGAAGATACAGTGGAAGCATTGGACTGGAGCACTGCTTTTGATGAAGAATCTGAACATGCTGCTTTGGAATCAGATGATGGCTTTGGAGGATTTGATTGGAGCAAAGAAGATGATCCTGTTCTTCTTGCTATGGTAGCTACTTCACCAACTCAGTCTCCTATCTCTGAGGTATGCTCAAACTGTTATGATTTTTATCAAAAATTACTTAACAGTTATGTGATTGAAAGAGATAATTGTATAAGGGCTAGGTCTGAGGTAGCAGGTTACCAAATCACTTTAGAGTCTATAGAAGCTAAAATCATAACACATGAAAACAATGAAATGGCTTGGGCTGAAAAGTATGAACAACAGGATTACCAGTTAAAACTTAGTGAATGGAAACTAAACTGTAAAATTGCTGAAATTGAGAAATTAACTAAGGAAAGAGATGATTTGTTAGCTAAGTTTGCTGCTTGGGGAGAGTCTGGCTTGTCTCATGTTGCTTATGTTGAAAAACAGAGAAGGGCTTACATTAGAACAGGCTTAGGATTTGGAATGGACTTTAGTAACATAGATGAAAACCAAACTAGTGATCAGGATGATGGTGTTTTTGAGGATATTACCACTAGTGATGATGAGCTCATTAACTATTTAGATTCATCTAGTAATGAGGGCTCAGTAAGTGAACCACCTCCTGAATATAAGAAAGACAATGGTTATCATGTTGTTCCTCATCCCATTAGTCATCATCCCTCTAGGCCTGATGTTTTTCGTTATGGTGTAGATAGTCTAGAGTTTAGGAAGAAGCTTATTGCTCAATCTAGGTCTGAGAAACCCAAAGAAACTGTTGAAAACAATGATCAAAATCCAGCAGTACCTTTAAACCAAAGTACTGCTCAACAAGCAGTACCTTCTGCAAAACTTTTTCAAAACAATACTGCTAAACCTTTTTGGGATAATTTTGCTCATAACAAATCTTATCAATCATCAAGAAGGCAAAATAATTTTGGGCATAGACATAGAAGAAATCACTTTGGTCATATGGGTCAAAAACTGTGTTTTGTGTGTTATAGTCCTACTCACTTAATCAAAGATTGTGACAAACACTCAGAATATCTAAACAAGTTTTCAAGGAATAAGTCTACTAATCAGAGACCTAGAGAGCACAAACCAGTTTGGAATAATTCACATAGGGTTAATCACAGAAACTTCACACCAGATCATAGATACCCACACCAGAGAAGACCTTCAGTATCTCACAGTACTTTCCAAAGTACTGCTCAGAAACAAGGTACTGATAACACTACTTGGAATAGAAATTCTAGGAGATCTCACTATCAACCTAGAATGTATCATAATTCATATAGGGGATCTAGATCACAAGAACCACCTGTTAAAACTGAATGGGTTAAAAGGGAAAGTACTGCTGAGGGATATACAGTACGTTCAACAAAAAGTGAATCAGATGTTTTTGTGACAAAAGAAAATGCTAATAATCTGGTGAAAGAGATTTATGTTGAAAAATCAGAGAGTTTTGAAAATCCACATGCTAAAAATCACAAGATAATTTTGGATCATCATTTGAGAGATAGTGGGAATTACATACTCAAAGAATTTGAGTTTGTAACTTCTCAAGGGGAACACAAGTCAGTAATGGCTTGGGTTCCTAAAAGTTTCTAACTCTTTTCTTTGTGTGCAGGGCAACCCAGAAGAGGAGCTTAAAGATCATCTTATTGTGGATAGTGGTTGCTCTGGAAGTATGACAGGCGATAAAGAGATCCTGTCTGATTTTAGAAATATTAGTGGAGGAAAAGTTGCATTTGGGAATGATCCCAATGGAGGAAGGATTACTGGAAAAGGAACAATTAAAGCTGGGAGAATTGATTTTGAGAATGTCAGATATGTGAAGGAGCTAAAGTTCAACTTGTTGTCAGTCTCTCAAATTTGTGATAAAAAGCATCCTGTGTTATTTACTGACACAGAATGTCTCATCCTTTCTTCTGACTTCAAACCTGTTGATGATGACTTGGTAGTACTTCGAGTAGCAAGAACAAATGATGTGTATAGTTTAGACATGAAGAGTCTACATTCCTATGGAAGAGCTACATGTTTGGTGGCTAAAGCAACATCTAAGGAGGCACATCAATGGCATAGAAGATTGGGCCATGTTAATTTCAAGAACATCAACAAACTGGTCAAAGGCAATTTAGTTAGAGGTTTACCTTCAAAGACTTACAAGAATGATCAATCATGTTTGGCATGCAAGAAGGGTAAACAACACAAAGCTTCCTGCAAGAAGCTTGAGGAAAGAACTATTAGAGAACCATTGGAGCTGTTACATATGGATTTATTTGGACCTGTCTCTGTGGCAAGTTTAAATAAGAAGAAGTACTGTTTGGTTGTTACTGATGATTGTAGTAGATTCAGTTGGGTTTTCTTTTTGGGCTTTAAAGATGATACCTTTGATGCTATTCAGACTCTAATAATAGCACTTGAAAACCAATTAAGACTCAAGGTTAGAGGTATAAGATGTGACAATGGAACTGAATTCAAGAACAAGCCTATGGATGACTTTTGTGCAAATAAAGGCATAAAAAGGGAGTTTAGTATTGCTAGAACACCACAGCAAAATGGTGTTGCAGAGAGGAAGAATATGACCTTGATTGAAGCAGCAAGGACCATGTTAGCAGATTCTCATCTCCCTATTCAATTTTGGGCAGAAGCTGTAAGTACTGCATGCTATGTACTCAACAGGGTTTCTGTCACTAAACCACAGATGAAGACACCCTATGAATTGCTGATGGGCAATAAACCCAACATTCGTTTTATGAAGCCTTTTGGATGCCCTCTTACTATTTTGAACACCATTGATAATCTGGGGAAGTTTGATGGCAAGTCTGAAGAAGGTTACTTATTGGGATATTTTACTAACAGTAAAGGCTTTAGAGTCTACAACAGAGTTACTAAGAAGATTCAAGATTGTCTTCATGTTGAGTTTCTAGAAGATCAAGACAATGAGAAAGGAAAGGGTCCTGATTGGATGTTTGATCTTGAGATTTTATCTCCTTCAATGAATTATGTTCATGTTAGAGAAGAAAATCAGCCTTTGCACAATGATGAAGATATTCAATATGTTGTTCATGATATTCATATTAGATCTGATGTTGTTCCAAAACAAAGTACTGCTGTTCCTAAGCAAAGTACTGATTCTCCAAAACAAAGTACTGTTGCATCACAATCCTCATTATCTGCTGAGGATCAATCTATTCAAGAGGAACTTAATCAGATGCTTCTTCAAGATGTTTTAGCACATTCTTACACTGATGAACAAAGGAGAGCTTATGAAGAGGCAAAGAAGAAGAACAAGACTGCCGAGTACTCTCACAGTACTTTGGACAGTACTTTTGTTCAAAGTACTGCTGAACCTGTTGACAGTACTTTAGATGATTTAGATGATTTAGATGATTCTACCATGCCTGGGTTAGAAGAAACTGATGATGAGCTTGAAGATGAAGGTATTTTCACATATTCTAATGAAGGTGCTGATTATACTAACTTGGATGATACATATGCAGTTCCACAGTCTCCAATCTTACGAATTCATAAGAATCATCCAGCTGATCAAATCATTGGTCCTTCTACTTCTGGAGTTATGACAAGACACAAAGCTAAGGGTTTCACAAAACCTCACAATGCTTTACTTAGCTTTGTGTATAAACAAAACAGGCAAAATCATAAGGACCATCAAACCTGCTTATTTACTTGTTTCATCTCTCAAGAGGAACCCAAGAATATTGCTCAAGCTTTGACTAAAGAAAGTTGGGTTGAAGCTATGCAGGAGGAACTTCTTCAATTTAAACTTCAAGAGGTTTGGGTTTTATGTGACCTTCCAGATGGGAAGAGAGTTATTGGAACCAGATGGGTTTTTAGAGTCAAAAGAGATGAAAGAGGCAATGTTATCAAAAACAAGGCAAGATTAGTTGCTCAAGGTTATAGACAGGAGGAAGGGGTAGATTATGATGAGGTATTTGCACCTGTGGCAAGGATTGAAGCAATTAGAATCTTCCTTGCTTTTGCTTCTTATATGGGTTTTCAAGTCTATCAGATGGATGTCAAGAGTGCATTTCTTTATGGCACTATTACAGAAGAGGTGTATGTGAAACAACCTCCAGGTTTTGACGATCCTAAACATCCAAACAAAGTCTATAAGGTGGTTAAGGCTCTTTATGGTCTTCATCAGGCACCTAGAGCTTGGTATGAAAGGCTCTCTACATTCTTATTACAACATGGATACAGGAGGGGAGCCATAGATAAGACTTTGTTTATCAAGAGAGACAAGAAGGATATCATGTTAGTTCAAGTGTATGTTGATGATATCATCTTTGGGGCTACCAAACAGTCCATGGTTAAGGAGTTTGAGCAGCTGATGCAGAAGGAATTTCAAATGAGTTCAATGGGAGAGTTAACATTCTTTTTAGGACTTCAGGTTAAGCAGTCCAAGGAAGGAATTTTCATTAGCCAAGACAAGTATGTTACAGACATACTTAAGAAGTTTAATTTTGATGATATGAAGGCTGTTACTACTCCGATTAAATCTATCAATTCATTGGGTAAAGATGAAGATGGACAGCCTGTTGAAGTCAAGTTATACAGATCTATGATTGGCTCTCTTATGTATCTTACTGCATCAAGGCCTGATATCATGTTTGCAGTTTGTCTATGTGCACGATATCAAGTCTCACCAAAGATCTCTCACATGAATGCAGTAAAAAGAATTTTCTGTTATTTAAAACAACAACCTAAGTTGGGGTTGTGGTATCCTAAAGAGTCACCTTTTCACTTAGAAGCTTTTTCAGATAGTGACTATGCAGGTGATAATTATGATAGAAGATCCACAACTGGTGGATGCCAATATCTTGGAAGAAGGTTAGTCTCTTGGCAATGCAAAAAGCAGACAATTGCAGCAACATCATCTACTGAAGCTGAATATGTAGCTGCTGCAAGTTGTTGTGGTCAAGTTTTGTGGATGCAGAATCAACTCTTGGACTATGGGTTCAATTTCAAAAATACTCCTATCAATATTGATAATGAGAGTACCATTTGTATTGTGAAGAATCATGTGTATCATTCCAAGACAAAGCATATTCAGATTAGGCATCATTTTATCAGAGATTGCTATGAGCATAGGCTAATTAATGTGGTTAAAGTTCACACGGATGACAATGTAGCTGATTTACTCACAAAAGGTTTTGATGTGTCACGATTCAATCACTTGGTCGTGAGCATTGGAATGATTAACTACTAGGCTATGTTTAAGGGGAGGACTATCCGGTGTTAGGTATAGTCCTGTGTATTGCTTGAGGGGAGGATGCTTGTTTATACTTAGTGTATATGAAGGTATTTGGCGAAGTACTGTTTTTACTGAAAGTACTGCTTGGGAAAGTACTGCTTATGTGGAAAGTACTGTTTGTCGTATTAAAGTACTGTTCCAACGGTAATATTGATGGGTAATTGGTAGTAACGGTAACTTTGTTATTTAGGCTGTGATTTTTCAAATCCCACCTATAAATAACTTCTTTCCGATTTTCCCTCTCATATTATTACTTTACATCTTTTCCATACTTATCTCCCAATTACCATCTCTTTATTATTCGATACAATTTTTATTGTGCTCACTCTTTCAACAATGGCGAATCGTTTAACTGTTTCGAAGCACAATATGGTGGCTAATTTGGACAAGACTGAGGCGAATGTGGCTTTCTATGATATAATTGATTATCTTACTGGGTCGCCTATTAGTTATGCTCTTTTAGTTGAGCCGGATGTTATTGAACCGTGGATTCAAGAATTTTGGGCTAATGCTAGAGAAAATATGGAGGAGGATGAATACTATATTAGATCAACAGTTGCTGGACGGACTATTAAGATTACAGAAGCCTCTATTCGAGCAGATTTATTATTTGAAGATGAAGATGGGGCTATTCGATTTGACAAGCAACTGATTTGGGATACTTTTAGGAATCTTGGTTATGAAGGTTCTTTGACTGAACAAACTTTCAAGAAAGCATTATTCTGTCCTCAATGGAAGTTCTTGATTCATGTTTTGCTCCATTGCATAAGTTCTAAAAGCACCTCTTGGGAGCAGTTTGGGTCAAATATAGCATCTGCAGTGGTTGGCTTAGCTACTGATAGAATGTTTAATTTTTCAAGGCTTATTTTGGATGGGATGCTATCACATATATCATCTGGGTCAAAATGGTTAATGTACCCACGATTTATACAGGTTTTCTTAAAAAAGCAATTGGCTGATGTTCCTAAACCTGCTGCTTTACTACCTGTTATTGTGCAACAAGCCAAAATTTATACATTCATGGCTAGGCGGAGTGCTTTGTTCAGAGGTGGAGATATTCCATTAACTACTACAATGATGGAAGTTGTTCAAGCTGTTCGGGATGAAGCTGGAGAGGATGAAGCAAGTGAAGGTACTGATTCTGCACAAGGTACTGCTTCACAAAGTGCTGCTTCACAGGGTACTGATTCTGCAAGTACTGCTTCTCGTAAAGGTACTGCATCTTTACAGGGTGATGTTTCTCCAAGTCCTGAAGTTCAAGCAGAGATTGAGAGAACACCTACTCCATCTCCACAACGTTCTGTTCCTGTTTCAGAGGCACATTCTCATCTTCAAGGTGATGATCATACTATTCCTCGTGAAGGTTTGACTTTGGATAATTATGCTTTAACAAGGGAGTTAGCTCGGTTGAACAAAACTGTTGAGCGTCAAGCTATGTTAGGAATTGGAAAATTTCTTAGTGAAGAGTCGGTCACCCCAAATGTTATCTAGCTTAAGTTAGCTCGTATACTTGTCGTTAGTTACGTTATTTATCAGTTTATTAGTTAGTTATTAGTTTAGTTTAGCGTAGTGCAACACCGTGGAGGAAGGACGGGTCTTTACCCACTGTATCCCTGATCCACAGGCCGATAGGAGGTCGTATTTCTTGTAACTATAAATACCCCTTCCATCCATGGAAGGGGTGGTGCTTCTCATAATCTAATACTCTACAATTTGTGTAAACCTCTAGCAAGAACACCCTCCCTCTCTATCTTTCTCTCTCTAAATATGGCTAACATGTATTTTGATCATCCAAGACCACCCGAATCCTCAACACAATAAAATAACGATCCTACAATTGGTATCAAGAGCCAAGGTTATTGTGTTGTGTTGATTGTTTGTGGTTTTGATTCATGTTTTTAAACTATTCGTATACTGTTTTAATGGTCGAAAATGATGTCCTTTGATAACCTGTTTTATCATGTATATTGTCTCCTTTCTTGTTGATAAAAAATGTCACTGGATGCTTTCGTGGTCTCTAATCTTGGTCTCTAATATGTGTTTTGTCATTTTTGTCCAAAACAGTTTTGAGAAATACCATTCACTTTTGGATGCTGTTCGTACCAAGTATTGGGTCATAGTCAAAATGTATTGTGGTCATATGATCATATCTGTGGTCAAACGGGGTCTTTAAGGTACAACTTTATGAAGTTTTTCTGGGTTTGAAATGGTTCGTAATAATCTGGTCATATCATTCTTGCTAGCGAGTTATCAGTTAAAGATTTCCAGATTCAGTGTATCTCTGTAGCGACTTAGATATCGTTGACTTTTTTGAAAGTCAATAGCGACTTGTGACTGAAAAGGGGCAGCGAGTTATTTCAAAATAGCGACTTGTCTTTACAAGTCGCTACGACTTGGCCTAGCGACTTGGTCGTGGCGAGTTAGCCTAATGACTTGGTCGTGGCGAGTTAGCCTAGCGACTTGGTCGTGGCGAGTTAGCCTAGCGACTTGGTCGTGGCGAGTTAGCCTAGCGACTTGGCCATGGCGAGTTAGCCTAGCGACTTGGCCGTGGCGACTTGTGTAAAAAAAATGGTCTAGTGACAGAAAGGATGAAAGAGAAAGACAAGACCATGACCACAAAACAAACACCTATACCAACATACACAACCTCAGCCATAAACATCATCAGTCCATTTGCTCAAACAAATTCAAAATCGATCAGTTACATCTAACCTAATCTAAACTCACCCCATGACCTTCACAATCACTCAATCTCAGAATATATTTCGTGCTACTTATGTGATCATCAAGACTTACAAGAGTCTCATTCACGAAATAAACTTCCTCATTGATCAAGACTTCATAGACTCTAATGATATGCAATGAAAAACTAATGATCTATCTTTTCGGATACAGAATGAAAACTAATGAAAAAGAAAACATTGTGGACTTCAAGACCGAAAATAATCAATCTATTCTTTTGTTCTCTGATCTCAGTTTGGTCGTGTGTTAATCATTGTACATCGAGACCTTCAAGGGTCAATTTTCACGACTGAACATCATTAATCCGAACCATGATCATATAAAATGAAATATGATAGATCTCAGCCTTGATCCCTTGTGTGCGGTTCATAGAACACATAGATCTATAAAGATCTATACACAAAAGATCGTGTGCTTCATGGATCTTAAAGTTTTTTTGTTGTTAATGTTCGAATCTAGGAATTGATATTAACAAGAATGTTAACCCATCTTCTTGGTTCGTTTAATGATTCAATCAACAAATGAACAAATGGAACCTACCTTAAGTATCCAAAACTTGTTGAAGGAGTCGTATCAGTGAGGTTTTAAGCCATCTCTGTGGCAACCTCGAACTGATGTAAGAGTATTTTATGGGGTCTTCTTGTGATTGGTGCGTTCTTGATGAAGAATCTGAGATAGGAGGCGGACGGGCAAAAGATGTCTAGGGTTTGTGATTTAGTTTGGGTTGTGAAATTATTAAGTGTCTTGATCCATTTTGTGGAGATGATAATACCTGATGGGGGCGTTAGTTTTGAGAGAGATTAGGATGATGTAGGCGTTTTCTTTATCTGATTTAGGTTTTGACGAAGTGAGTATAACTAGGGTTCATTGCTTTTATAACCAATCAACTTGTGAGGAGGGTTTGGTTAATGGGTCGTGCTAATGTGATATGATCTTTGGGCCGTAATTTATTTTCTTCATCCCATTGGGCCTCGTGGTATTATCAGACTTGGAACAAAGTGAGATTGACCTCTTTTTTTTTATATCATTGAGCTTTTATGGAAATCCTACCAAGACTATTCCTTGATATCTGTTCTTCTTGATATTGTTGAGTTATCTCTATGTATTGTTACTGGATTCAGACTATTTATTACTACAACGTGTTGTTAATAACTACACATTGTTAATAACTCGTTGAGCTATTATGGAACTCGGGCTACTGGATGCAATGTTGCGTTAATGACTTGTGATGAACTTGGGTTCAATCTTTGAACTAATCCGTATATGGGCCTCTATTCACTACATATGGGCTTCTCTCAATTGTATCTTACGTGTTTGTGATACGGATATAGATCGGGTCTCAAGTGGTACTTTGTTCATGAGCAGTTTAATCTTATTGGAATATTTGGGTTGTAATTTGGAAAGATTAATTGGTCTCATGAATCGGATATACTTAGGTTGCGTTTTGTTTTCTGGTTGATGAGATGTGATGATACATGATATGGTAATGTGAATCGATGGGTTATGATGGTTGGTACTTTGGTTTAGACATTCTCACGAAGGATAATTTGTCACGGCGTGATGTGTTTATCATAAAATGTTGACTACGGGGTTGTTTGTACGATATTTCTCATTGGGATTTGAAGTGAGGTTTTCCGGGCGCGTTTACTTATTTCGTCTTCTTCCTGTCTACCATTCCACGAAGATGACTTGTTT
Source organism: Chrysanthemum seticuspe (assembly GCA_019973895.1). Taxonomy (NCBI): domain Eukaryota; kingdom Viridiplantae; phylum Streptophyta; class Magnoliopsida; order Asterales; family Asteraceae; genus Chrysanthemum; species Chrysanthemum seticuspe. The sequence goes on along the minus strand of BPTQ01000009.1, from coordinate 95,364,942 downwards.
GGGCTTTTAAAGAGTGTGATAAAGACTTGGCTATTTATTTACGGTTGTGATTCTCTCTCGCTTAACCTACAACGTAAATATCACTTCGGTGTCTCACGCAGTTGAGAATATGTCAAGAGGTTTTGTACATTGGGTACACAGTTTCTTCTTCACAAGGATTAGTACAAGTTTAAGTAACAAATCTAGAGAATTTTACTTCATGATCAAGTTTGGCATATCGGGTTTACTTCACCATATGGTCACCATAATAATTGACAGAATTCGTGAATGGTGTGTTTATCAAAGTGCTGATTGGATGGTTGATGTTGATGATGTTGGATATTGAACCGTTGATAAACCGCTGCATGTTCCCCTAAAACAGATATTCACCGAAACCAAATTTGTCATAACACCTTCAAGCTGACATTGTTTACGGTTTTGTCTTGACTTTGTAAAATCCCGCGAAAGAACCTATTTCTCGGTTTAAATCATAGACTTGTAAAATCCCGTGACAATGGAAACATCCTGGTATTAGTAAAGTGCATTTCCAGATCTATCTTACGGTTTATTCTTGGTTTTGTAAAATCCCGCGAAAGAAACTATTTCTCGGTTTAAACCATAGAGTTGTAAAATCCCGTAATGATGGAACCATCTTGGAGAAGAGAAAGTGTAATTTTGGATCTTACTTGATGCTGATGCTACGGTTTCTGCTTCAAAGAAGGGATAAAAGGGTGTACTTCATGAATTGGGTGTGTGTTTGGGTTTTTCTTCATGGCAATTTGGTTATCACATGGTTTTATGGGGTTATGTGCTCTTAACCATGGTCGGGATGAAACCATTATCAAAGTTCGTTTAAAGGTCAAAGAAGGCTAGATTTGTGCAGTTAACCAGAAGATGTGACAACGGAGTTAATTCACTATTATTTATTTGAGGTTGAAGTGAAGTATCACGAGCAAGTGTACTTAGTATCTGAAGGTATCGGGGATGGATGGATGAAGATTCTTCGAGATCCTTGTTCGAGCTTATTATCAAAAACGAAGACTTGGAAATCTAGTTGTTGTTGAGTGACTTTTACCTTTTTTTTTACCACTTGGGGGAATTGGGCTCGTATCACCTCAAAATAACTATCACTTAAAGGAGTTACGTTGTAGTGCTCAGTGTCACATTCAATTGTGGATTTTCAAGAGGTAATGTACGTCTATTACTTGATGGTTGGTTGGTTGAGGAGTATAGAGTACTTAGAGATTCAAATGGGCATGAAGTCTCGGCACCGCTCTTTGTTACATATGTGCAAGTATAAGTCACGAGTTCGGGTTAGTTTACTTCAGGGTCAAATTCATCATATTGGGTTATCTCCATCAGCTGTCACGACAAAAAGCCTACTGAATGATAATGGTGATGATTACATGTTTTGCTAAGAGAGCAGAAAAGAGAGAGATTATGACGTCTGTTCACATCAGTTCAGGCCTCGTACTCCAAAGAAAAGAAATGTGTACGTTTCAGTGCGCATTATCTTCAAAAGAAGAGAAATCTTCTTATGACGTATGAACACATCAGTTCATGCCTCGTACTATAAAGAAAAGAAAAGTGTACGTGTCAGTGCGCTTTATCTTCTGAAGAAGAGAAATCTTCTCTATTATGACCATTCTCATCAACATGCTTCATACTTTTTCCATGCGCTTCAGTCATTAAGTGAACCGGGCTACTGTTGATTGTTTTCTGATTCCACTTTCTCAACTATAATGACGATGGCGACATCCTGTGCTGATTTTGCGGGGGAGAAGTGTGAATAGACTACATTTGGATAATGTTCACTTATTTAGTCAAGAATGGCATCTCCGTATGCAATTCTTGAGGGGGAGAAGAAGTGTGAATTTTTTGCATTGTTGATTGACATTTGTGAATATAAATGGTCATACGGCTCTAAACTCATGTAAGAACCGAGCTACTTCTTATCGGGTCATCTTCACATGGAGTTTTTCTCTTCTAAGAGCCGTTGGCTGACATCTTCACTCGGATTGATGAGTTTATCGACAAAGTGCTTCCGGTTAATGCTTCACGTATACATCAACATGATGATTCCGAACAATCTCTCTGTTCTTGTTTGATGTGATTGGTAGTTTGGTGTTACCATCTTGTGTGTTCGTTGCGGCCTGATTGCTGTTTTTCTTGATGAACATCTTTCTGTTCTTGTTTGATTGGGAGAGATTTTAGTTAAGGGGATTTGCAAGATGTAAGTTAATTGGGATGCTTTTTGGTGGGATGCTTTTTGGTGTGAGTTGAAGATGTTAACTATCTATTCCCCAACTGCACAATCTTGAAGAAGGTCGAGTCTACAGTCTGTTCTACATTTTCTGCTACATGTTAGAAGACTAAAGACGAGTTGCATTTAACGATCTAAAGACTTCTTCTTAATCTGGGCATTTATCAAACAGATTGTCGGTTTAGGGGAGAGCACTAATTGGGAGAAAGTTATAAGTCTAATTCAATTCCCAATTAGACTTGCTCATATTCTTTAGCAGCGACTGCTCAAGACGTTGATATTGACTATTGTTGGACATTTGACTCAAGTTGATTACTTCGGAGTTAATCATTTATCACTTATTTGAGATTGAAGTTGACTTTCACAAAGGCGTGTTCTTATTCGATAACTTGCTCGGGCTTAAGAATTTGATTTGAAGACTTGGCTTATCTAGTTACCAGCAGTCGAGGTGGATGGTTGAAGACCTGGTTAACTATCACTACTAGGAGTTACTTTGCTTTACTCAGTGTCACACGCATATGACGGTGTGGATAAACGCAAGAGGTGTTAATGTCTCATACTTTGTTTGGGTAGTGAGTACTTAGAGATTTGCTTGAAGCATAAATTCTCTACACCGTTCTTCCATCATTAGGTGCAAGCTTAAGATACAAATGTGGGGAAGTTGACTTCAGTTTCAAGTATGGTATAGCAGGTTTTCTTCTTCAGTGGTCACTTTAAATTGTCTACATATGGGTTGATAAAAATTGTCAGAGTGAGTCTTCAGCAAGTTGATTCTCACAAGAGTTCAAGTGTTCTTCTCAACAAATTTCTAGTATACGGGCTTACAATGAGTTGCTGATTCTGAAGTATCAAAACCATAAAGGGGGAAGGAGACAAGCATCTTAACGCGAGTAAACTTGATGTGCTTAATACTTCTAAGTAATTGAAGATATCCCGGGAAGACAAATGTTATTACCGCAGAGAAACTCAAGGTTTGACTCATGACGAGTAAACTTGATGTACTTAATTCTTCTAAGTGATTGAAGATATCCCGGGAAAACAATTGTCATGACCGCAGAGAAACTCAAGGTTTTACTCATCAAGGCGTTTAGTATTCTTATTCCAGCTATGTGGGGGAAGCGATGGAATAGTTAGTTTCTGAAGATAAAAGAGGTACACAAGTGTGTGATGATAGAGATTGTGTACATTGGGGATGCTCAGCTGTCTCACTTGAGGGCTTAATCTGTGATTCAGAGATATAATCACTTATTCCGGAGTGGACATCCGCAGAGATTGTCATCCGCAGAGATAATCAGTGATTCAGCCTGCCTCTTCAAAGTTATCGGTTCTTCTCTCTTTGGGCATTCGGGTACTTCGGGTTCTTGAGCTTCATGCACTTTCTTCAGGAGGAGAGAAAAGTATACATCGGGGTTACTCTTTAGCTATTGGACTTAATCTGCTACTTCGATGGTATAAGTTTCTTTGTCTTCGGGTTTGTGTGTTCGGGTTCGTGAGCTCTAGTCTAAGAGACTGACTACATCAACTCAACTACTTGGGGGAAGTGTTCTCTTGACACCTTTTGGAATGGATTGCGTCAGACTTCAGTGGAAAAGAAATTTGAGAAGATTATTTATGTGTGGGATGATACGTTGCTGTTCTTATGGATGATATAACCCCGAACGGAGATTCTCGATTATCGGTCTTAAAAGGAGCAACGGGATTTATGATAATGGTGTGCTTCTCTGTGCACCTGGCTAAGGAAAGCTTGAAATAGAGCTTCGAATCTGCTCATCTTAAGGATTTTCGGTTTGGGGGGAAGCTGCCAGAGTCTCACTTTCAGATGGTTAAATTAATTTCTTCGATTCAAGAGCCCTGGAAGCTTTGGTGGTGAATGTTTAAGAGTTGATGACTTCTATCTTCTACGACGTGCTGCTCGATATCCTTATCTCGGTACTCGTATCATCATCTTCTTTAACTATATCATCTACTCTATCCTTGTATATATTTATCAGAAAACAAAATACAAAATTATAAAACCAACAAAAAGAAAATAGAAAAATATAAAATTTTCAAAAAGCCATAAAAAATCAGAAAATTTGAAAAAGACAAAAAATATTGTTTTTCCAAGACATGTCTTCTGGTATCGATAACATCTACGGTCTTAGAAATGTCATTCAATAATGGCACGGGACCATAGATGAAGTTCGAGCAGGAGGTGTAAATATTCTTTTCTAAACATGTCTCCAAAAAATGGCTTACAGTTATTTCAGACTGTAACCCGGGCTTCAAATGATGGCTTACAGTTACTTCAGACTGTAACCCGTGCTTAAAACTATGGCTTGCTATTATTTCTGATAGCAACCCGTTTTTCAAAGAAGGAAAGTGCTACGCTTAAATGATTTTCAAATATTTCGTGCACTTATCCTAAAACTATTTGAGGAAAGTATGTCGAAGGACTGCTGTTCCTACACAAATGTTTTTCCGTCTAAAAATTCTTCAGAAAAATATTTGTTGTTTTCCAAAAATGGTGGTAAAATGAGTTGCTTTTACAACAATCAGTTTCAGAGTTTTTATTAAATCTGCAAACTCAATCAATGACTTCAGCACTTTTAAACTTTTCACAATTTGAGTCATTGATTGAGGGGGATAATGTTTTCAAATCTATATCATCTAACGGGCTTTCTTAATTATCCTAATATACTTAATTAAAAATGATGTTAACCTATGTTGAAGGACTAGGTGCCTAGGATATGATTGCTAGGATTAGATGATTAGAGTTTGATGTACACATTATTCCCATACATTTATATGATCTGATTGTTATGTTACATTGACTTTTATTAGTCGATTGCTGTTATGGGTGTTGTCGACCACCATATATTTGTATGTGTGTTTACTAACATATGCAGGTATATTGGTATATAAGAATGTTCCCGATCCGGATCCCACAAATGAACATGATTGGATGCCGCAAGGAAAGGGTAACGATATCTTGGGTTGACAAATGAAGAAACGGAGCTTAATTGGACTTCAATGGAGAGTTGGCATAAATGCAACGTAAGAGGTCTCACTGCATCAGCAGATGGTTTTCTTCTAAGTGATTGAAGAAACGGAGCTTAATTGGACCTCAGTTGGCATTCAAAATGCAACGTAAGAAGAAGTCTCACTGCATTTGCAGACGGTTTTTTCCAACCCTACAGCAACAACAACGGAAGCCTCTCAACCACCTAACGAATCTTTGTACAGGAAACCATTTTTATACAATTTTCTAAATACTTTGATTAAAATTGTTTTGAAAATGGAAAAATATTGTTTTTGAAAATATATTGGACTAATTTTTGAAAATCACCGGACTTCATGTTATCAAAACCTAAGTCACTCAATTATTGACTTCTGTCATGGATTGAGGGGGAGAGTGATTTAAAATAAAATATTTTCAAACGATATTTCTTCACAAAAGTCCGTTTGTACGCTAAAATGTGGTGATCTAAAGATTTAATGTTATGTCATGGTATGGTTTTCTTTAAAACTCAAAGATCTTACAAAATGAAATTTTTTCTGTTCTTGTTTGATTGTGAAACTGTTTTATTTTAATTAAAGATCGTTTAAAAAACTATCATACCTGACACTAACAATCTTTAATGTCTAGAGTTGGTCCTTATCTGTCATTTTTCAAAATTAAATCTTGCCACGTCTTTCCCCAAAATTTTATAAATGATTTAAATCAGTTGGGATCACAAATCTCAAATGGTTTGATATTTCTGATCGGGGTAGAGATCGTGTTTTAAATCTCAAATCTGTTTTAAATGGAATTGGTTTTAGTCCTTCAAAGGCACTCCTGCCTCCATGTGCCAAACGATTTCAAATACACAATGCACATGTTGAGGAGGAGGATTTATCCAAAAACCAGATGAGTATTTAAACAAGGCCACATTTTCTCCCATGTTTTCTAAACCTAATTAAATCACTTGGGATCCAAAATCTCAAAGGATTTGATATTTTTAATCGGGGGAGAATTTGTGATTTAATAATGAAATTTGATAAAAGTTGATCGTTTTGATTCAGTTGTGCAGGCTTCTCTCTCGTATGTGCTAAACGCTTTCGTCTCGAAGCACATATTGAGGGGGAGCAAAACCATCGAGGTACAAAAGTTTTAAAAAAAAAAAAAAAAAAAAAAAAAAAGAGATTATAAAGTACCTTGATTGTGTTTTCAAATGGTTTTCTTAATGGATTTTGTGATTGTGGATGTGCTTCAATAGAACTCTTGCCTCTATGTGATAAAAATGATTTCAAATATCCTATGCACATATTGAGGGGGAGATTTTACCAAAGAAATTCAAATGGCTTTTTCTAAGGAAATTGTGATCAAGAAATTATTTCAAAGAAATTATTTCAAAGAACTCTTGCCTCCATGTACTAAACTATTTCTATATACATAATGCACATGTTGAGGGGGAGGTTTTCTAAATGATCAAAACTATTAAGGTACAAAATGCTTTGATCTCGTATCACAAGTACCTTGATTGTTTTTCCAAATGATTTTTCGATTGGTTTCATGAAGGAAAGAACAATACCAAAAGACCGACCAATTTACTTTATGCATGGAGTTATAAGGATGGTTAGGTTAGGTATTCGTTCCCACAATCCGCCAGAACCGGAGGGATCTTCCCAGGGACAATCCACTAGATAGTGTAGAGTCCTTAGGAATATTGAAAAAAGGAGAAAAATGAGAAATGGGAAGAGTGCGGACTGAGACAGAGCTAGTACTGGAATAAAACCCAACAAAGTTCTAGTTATGAAGTCTCGGTAAGCACTGAAGGGGTTGAAGAATGAAAAAGAAATGAATGAGAAAAGGGTGAAAAGAAATAGCCCTCCATCAATTCAACCTTAGGGCAGATACCGGGTTCAATTCATATGCTACTGATGGTAACATCGGTATTGAAGACAAGACGTCATGGACCCAGTGACGCACTGCACTTCAACTTTCCAAACCACTCAAGTTCCTCTTAAAAGGACTTGTTTCATTCTCACGGGGAACCGAAATTATCTATCGACTTTCTCTTAGAGATTGTTGATATTGAAAAAGGAGACCCTCTCCCTAGTCTCCGGCACAGGATCCAAATATGCACAAATTGAGTCTAGAGCCACGAGATCATCAATAAATCTCATTAGGACACTTTCAATGAAGACTCTCTGTTTCACACAATGTGGAAAGAGAGATTATATCATGAGTCCTACGCATTACCCTTGTGGTATTGCCAGAACATCTGAGTGATGTGTTTACACACTCACAATGAAGATGGAAAGCCTTCTGGAGCCAACATCAAACAAGCTCCTGGTAGGTGGCATGTGAGATCTATTATATAGATCAACCATGTGACAACTGAACAGAAACAATGGGGCGATTCAATCTCTTGAATCAATCCTGGTTCAGGTTATGGATTGACGGATGCCTTTGAAAAACCGGTCGTTGTGCTTAATAAACTCTTTTCTTTTGTGAGATATAACTTTTCACATACACATCAAACCATAACACAAGGTGGCGAATAAGATGGAATTCTAGAGAGAGAAAGTTAGAGGTTTAGGGAACTTAGTGAGAGAAAGTGAAAGATATTATTATAAGCTCCAACTCTCTACCTTGGAAGGTAGAGAGTATATATAGTCTTACATAACTCGCCACACTTTGGGCTGTGGATCAGGCATACAGTGGGTAAAGACCCGTCCGTCCTCCACGGTGTTACTTAACTAAATTACTACTTAACTTAAAAGAACTACGACTACGAGCTTTCTAACGAATACATATACTTGAGGTGACCGACTCTTTAATACCGGGAATTTCTAATTCCTAACAATCTCCCCCTAAGGGAGGTCACCTCAATAATATACCAAAATTACATTGAATACAAATAGATATGACATTTAACAATTGATCTTGCATTCTTGATGTAGTCCTTTGCTCCTAAGCTCGTAGTCATTGAATCTTCACAATGCATGTTTGGTTACTTCAAGTGGAGGTCTTTTACTGATCCACGTGATGATGAGTTTGAGCCATCTTTGGAGATCATCGGCTATCAAAAATCTCTGAGACATCCATTGTGGTGTTGTGACTTTGGGACCGACATGCTCACATTTTGGATCATGATATCTTCTCATCAGAGTAGCGGAAGCATTTGTTGAATCATGATATTGGCAGCAGCGTAGCAGAAGCATGGAGTGAAAATATCAGAGTCATTGATGCACTAATCATGATTTCTTTAGAGATGAATGTGTTAAGTGAGCATGCGGCTATGGATTGACCGCTTCATTCTGATCAGCTGCAAACGTCGGGCGTACCTGCATACAACAGTTAGCAACAAATCGCACGAAAGTGTCTTTGATCACTTTCGATGAATTGAGGTACACGGCCCACGGTTCCCCGTTGATCAGTACAAGTACTGCCTGTGATCAGGTAGGATTCCAAAGAATCTCCTTGACAGGGTTTCGCAGCTGTTCTAGCTGTTCTCAAACCGGAACATCTCAAAGAAGACAACACGGAGTGAGTGAACCAGCGAATTTTAAGTCCACTGATTGATGAAAAGAGATTTGAAAAACAATCGTGTATTGCTCAATAGAAATTGTTTTTGCAATACAACGAAGGTTTTATTGAAAATCAATTATCAATCATAAAAATACCTTTTGGTTTGAAAAATGAGTACACAGTCGATGTGCTAGAGAAAAGAGTTTATTAAGCACAACGACCGGTTTTTCAAAGGCATCCGTCAATCCATAACCTGAACCAGGATTGATTCAAGAGATTGAATCGCCCCATTGTTTCTGTTCAGTTGTCACATGGTTGATCTATATAATAGATCTCACATGCCACCTACCAGGAGCTTGTTTGATGTTGGCTCCAGAAGGCTTTCCATCTTCATTGTGAATATGTAAACACATCACTCAGATGTTCTGGCAATACCACAAGGATAATGCGTAGGACTCTAGATATAATCTCTCTTTCCACATTGTGTGAAACAGAGAGTCTTCATTGAAAAGTGTCCTAATGAGATTTAATGATGATCTCGTGGCTCTAGACTCAATTTGTGCATATTTGGATCCTATAACGGAGACTAGGGAGAGGGTCTCCTTCTTCAATATCAACCATCTCTAAGAGAAAGTCGATAGATAATGTCGGTTCCCCGTGAGAATGAAACAAGCCCTTTTAAGAGGAACTTGAGTGGTTTGGAAAGTTGAAGTGCAGTGCGTCACTGGGTCCATGACGTCTTGTCTTCAATACCGATGTTACCATCAGTAGCATATGAAGTGAACCCGGTTTCTGCCCTAAGGTTGAATTAATGGAGGGCTATTTGTTTTCACCCTATTTTCATTCAATTCTTTTTAATTCTTCAACCCCTTCAGTGCTTACCGAGACTTCATAGCTATTACCTTGTTGGGTTTATTCCAGTACTAGCTCAGTCTTAGTCTGCACTCTTCCCATATCTCACTTTTCTCCTTTTATCATCATACCTAAGGACTTCTACACTAACTAGTGGATTGTCCCTGGGTAGATCCCTCCGGTTCTGGCGGATCATGGGAACCAATACCTAACCTTATCATCCTTATATCACCGTACATAAAGTAAAGTTGGTCGGTCAATTTGATATTGTTCATCTGCCATTGGATCCAATTGAAAACCATTTGAAAATCAATTCAGATACTTGTGATATATAATCAAAGCATTTTGTACCTGAATTGTTTTTGATATTTTTAGAACGAGAACTCCCCCTCAACATGTGCATCAAGTATTGAAAATGTTTTGCACACGGAGGCAGGAGAAAGAATTAACTTCTTTTGATTACCATTTTCTAAAAGATATCAACATCACTTCCCTCAACAAATCAAGTAGATATAGCATTTCCGGGAAGGATGAGGTTTCCATAAATTTGCTCCCCCTCAATATGTGCCTCGAGGTTTGAAAAGAGTTTTGCACATACTAGAGGGAACCTGCACATTGGGATAAATGATCACGTTTTAAATCAAAGGTTTTAAGATAGATGCTCCCCCTCAACATGTGCATTGAAAAATTGAAATCGTTTGTCACATGTGGGCGGGATAGCATGTACATCCTATTATAACCATTTACCTAATTATCAGTTTAAATCCAATTTAAATCACACATTCTCCCCCGATCACAATTATCAAATCATTTGAAATTTGTGATCTCGTATAGATTTAAATTGATTTGAAAGCTTTTAAGGAGAATTGTGACTTGATTGTGAAAGCGTTTGAACTGATAAGGATCGGATTTTTAAGACTTTAAACTCCATTTATAAAACATGCATGTATATCTTTTGAAAACAATTTAATGCCAAATAACTTTTTTTAATTTAATTGAAATCATTCTCCCCCTCAATCAATGACGTAGGTTGTTGATTGAGAGATAGAGATTTTGACAAATAAGTCCTGATGATTATCAAAAATAGAGATTGAGTTATTTTTCAAAGCATTTAGTTTTCAGCAGATAGGAGTTTATAGAATCAGAGCATAAGATTTGAAAACTTGGTAAGATATGGCTCTGTTCTTTCTTTAAAACCGGGTTATTGCCTGAAGATGACAATAAATCATTTCTCTTTCTCCCAAAAAATATATATATATATATTTTTTTTTTTTTTTTTTTTTTTTTTTTTTTTTTTTTAAGAATTCGAACAACATCTAAAGACCCGTGTCATTCTTTGAATGACAGCACAAAGACCGTAGATATTATCGAACCGGAAGAAACATGACAAAAATGACAATAATAAATAAATTTTTTTTTTTTTTTTTTTTTTTTTTTTTTTTTTTTTTTTTTTTTTTATGGATTTTGAAAGTTTTATATTTTTGTATTTTGTTTTTCAAATATATATGTACATGAGATAGATGAAGATAGACCTTTACTCCTCGTCTTCCTCCTGAAGACGTTTGAGAGTTTCTGGTTGAAGGCTTTTCAAACCTAGACGTGGAAGAATAAACTCAAAACGTTCTCTTGGAAGAGCTTTGGTGAAGATGTCTGCTAACTGATATTCAGACCTCACAAAATATAGTTCCACCACACCTTTTTCCACTTGTTCCCTGATGAAATGATGTCGAATGTCGATATGCTTTGCTCTTGAGTGTTGAACGTTGTTGCATGAGAGAGCAATAGCACTTTTATTATCACAGTACAGAGGTATTTTGTTGAATTCAAAGCCATAGTCAGATAATTGAGATCTCATCCATAAGATTTGAGCACAACAAGATGACATGGCTATGTATTCAGCCTCTGTAGAGGAAATAGAAGTACTCATTTGCTTCTTTGAAGACCAGCTCACAAGCTTATCACCCAAAAACTGAGCACCTCCTGACGTACTTCGACGTGTATCTTGACAACCTGCATGATCAGCATCTGCATAGGCCGTTAGTGACATACCGGTGTCCTTCGGGTACCATAGTCCCATATTGATGGTTCCTTGGAGATACCGAAAGACCCGTTTAACTGCTTCAAGGTGCTTTTTAGTAGGCTTAGCCTGGTATCTAGCACACATGCACACAGAGAACAAAATGTCTGGTCTACTAGCAGTGAGATACATCAGGGATCCAATCATACTCCTATATTTCGTTTGGTCAATCATGATCCCTGAGAGGTCCTCATCTAGTTTGGTTCGGTCAATCATGGGGGTGTCAACAGGGTCACTTGAATCAAATCCAAATTTCTTTAAAATCTCTGTTGCATATTTAGATTGATTTATGAAAATGCCTCCGGGACTTTGTGAAATTTGTAATCCCAGGAAAAATGACATTTGTCCCATCATTGACATTTGAAACTTTGAACTCATTTCATTAGAAAAACGATCACATTCCATTGGGTCAGTCGAGGCAAAAATAATATCATCAACATAAATTTGAACATGAGTTAAATGTTTGCCTGACTTCCTGGTGAACAATGTAGGATCAACTGCTCCTTTGCTGAATCCGGTTGAAAGAAGAAACTTTGAGAGTGTATCATACCAAGCCCTTGGAGCTTGCTTTAAACCGTAAAGAGCCTTCTTCAAACGATAAACATGAGTAGGATGCTCTTGATTTACAAATCCTTCAGGTTGGCTGACGTAGACGACTTCTTTAAGATCTCCGTTCAGAAATGCCGTCTTTACATCCATCTGATATACCACCATGTTCTTGCTTGCAGCATTAGCCAAAAAGATTCTGATTGCCTCGATTCGAGCAACTGGAGCAAATGATTCTTCAAAGTCTATACCCTCCTCTTGACGATATCCTTTAGCAACCAATCGAGCCTTGTTTTTCAACACATCACCATGCTCATCAAGTTTTACTTTGAAGATCCATTTTAGAGCTATAATCATAGCACAGTCTGGAGCAGGTACTAACTCCCATACATCCAGACGATCAAACTCATGAATTTCATCTTGCATAGCATTGAACCAGCTATCTTCATTCATGGCAGTTTTAACGTCTTTTGGTTCGATCTTAGATAGTACGGAGTTGAAGAAGCACCATAAGGCATCGGTTGCGAGTTGCTTCCGGGTTGATACAGGACGAGAGGGATTTCCAATGATGTTGTCTAATGGATGATCGTGAGTCCATTTTCTGAGGTGTTCATGTGGCATTTGTTGAGGAACTGAAGTAGCTGAGTCGATGTCTCCTGAAGAAGATGGTTCTGATGATGATACAGGAGTAGCGAATATGTTTTCAAATGGAGCATCTTCAGGAGTTGCAAAGGGATTAACTTCATCATTGGTGCCAGAAACATTTCCATGATGTACAATTGAAGAGAGATGATTTGTTGATGAGACTGAAGGATCAGCAGCAGGTGCTTCTTGACTTACAGATATAGAGACTGATGAATTGACTTCATTCACTGGAATATGAGCATCCTCTGTTGTAGGGATCAGCACCTCATTAGTAGTAGACTCATACAGTTCATCAAACATGGGATCAAACAGTTTCTTTACATCATCTTCAGATGGAGGTACATATGGAGTTTCTTGAGAGGAGTTTGGAACAAGAGATGAACCAATAGGACTGTTTTGAAGTGCGGGTCCTGAGCTGGAGTGTCCAGGAGCCATTTGACCGGTCAGCTCATCAAACGTAACGTGAATTGTTTCCATGATATTTCGGGTTCTTTTGTTGTAGATTCGGTATCCCTTTTTGTTGGGTGCATATCCTACAAATATTCCAATGTCAGCTTTAGCTCTAAGTTTACCCAAGTCTTGACCCTCATTAGTTGGATAGCACAATGCACCAAACACACGAAGGAAAGATAGATTAGGTTTCCTGTTGTGGACAAGTTCGTATGGAGTTTTTCCATGAGTGGTGTGAATCAGGGAGCGATTTTGTGTGTAGCATGCAGTGGCAATTGCTTCAGCCCAGAGAAACATTGGAACCTTTGAGTAGATCAGCATTGTTCTAGCAGCTTCAACAAGAGAACGATTTCGTCTTTCAACTACACCGTTCTGTTGAGGGGTTCGTGGAACACTTCTTTGATGGCTGATTCCAACGCTTTCATAGAATTCACTAAGTTGTTTGTTGACAAACTCAGTTCCATTGTCTGTTCTGATAATTCTGACAGTTTTGTTTAGTCTCACCTGCAGCTGTTTGATGAGTTTGATGATGATATCAGGATTTTCATCCTTTGTCCTTAAGAACTTGACCCAAGTGAATCTAGAATAATCATCAACCACAACTAACACATCACATTAGGCAAAACATTATTAGGCAATTAACATCATTAGGCAAAACATTAACATCACATTCATGATTAGAAACAGAATTCAAGCAATCATCAGTGCAAGGTTTGCAAATAGCATCAGAATTCGAATTAATCACAGTACGCCTATGGCTAATACTAGAATCAACACGATTCGTTTTATTCGATTCAAACTTAAGGTTCCTAGATTGTTCTTCTACTCTCTTCCAGTGCACATTCTTAGCTTGAGAGGTCCTATCATTCCTTGTATTGTCTTGAGACTTTGACCTGCTCCCTTTAATGTCACTGATTACTCCTGTAGAGGGAATGGGAACATTAGTTTGTTTTACTACTCTTTGCACCACCTGTTTAGATGTGCTGGGATCTGAACTACATGCAGGTGCACTCAGGTTCACTTTCTTAACATTAGAGGTACTGAGATTAGTACTCCTAGAAGGCACATTTGAGTTCACTTTCCTAGTATTGACAGATCTAAAATCTGAACTACTCACTGGTGCACTACTCCTCACATTCAAACTATTGGGAATCGAGTGCATGTCATGTTTGGCCTTAGGCATTGAGCATGGAATCAAGGGGTTAACTCTCTCACCTAATGTCTTTGGGCATATAGTGATCAAACATTCTAAGATTTCTTGAGATCGTTTGGCATATAAGCATGCATGTCCAATTGCATTATCATGAGGTTTCTCTAGCTTATCTTCTTCAACAATCTCACGCAGGCATTCTAAGCAATCCTTAAGGGATGAGAAATATGTTTGAATGGCAAGTTTGTTGTTCCTTAGGTGAGGGGGGACATATGTCACAGATAAAGTAGATTTATTACCAGAGGGAACCTTAGATACAACATTCTCCGCATTGATCATTGGCATTTTCCCTTTTACCTGACTCTTCAGATTCTCAATTTCCTTTTGCAATGAAGTTATTTGTTCGTTGTTTTTGTTACGAGTGACTTTAATTGATTCAAACAACTCATTGAAATGACGTTTAACCTTTTTATTCTCTTCAAGGAAACTTTCGTTTTCCTTTTGTAAAGCATTTACTAGGTTTTGAAGATGAAACGTTTGAGAATTCTGAGAATCTAAAGAAGGAGGCATTTGGGAACCTGTCATATTGTTCGTTTGACCCTTTAATTGAGAGATTTGGACTTTCAACTTTCTGATCGTGTTACACTGAGCATGAATCTGTTCATCTCGTTTGTTTATTTGAAAAACTGCATCAAACTCTGGAACATCTGAAGATGTCTTGAAATTTGAAGTTTTGACATTTTCTTTGAGATGTTGATATTTTAGTTGTAGATTAAAATACTCAACTTCTAGTTTAGAAAAATGTTTAACCAAATTGTCATGATCATCCAGTTCAATTTTCTCATTAAGTTTAGAATTAGTTTTTTCAAGCTCAATGACACGATCATGGGAGACTTTCAGGGCCACAGATAGTTCATGAAATTTGGAAGCATTAATAGAGCAATTTGAAGCAGTAAAAAAGACATCTTGAGCAACACATTCAGTAATAAGATTCTCATTCAATGTATGCAGGTTCTTCCTCTCGATCTCATTATATTTTAATGCACGCTCATAATCACTAATTTCAACTATTATTGCATCAAATTCCTTTTCCATCCCCTTAATGTCTGTTTCTATCCCCTTTTTAAGACTCTCAAAGTGATCCTTTAAAAGTTTAAAGAAGGGCATGACCTCAGTTAAATAACATTCTTTCATTTGTTCAAAACCCCTTTCTCCTTCAGTTATGCCAGTGGGTGTGATCCTTTTCTTGCAAGTTTTCTCAAAATCAACAAATAGTTGAAAAATAACGTATTGGCTAATTAAGATATTGCTTTTAGTGGCAATTGTTCTAGGAACAAGATGCATTGGTGTGTTAGGAGGATACACAGTAGCTTTAGGCATTTTCCAAAGGGGAGGATTTGTTTTTACAATATTTTCGGCTTTCTGCTTATCTAAATCCATCTTCCAGAAGACTTGTTCGGGAGTCAACAAAGTCTGAGGCTTAAACTTGTTTAATGCAATCCAGTTTTCCTTCTTATAATCATGAGGAGTGATATTTATGTTCTTCTCTTTGCATTTGGGGTCATCTAGTTTTTTGTTCATCCTTTCCCTAGTGACTTCATCTGATTTCTTATCTTCCTCCGTGCACTCAACGCAACTAGGTTTCTGCCTAGGCTTAAGAATTTCATTACCATCATAAATCACCTTTTGAGTATTTCTAGCCTTTTTGATTACCTCAGGATTTGGTTCCTCAACAAGGGGAATGCTATGCTTATCGCTTAATACTCGATGTTTGGTGACCATGTGAGCAGTCTGAATGGTGTTTCCTTGTATGTACAACTTGTTTTCAAGTTTGTTTTTCAAAGTTTTCAGATTAGAAAAATCTCTCAAGAGCTTTGATTCTTTTGCATTAAATTCTTGCTTAAGCATTTTCACGTTTTCTTGAAGTTCTTGTTTTTGCTTAGCTGTTTTAGAAAGTTTTTCTTGCAAAGAATTTAATTCTTGTTTCAATACTTCTTCTCTAAAATTACTTTTTCTAATTACTGTACGTACTTGGTCA
The DNA here is from genome assembly GCA_019973895.1 of Chrysanthemum seticuspe. Classification (NCBI taxonomy): domain Eukaryota; kingdom Viridiplantae; phylum Streptophyta; class Magnoliopsida; order Asterales; family Asteraceae; genus Chrysanthemum; species Chrysanthemum seticuspe. Next base: position 95,348,446 of record BPTQ01000009.1, on the reverse strand, counting down.
TCCATTTCCTGCTCACGAGTGGTCAACTCAAATTTTGCACGTTGTTCATAAATGGCAACACGTTCCTTATATGCATTTAGTTCAGAGATAATGGAATCATCAGGAGCACATGCAGTGAATTCATCAAAAGCATAGTCATTGTTGACTGCAGAAGATGCATCACTAGGTACAACTTCACTTTCACTTTGTTTCACATATTGATCATATGGGACAATATTGATATTACCCGTATTTTCAATATTTGATTCAAAAGTTTCGGTTGGTTGTACTTTGTCATGCATCTGTTGCACATCAGCATCATCATATAGCTTTAATACCTCAGAAATGAGTTTGTCCCTGGATGGGCCAGCTTGTGGTGAAGAAGAGATCTTGGAAGAAGCCATTGGAGAGATGCTAGCCATAAAGATTGTGTGTGCAGTAGGTCCATCATCTACATCAGAATCGTATGCATCACAGTCACCGACTTGAAAGGCATTTTGATGATTGTGACCTATCTCCTGAATGGGCTGCTCATCTACATCTGCATCATAGGTCTTGGCATTGCCTTCAGCAAGAAACAGCAGTTCCTCTTCATTCAAAGTAGCACCATTGTCCTGAGCTTGAGCCAGCAGCATCTTATCTCTGAAGTATTCGGCATTTTGTGGACGCTTTGGAGATGTGCAGTTCCTTGCAAAGTGTCCCTCACCACCACAGTTAAAGCATTTGATTGGCTTAGCATGACCTTGGTTACCATTTCTTCCTCGATTCTGGTTTCCAACATAACCTCTCCCAGCTCCACCTCTCCCCTGATCATACTGTCTTTCCTGAACTGGTTGCACCACGATCCTTCCATCTTTAACAGTGGCTTGATTATGTGGGTTAGATGCAGTTCGTAGGTTGTTGTTGGTTTGTGGGAGAGAGTTCATGTTTTGACTAATGAGTAGAGCTAGTTGATTAACGATGTTATCCACGCGTGCATCAGCATCAGCTTGTTTGAACTGAGGATCAGGGATGAGTTTGTGATTACCATTACCCAAGGGAATGACTTGTGATGCTTTGGTTGTGATTCCAATGTTTGAGTAGAAGGCAGTTGAATCATTAGATGAGCTTGTCTCTCCTGGGTTAGTTTTGAATTGATTGAGAATCAATTTTTCAAACATAGCATGTCTCTCATTCTGAAGGAGGAAGGCATAGAGTTGCTCATAGTTTGTATGCTTCAATCCTTTAGTGAGTTTCACAGATGTGACAAACTTGTGCCATTCAGGATTCATGTTGTTCACAAACTTTGAGTTCAACTGAATGTTAGGCATAGTCATCTTGATGTTCCTCATGTCATTCACTAACTTATGAAATCTCACATAGTACTCATAGACACTCTCATCTGGTTTCATCTTGAAGTGCTCAAATTCATCATAGAGTTGGGATTCCCTGTCTTCCATAGTTAATTCTGAACCTGAGAGAAGCATCTTAACGTTATCCCAAACAGCCTTTGCATCAGTGTTATGATTGATCAGCTTGTAGATGTCTTTAGGAAGACCTTGAAGAACAATGTTTGAAGCCCTGATATCTGCATCGAATCTCTTTTTCTCCTCATTATCAAGCTCATTGTACATCTTAGGTCTGTCCATTCCGTAGACAGGAGTACCATCTTCATTAGTATCAAGTATGTCTCTAGTCGTCTCAACCCGATATGGTCCTTCATCAATGGATTTGAGAATGTTGACACCATTTTCCTTTCCAAGGCAATACAATCTGATTCGTTGAGCCCAAGAATCGTAGTCAGTTCTGTCAAGCATTGGTGGACGAGTATCTGAGCCAGCTGCTTGAACATCCTCGGCAACAGTGGAGATGACAGTGGGAACAGTGGGAATGTTGGTAGACATGTTAACAGATTATACGGGATTTTATGACTCTATGATTAAACCGGGAAATAGATTCTTTCACGGGATTTTACTAAATCAAGAGAAAACCGTAAACAATCACTCAAGTTGCTAGATGATAAGATGCTAACTCGCTACCAAATAATGCACTAAGTCGCTAGAAATTAGTGCACTAAGTCGCTAACCCTTAACTCGCTACACGTCTAAGTCGCTAGAATCCCAAGTCGCCAACAGAAGAGCAATTCGCTAAGTAGTAACTCGCCACAGACTAAGTCGCTAGCCAAATTTGTGCAGTAATTCGCTACACAATTCGCTAGATATGCAAGTCGCTAAAGAGCAACTCGCTACAGACTAATTCGCTACCACAAGTCGCTAACCGTAGTGGAGATTCCACTACTTGTACTGTAACTCGCTAGCTCTAACTCGCTAGATTTTATAACTGTAAGTCGCTACCAAGAAAACAAGTCCGAGAGCTAATTCGCCAGGTTGAAAAACCAAATAACCTTCACTTTTCAATCCAAAAACAACCCAACCAAGATGATTCAAGCTTACCAAATGAAAACCTAAACACTTTTGATGATTCTAAACATAAAAGTACCAACAAAATTCAAACTTTAACACAAGAAATCAACCAAATGATGCAAAAACCACTAAACTTTTTCAAACTCAAAAACCACCTAAAAACCACTATAAATCCAAAGATGTGCAAGATATGATCTAACCATGGCTCTTGATACCAATTGTGAGATATAACTTTTCACATACACATCAAACCATAACACAAGGTGGCGAATAAGATGGAATTCTAGAGAGAGAAAGTTAGAGGTTTAGGGAACTTAGTGAGAGAAAGTGAAAGATATTATTATAAGCTCCAACTCTCTACCTTGGAAGGTAGAGAGTATATATAGTCTTACATAACTCGCCACACTTTGGGCTGTGGATCAGGCATACAGTGGGTAAAGACCCGTCCGTCCTCCACGGTGTTACTTAACTAAATTACTACTTAACTTAAAAGAACTACGACTACGAGCTTTCTAACGAATACATATACTTGAGGTGACCGACTCTTTAATACCGGGAATTTCTAATTCCTAACATCTTTAGCACATCGACTGTGTACTAATTTTTCAAACCAAAAGGTATTTTTTTTGTTTGAAAATTGATCTTTCTCATAAAACCTTCGTCGTATTGCAAAACTCTTTATTCTAAGCAATACGCGATTGTTTTCAAATCAATTTTTCATCAATCAGTGAATCTCAATTCGCTGGTTCACTAACTCCGTGTTGTCTTCTTTGAGACGTTCCGGTTTGAGAACAGCTAGAACAGCTGCGAAACCCTGTCAAGGAGATTCTTAGGAATCCTACCTGATCACAGGCAGTATTTATACTGATTAACGGGGAACCGTGGGCCGTGTACCTCAATTCAACGAAAGTGGTCAAAGACACTTTCGTGTGTTTTATTGCTAACTGTTGTTTGCAGGTACATTTGGACGGTTGCAGCTGATCAGAATTGAGGAGTCAATCCAAAGCCACATGCTCACAGCATCCACACTTAATTTGAAGAAATCATGACTGGTGCATATCTACATAACCTGGCTCTGATATTTCATACTATGCTTATGCTTCGCTGCTGCAAATATCATGAACCAGTAAGGCTTCCGCTACTCTGATGGAAAGATGTCATGATTCAAAAGTGTGAGCATGTCGGTCCGAAAGTCACAACTTCACATGCTGGCAACACTACTATGGATGATCCAGAGAGATTTACTGTGGCTGATGATCTCAAAGAAAGCTCGAAGATCATCAAAGATGTGGATCAGTTAAAGGCCTCCACTAAAAGTACAAATCAATGCGGACATTGAAGAATCGCTACAAAAGCACAAAGATTGTTGAAATGAAGAATTGAAGTCTACGAGCTCGAGAACAAAGACAAGATTAGAATGCTAGGATTCGAAATGTAAAACATGGGGTGACCTCCCTTAGGGGGAGATTGTTAGGAATTGGAAAATTTCTTAGTGAAGAGTCGGTCACCCCAAATGTTATCTAGCTTAAGTTAGCTCGTATACTTGTCGTTAGTTACGTTATTTATCAGTTTATTAGTTAGTTATTAGTTTAGTTTAGCGTAGTGCAACACCGTGGAGGAAGGACGGGTCTTTACCCACTGTATCCCTGATCCACAGGCCGATAGGAGGTCGTATTTCTTGTAACTATAAATACCCCTTCCATCCATGGAAGGGGTGGTGCTTCTCATAATCTAATACTCTACAATTTGTGTAAACCTCTAGCAAGAACACCCTCCCTCTCTATCTTTCTCTCTCTAAATATGGCTAACATGTATTTTGATCATCCAAGACCACCCGAATCCTCAACACAATAAAATAACGATCCTACAAGCTAAAGCACTTAGGAAGTTGAAGCGTAACTATTTCTGGTTGAGGAATTTTATTAAACCCTATATTCAAGGATTTAACTTATGGGTTAAAGAGGAAAACAAACGTCGTAAAGCACTTCGTAAGGAATTGAAACGCAAGAAGGTTCCTAAACCATCTTCTGTCAACTTGGGGAGGAATTTAGAAAAGGATAATTTGAAATAAGATGTTATGAAGAAGAAAGAATCTGAAGAAGATATTACAAAGAAGAAAGAATCTGTAAGTACTGCAGAAAAGATTATTTCAGAGGAACAAGAAGAAGAAGTGCAAGTTCAAAGTACTGATGTTCAAGGTACTGATGATCAAGGTACTGAACATCAAAGTACTGATTTTCATGATACATCTAGGCCAGATGTAATAACACCAATAACTCCAAGGGTATTGAATTTTGATGAAGAAGCTGGTCCTTCTACAACTGTTATAGAAGAAGAGGAGGAAGCTACATTCAAACCTATTCATTCTGCGAGTGATGATGAAGTAATTGCTACAATGTTAGATTTGTCACAACCAAGAGGAGGAGTTACTATTAGAGATGTACAAGAAGAACAACCAAGAGCTTCTGAACCTAAAATTGATCCTAAAGACAAAGGGAAAGGCATTCTGGTTGAAACTAAGAAAAAGAAACTTACTTTGGCAGAACTTAGAGCATTTGAAGTTGCAAGGAATGAAGCTGCAGCTAGAAGATATCAAGAAGAGATAGATACTAAAGATAGAGAAGAACAAGAAGCTCAAGAAGCTCTAAATAGAGAAGCAGCTCAAAAGGTGCAAGATGAATTGGATGCTGAAACTGCTGAATCATTACAGTCTCTTACACCTGTTAGATTTATGTCAAGAAGACCTAATTTAGCTAAAGAAAGAAATGCAATGATGGCATATTTAAAAAGCAGAGGATATAAAGGACTGCAGAAGCTAAATTATGTGGATATGAAAAGACTCTATGATGCTGAAACAGAAGCTTATACGAAAAGTGTTGCTGACATAAAAGACTTTAGAGAAGAAGCTCATTGGACTGAAGCTGAAAGGAAGCAAAGCTTAAAGAGAAAAAGAAAAACTGATGTTACAGATGTTCAATTTTCGAAGAAAGAAAAGGTTGAATTAAGATCTGAGACTACTGATGAATTGAAGAATTATCTCAGAGTGGTAGATTTTGATTATACAAAGGAAGATGAAGACATGAAGATGAACAGATCAAAGATTAGTGTTTTCAAAGTTGAGAAATCTAAGAATGAATATTATATGGTTTTTCATAAAGAAGATGAAAGCTTCAGAGTTTTCAAAAGGCTATGGGATTTGCTGCATATTATAGATAGAGTAGATCTATTCTACTTATATCATGTTGTGAAGACTTATTTTGAAGATAATCCATTAGAAGGGATTGATATGGTTTTACATGGTGATCTCATAACCATGTGGGAAACTGATGAAGAGAGCACTGATGATATCTGGAATGATCAAGAAAGCTGGGAAATAGTTTGCTGGAGATTCTTTGAAGAATCTGGAGTTCATGTTTTGGAGCTAGAAAATGGAACAATGATACACATGTTTGCAGAAAGAAGATACCCTCTTACAGTTGAGCTCATGAGAAGAATGCTAGAGCATGGATTGGAAGTAGAAGAGGCTAATGAAACTGCTTGCATGGTGATCAATTTGTTTATAGACTGGACTACCATTGCTGAGAATGATCTTTAACTGGTATGAATTTTATTTGAATAAATACTTTTTGATATATCAGTACTTTTATTCAAAGTACTGCTTATCAGACAGTACTTTCATCAAAGTACTGTTTGCTGTATTAAACCAGTTAAGTAAATTTTAGAAGAAACTTTTTTGTTAAGTAATAAATATTTTGAAATAAAGGTTGAATAAATGGTTTTTGTGATGATAACATCAATAGGTTATCAATCCACCATGGTTACAAAAGGATTGACTAATCCATGAGCAAACGGCTCTGGTAAAGATATATCAAATCCGTTTTTAGTTGACAACTTGCTAATAAGTTGGATGGTAATCAACTCACCATATCAGTAAATGTGAAGAGTTGGCTAGCCCACAAGAAAATGGCTTGTGGTAAAGGCAGTGGAAAAACCATTATTGGTAATTAGTTCACCATTAGATAGAAGAACTAACTAGTCCAGAAGGGTACAGCTTTTGGTAAAGACAAAACAAATCTGTTGATAGCTGGTGGTTTGCTAAAAATCATATGGTTATCAATGTACCATGGTCTTACACACCAAAACATTTGGCTAAAAATTTGATCTGCGCAAAACCGTCAAGTTTTCTCACGCAAGCAAGAAACTTAAAACAGCTTAAGCACAGATGCAATGAAGATCTGAGGAGTATAGTGTTTCCCCGGGTCGTTATGTCCCAGCGAGTTGTGCAATGGATTATCAAACGCTTAGTGATCGAGGAATTTGAACGGGAAAAGGATATTGGTTATGATTATAACTACGGAAAAAGCCAACAAATAAAAACGGCTTAAATGCAAATTAAAGAAAGTTAAAAAGATAAAAAATATTAAATAAACGCTATCACTATATTTAAAGTGATGAACGTTTAAAACCTAAAACGTACGTTTAATTTAAAAACTACGTAACGTACAAAATAAAACGTGAAAATTACACAAGATAAATCCTAAAAATACGAAAAATACATTTTTACAATCCTAATGATAAAAGAAACTTTTTAGAAAAAGAAAATTATTTTTATAACTATTTAATTAATTATTATTAATTAAAAACTATTTTTAACTATTTAATAATTAGCTAAAATACAAGAAAATAGGAAATAAAGCTAGAAAAATAAAATTATGAAATGGAAAAGTCTAAAATATCAAAAGAGAATTTTAAAAGCTATTTTTGTATTTTTCTGGTTATTTTTCTATTTTCTAGGAATTTTAAACTATTAAAAACTAATTAAATTATTAAAAATTACAAAATAAACTATGAAAAATCTGGAAAATGACTTTTTTCACTTCTTATATTTATCTAAACTTAATAAAATTGAAAAATTATTTTTTTGAACCTTTTCTGAATTTTTTATATTAAAAGCTAATTAAAAATGCTTAAAATCTAATTTAAATTAAGAAAAATAGCTAAACAACTTAGAAAAATCTGAACATTTCAGGAAAAGCTTAAAATAATATTAGGAATATGAGAAAAATGGAAAAACAGGCCCTTATGTGGAGAAATATGAAACTGATGAGTAAGTGCTTATTGAAATAAGCACTTACATAAGCAAATGGAGTCCAAAGGGTACCAAACTGATAAGGAAGCAATAATAAGCTCAAAGGACAGAAATGGAACAAGTTTCAACAATCCCTAACCACTGATAAGCTAGATTCACAGATTTGATGTTTTGAGTTTAAGGATAAAAATCAGATCTGGGGCCTCACTTGCAGCCTATGAATGAGTTATCAAATAAGCTGAGATTCAAAATCCAAAATTGGGAACCTATACTAGACCTGGCTAGGTGCTTGTAAACCAAAAGGGAGCCTTGGACAAGCTCTTAAGAACTCTGTGCAAAGGCTGCTAGATCTGCACAACAACCTGTGCAGTTGCATACCCTGCACAGGGCATTTAAGTCCTGATTCACAAGCTTATTTGAAGCTTATCAAGGGAGCTTATGGGAAAAACAATTATGCAGTCCTCAAGACCACCCAGCAGGCTATAATTAAACCAAGTTTTAGTTCCTAACTCACTGAAATGGATCCTAGGCAAGGTCTGCAAGATCTTAAGAAAAACTGTTCTTCATGGGTTTTTGACTTTTGACAACAGGTGTGATGTTTGACTAAACTGATTTTTGATCTCAAATGCTTGCCTGATAATGATGTTTTATGATGTAATGCAACTATAACAAGCTAGATAATCACATTCTAAACCTATATGTAGTGAACTTGGCAACTGATTCCAACAGATGTGCACATGAGATTAGACAAATTGTAATTCTGACTTTTATGGAAAACTGAGGCAAGTGGTGAATATCTTGAGTCTATCTTATCTAAACAAAGCTTAAGCAACTGACCTACTCTAATGTATTGACCTCTAGAACAGTACAAGCACTAATCCAAACAGTCCTTAATGAACAAATAAGTAAACAACTACCAACAATCTTCAAATCTAGTCTATCTTAACTATCAAATCAGATCTTAATTACACTATAATACCTAAATGATGCAATATCAATCACTATAACAATCAAACAGATACTAATCTACTTAATCAATGAAACAGTATTATAAATAAGATAAAACTTACATAAACTCAAACACTGTGGCTTGCCAATCAATTCAAGTAACCACTAATCCTAAACTGATATCAATCCCAAATGAATCAATCTGAACCCAAATCCATAGCTACTTCAGCAACACAGCTTATTCCACCCATACCTCTGCAACTTTGACTTCAATTGACCAAGATTGACTTGAGTGTTCAATGAGTGAGAAACAAGTATGAGTTCACTAAAAGCTAAAATGAGCTTAAGAGTACTCACTGAACCAATAAAAGAACTTAAAAACATAAATGAGATTAAAATTGGAAATTTACCAAAAACTGGATTTTGATTAAAATGTGAGACTTGGTACAAATTGAGAATTACAAAGAAACTGACAATTCAAGGTAACTAAATTCAATACTGGAATGAAAAAAAATACAATTACTAAATAGAAAATGCTCAAGAAAAATAAAATCTAACCATAAAACTAACTACTGAAAAAAAACTAACTGCCTTATAACTTGGCTACATAAACTATTTATACTCCCCCCCTCTTGGTCTTCACTTCATCTCTCACCTTCTGAGTGGATCCCACCTTGTTCCAGGGCCAGTGGGAGACTTTTGAGAGCTTTGGCAAAATTGTCAATTTTGGCGGGAAATGAGGATTTGGTAGTTGAGGTTGAGTAAAGGGTTAAGGAGGTGTAATAAATGTTACTTGGATGTAGTGTTTGGAGGGGGGACAAGGGAAAGGATAAGGTGAGGTGGTGGAGTGTTGGTTGGGTGTTGCAGGCTCAAGTGGGGGAGAAGACAATTTTGGCGCCAATGGGGTAGTCAAAAACTTTTGACTGGGCAGTATTAATAAAGAGGGGTTCAAAATGGCTTAATGACAGGGGGTCCAGAATTGGCTTAAGGGTCAAAATGGTGTTAAGGGGTTTAATAATCCAAGGGTCTTTGTGCAATTTTCTGAAACTTGAGGGGCCTAAGCTGCCAATTCATCAAACTTGTTTCAAGGGACCAAAAGTGACACTCTCAGAAAGTACAAGGACCAATGTTGCCATTTTCACATTTTCCAGGGACCAATTCTGCCAATTTTTAAACTTGGAGGACCATTTTTGTAATTTTCTCAAACTTTTGATATTTTTCACCAAAGGACTAAATTTGACAACTTTTGATTTTAAAAGGACCTTTGGTGATTTTTCTTTTGAAATTTTGTGCTCAGGGACTGTTTTTGACAACTTTTGAAACTTGGGGGACTAAAACTGCAATTTTTGCAAATTTGATATGTTTTTCATCTGATTTTGATATTTTTGCATTTAAAACACATAAAACACTGATTTGTGATATTTTGATCATTTTGATGTGTTTCTGAGTGTTTTCAGATGATTTTGCAGTTTATATTGTACAAAAATGATGAGTATTTAGACACTCATCAATCCCCCACACTAAGATATTGCTAGTCCCTAGCAATGATTTGAGAAAACATAATGGATTTTAAACTCTTTACCAAAAGCCATTTCTTCTGGAGTAGCCAAATGTTTCAGTTCAAGTAAGAACCATGGTACACCGATAACCATGTGATTTTGAGCAAACCACCAGCTTTCAACGGATTTGATTTGTCTTTACCAAAAGCCGTACCCTTCTGGACTAGCCAACTCTTAGATAAATTATCAATATTATCTTTGGTGAGCTGATTACCAATTATGGTTTTTCCACTGCCTTTACCACAAGCCATAATCTTGCGGGCTAGCCAACTCTTCACTTTTTAGGATATGGTGAGCTGAAAACCATACAATTTTTGGCAAATTGCAAGCCATATAAACGGATTTGAGATATCTTTACCAAGAGCCGTTTGCTCCTGGATTAGCCAATCCTTTTGTCTTACAGACATGGCGGACTGATAACCAAATGAGAAAGTGCAAAACACTTACTCCAAAAAAATTTTGGCCAAAAATGGGGGAATTGGGTATAATTATATGATAAAATTCGTGAGAATTCCCCCCACACTTAGAAATGAATATTGCCCTCAATATTCAAAGTACCGGCGGTTATGCCGAAACAAAGAACGTAAAAGGGAAATATTACGGCCATTATTTTAAAAGGATTTTTTTATATATATATATATATATATATATATATATATATATAACATGTGGGGTAACTCCCCCACACTAGGGTGGGACACACGGGTGAAAACCCATGTTTAGCTACTGTTTTTGATTACCGAGTCGCTAGCTTGACTCGACCCCGAATTCATTGGTTCATGGGGAAACAACGTGGAAGAAACAATCTCCATCGGACTTTCATTCAAGATATTTGTATAAACATTGAATGTGTTGAAAGTTCCACACCGATGAGATATAGAGAGAACCGGCTCAAATATGATAAATGAAAATGCCGGGGTCAAAAATAGTGTCCTCACTCCCGAAGGAGTGAAGAAGAGAGGAAGTCACATCATAAGTGAGGAATGGAAGGAAGATGTTTATAACAATTAGGATCCATTCTTCATCCTCAAATGTAGACATATCAGGAGGAAGGGTGAAGGTAGTATCATCAATAAGCAAACTCTTATGATAGAGTACACCTTCCTCCGAGCCAATATCATCCTCAAGATCAAAATGGAAATGATCATATTCCGGAGGAGATATGTCATGAGAGAGTTCACCGGAGAACTCTCCATGAAGAGAATCATTGGAGAAAGCCTCAAGTTCAGGAGATGTTTCGGGCTTGTCCAATGTAGAGTCACTATCCACAACGGGGATAGGAGATGAAGCTGACTTAGCACAGAATGATTCGATCTTAGAAACGAGGAGATTTATATTGAACAATTGTTCACGAAGTATCTCGTCCTCAATTTCCAGATCATCAGAATTTCTCACTTCTTCTAAGCTAACTAGCTCAGAAGGTAGCTCCTCGACATAATCGATGTCTCCATAGGATAAAGAATCGTCAAACGAAGTACAATCGTTATCAGAATCGGAGAACATCTCGACATGATCATTAGGAGTGGGAGAAGAAGAAGAATCATCATCAAGAGGCGCATCACACACATTATCGGAGACAACCTCGGACTCACTTGGGATTGGAACAAGGCTCTCAACACTAGACGATTCCATTTCTGGAATAGTGCTAAGAGGCTCGTCCCCCATTATGAGAGAGTCAATGGGAGCTACGGGTGTGATTTTAGTTGACAAGCTCTCATAATATTCCTTCATTTGAATGGAATCCTCTTCATCATCGAAAATGAAAGTCTTGTGATATTGGGTTGATGTAGCATTATAAACCTCGTCATCGGTGGCTTGATAATCGTAAAAAGGATGGGGACCACCACAAATATCACATCTTTCGGTAACGGAATCAACGGGCTCAGATTTTTGCTTCATGCATCGAATATCATCGGTAAGCTCAGCCATCTCAATCGGTTTGTTTCTTGATGTCGGAACTTTCGATTTGTTCTCGATGATCGTCAATATATCCCTTGGGGTACGATACAAGATATTGCCACCGGCGGCTGTATTGAGTGAATCTTGATCGGTTTGCATTAAAGCATTGTAGAATATATCGATCTGGAGTAATTCCGAGAAACCATGATGTGGGCATTTCCATAGGAGATCTTTGAATCTTTCCCATGCCTCACCAAAACTTTCATTAACACGCTGCTGGAAATTCGTAATTTCGTTCTTAAGATTTATCGTTTTAGAATAAGGAAAGAAACGATTTACAAATTTTGAAACGAGATCTTCCCAAGCAGTGATCGATCGAGGGGGTTCTTTTTCGAGCCAATTCTGAGCTGCCCCCTTGAGAGAAAATGAGAATAGCATCAACTTAATTGTGTCATGAGGAACATCCCTATATTTTATGGTTGAAATTAATCTATCAAACCATCGGATGTGAGCATAGGGATCGTCCCTCTCAAAACCATAGAATGGATTTGACATAATTAGTTGAATTAAACCGGTTTGTATCTCGAAATTTTCTGAAAGAATCTCCGGTACAACAACAGCATCTTCGTAACCCTCGGTGGGTACTTGGAGCATTTCGAACATCGTACGCATGTCCGCCATTAGAATTAAACATATAGAGGGATAAGAGGAGAATCAAATGGTTGAGAGGATACGAAGAATAGAATTAAACGGCAAAAGAGGGTAAGAGAAATAGAATCAACGAATAAGAGGAATGAGAAGAATATTTTTGGGGTTTTATAAATAGAAAACATAAAAGGGAAAATAAATTTTGAAAAGGAAAATATTTTTGGGTTTTTGGATTTTTTATAAGAAAATATAAATATATAAGGATGGATGGTATGAACAAAGAGTGAATATTCAAATCACTAATCTGCTAGACGGAAGATCATCAGCACAGCTCCCCGGCAGCGGCGCCAAAAATTTGATCTGCGCAAAACAGTCAAGTTTTCTCACGCAAGCAAGAAACTTAAAACAGCTTAAGCACAGATGCAATGAAGATCTGAGGAGTATAGTGTTTCCCCGGGTCGTTATGTCCCAGCGAGTTGTGCAATGGATTATCAAACGCTTAGTGATCGAGGAATTTGAACGGGAAAAGGATATTGGTTATGATTATAACTACGGAAAAAGCCAACAAATAAAAACGGCTTAAATGCAAATTAAAGAAAGTTAAAAAGATAAAAAATATTAAATAAACGCTATCACTATATTTAAAGTGATGAACGTTTAAAACCTAAAACGTACGTTTAATTTAAAAACTACGTAACGTACAAAATAAAACGTGAAAATTACACAAGATAAATCCTAAAAATATGAAAAATACATTTTTACAATCCTAATGATAAAAGAAACTTTTTAGAAAAAGAAAATTATTTTTATAACTATTTAATTAATTATTATTAATTAAAAACTATTTTTAACTATTTAATAATTAGCTAAAATACAAGAAAATAGGAAATAAAGCTAGAAAAATAAAATTATGAAATGGAAAAGTCTAAAATATCAAAAGAGAATTTTAAAAACTATTTTTGTATTTTTCTGGTTATTTTTCTATTTTCTAGGAATTTTAAACTATTAAAAACTAATTAAATTATTAAAAATTACAAAATAAACTATGAAAAATCTGGAAAATGACTTTTTTCACTTCTTATATTTATCTAAACTTAATAAAATTGAAAAATTATTTTTTTGAACCTTTTCTGAATTTTTTATATTAAAAGCTAATTAAAAATGCTTAAAATCTAATTTAAATTAAGAAAAATAGCTAAACAACTTAGAAAAATCTGAACATTTCAGGAAAAGCTTAAAATAATATTAGGAATATGAGAAAAATGGAAAAACAGGCCCTTATGTGGAGAAATATGAAACTGATGAGTAAGTGCTTATTGAAATAAGCACTTACATAAGCAAATGGAGTCCAAAGGGTACCAAACTGATAAGGAAGCAATAATAAGCTAAAAGGACAGAAATGGAATAAGTTTCAACAATCCCTAACCACTGATAAGCTAGATTCACAGATTTGATGTTTTGAGTTTAAGGATAAAAATCAGATCTGGGGCCTCACTTGCAGCCTATGAATGAGTTATCAAATAAGCTGAGATTCAAAATCCAAAATTGGGAACCTATACTAGACCTGGCTAGGTGCTTGTAAACCAAAAGGGAGCCTTGGACAAGCTCTTAAGAACTCTGTGCAAAGGCTGCTAGATCTGCACAACAACCTGTGCAGTTGCATACCCTGCACAGGGCATTTAAGTCCTGATTCACAAGCTTATTTGAAGCTTATCAAGGGAGCTTATGGGAAAAACAATTATGCAGTCCTCAAGACCACCCAGCAGGCTATAATTAAACCAAGTTTTAGTTCCTAACTCACTGAAATGGATCCTAGGCAAGGTCTGCAAGATCTTAAGAAAAACTGTTCTTCATGGGTTTTTGACTTTTGACAACAGGTGTGATGTTTGACTAAACTGATTTTTGATCTCAAATGCTTGCCTGATAATGATGTTTTATGATGTAATGCAACTATAGCAAGCTAGATAATTACATTCTAAACCTATATGTAGTGAACTTGGCAACTGATTCCAACAGATGTGCACATGAGATTAGACAAATTGTAATTCTGACTTTTATGGAAAACTGAGGCAAGTGGTGAATATCTTGAGTCTATCTTATCTAAACAAAGCTTAAGCAACTGACCTACTCTAATGTATTGACCTCTAGCACAGTACAAGCACTAATCCAAACAGTCCTTAATGAACAAATAAGTAAACAACTACCAACAATCTTCAAATCTAGTCTATCTTAACTATCAAATCAGATCTTAATTACACTATAATACCTAAATAATGCAATATCAATCACTATAACAATCAAACAGATACTAATCTACTTAATCAATGAAACAGTATTATAAATAAGATAAAACTTACATAAACTCAAACACTGTGGCTTGCCAATCAATTCAAGTAACCACTAATCCTAAACTGATATCAATCCCAAATGAATCAATCTGAACCCAAATCCATAGCTACTTCAGCAACACAGCTTATTCCACCCATACCTCTGCAACTTTGACTTCAATTGACCAAGATTGACTTGAGTGTTCAATGAGTGAGAAACAAGTATGAGTTCACTAAAAGCTAAAATGAGCTTAAGAGTACTCACTGAACCAATAAAAGAACTTAAAAACATAAATGAGATTAAAATTGGAAATTTACCAAAAACTGGATTTTGATTAAAATGTGAGACTTGGTACAAATTGAGAATTACAAAGAAACTGACAATTCAAGGTAACTAAATTCAATACTGGAATGAAAAAAAATACAATTACTAAATAGAAAATGCTCAAGAAAAATAAAATCTAACCATAAAACTAACTACTGAAAAAAAACTAACTGCCTTATAACTTGGCTACATAAACTATTTATACTCCCCCCCTCTTGGTCTTCACTTCATCTCTCACCTTCTGAGTGGATCCCACCTTGTTCCAGGGCCAGTGGGAGACTTTTGAGAGCTTTGGCAAAATTGTCAATTTTGGCGGGAAATGAGGATTTGGCAGTTGAGGTTGAGTAAAGGGTTAAGGAGGTGTAATAAATGTTACTTGGATGTAGTGTTTGGAGGGGGGACAAGGGAAAGGATAAGGTGAGGTGGTGGAGTGTTGGTTGGGTGTTGCAGGCTCAAGTGGGGGAGAAGACAATTTTGGCGCCAATGGGGTAGTCAAACACTTTTGACTGGGCAGTATTAATAAAGAGGGGTTCAAAATGGCTTAATGACAGGGGGTCCAGAATTGGCTTAAGGGTCAAAATGGTGTTAAGGGGTTTAATAATCCAAGGGTCTTTGTGCAATTTTCTGAAACTTGAGGGGCCTAAGCTGCCAATTCATCAAACTTGTTTCAAGGGACCAAAAGTGACACTCTCAGAAAGTACAAGGACCAATGTTGCCATTTTCACATTTTCCAGGGACCAATTCTGCCAATTTTTAAACTTGGAGGACCATTTTTGTAATTTTCTCAAACTTTTGATATTTTTCACCAAAGGACTAAATTTGACAACTTTTGATTTTAAAAGGACCTTTGGTGATTTTTCTTTTGAAATTTTGTGCTCAGGGACTGTTTTTGACAACTTTTGAAACTTGGGGGACTAAAACTGCAATTTTTGCAAATTTGATATGTTTTTCATCTGATTTTGATATTTTTGCATTTAAAACACATAAAACACTGATTTGTGATATTTTGATCATTTTGATGTGTTTCTGAGTGTTTTCAGATGATTTTGCAGTTTATATTGTACAAAAATGATGAGTATTTAGACACTCATCACTACTCCAGAGATAATGGCTTTGGTAAAGAGTTCTAAATTCATTAAATTTTCAATGATTCACTTAGATGTGATGAGAATAGTATGCAACTTAAACTGAATTATTGTACAAATTGTCATATGTTGCTGTGTTGCTGAAAAGATGGAGATTGCTAGATACTGCTGTGAAGAGAACAATTCTAAGAGATACTTTGACTAGCACAGATATTATAGAGATACAATCTAAAGACTAAGAAACAATCCATTTTAAAGATGAAGCTGTTAAAGATATATTCACAAAGGAACTTGAAGTCAAGCAAGTAGAATTCAAGTTAGGGGAGGATTGTTGGGATATGAAAGTGCTGAAGATATCAAAGTACTGAAGATATGAAAGTACTGTAAGCTGCAAAGAACTGGAAGAAGTCAAATAGTCAAAGTACTGCTAAAGACAGAGTCAAAGTACTGCAAGATAAAGTCAAAGTACTGCTAGAACAAAAGAACTGTTATATTCATTTATGGAAAGAATTGTATTCCATGTTTAGATTACTTGTCGTACAAGGTTATCAATTGTAAACCGACTAGGATATCCTTGAGCCTATAAAAGGACTCCTAGATTGGCATTAGATGTACGATTTCAGAAAAAGAGTTTTAGAGTTTACGAATTAGTGTTTTAGAGAAAAGTTCGATTATCTTAGAATTGTATTAGAGTATCTGCATAATAAGCAGATTTAGAGTTTATAATAAAGTTATTCTTCTTAGCTTTGTTAAGTAAATTCCGCGTACTTGATAAAGATTGCTCAGTGTTTCTTTGTTAATAACTTAGGATTTATCCGAGGTTATTAAACCTTAACAAGCTAGTTAAGTTAGTTTGATTAAAGTATATCGATCCAACAGCAACAAAACACTAGGAGTCGGGTACTACCCGTGGCTTGCCATTTGACTTAACACTCTCATGGTAATGAGCTATACGAGTCAAACCACAAATGAAACTCCATACACTCCTCGAGTGAATATGTTTCACAGTCGGATTACAACACAAACGAGTCAAGAACTAAGCCGAACACTAAAATAAGCCGATGATGAGTATTTTGCATATACGTCGGATGTAAGTCACTAAGCACGAGAATTAAGCCGGATTTTTCAGGAAATCAAGACTTTCAAAATATTTATGTCTTTTCTTTTCTTGTTTCACGACAACAACAACAGTGACAACAACTAGGAAGATATATTTAATTCCACAATATCAATCCGAACTATATATATATAAGTATAATTTTTGATTCAAAACAAATTACAGATTTACAAGATAATAAAGAAAATCGAAGGTGTTCTTACAATGATCCCAAGAGTGGGTCGAAGGACATGAACACCGAAACAAAGAAACCAAATTGGAGGAGAATCGAGGTGATTTGGAACAATTAACTTCTGGAGTAGCTTCCTTGTGCCCTCAACTACAAAACCCCTTTATCAATTTTGAAAACCCCTTTGTTTTGAGAAACCCTAATTATTAAGAACCCTAATTATTAGAACCCTAATTTCTGAATTTATTTTGAGGAATGGATGGAGTCTTCCACTGAAAAACCAACCTTTTTATAGATGCACAAAGGGAAGGTCTTGAATCCATTTTCTCTTCTTGATTGTAGCGTGGCACTCTACTTGGCTTCCATCTCTATTCACAGCCGAGCTAGTGTCCCCTTAGGGTAGATTATGTGGTTGAAGAGTTGTGGTGATGAATTATGGTGACTGAAGAGGAAAGGGAACAGTCCTCTTTTTGGTTCCTGGTTTTGGATAGAAGCAGAAAAAGGAAAGGATGAAGAAGAAAAGGAAAGAGGGGTAATTAAATGGGCGGTTAAAGGGTAGTGTATTTTTGTTTTTATGGTTAATACTGTATAACCCTGATGTGCTTCCACGAGGTTTTAAATTTATAACAAGAATTACCGGTTAACTAGGAACACATTCGGGCAAGTATACCCTAGTCAAGTTGTAGTATAGTATATGGTAAATCAAGGTCGTCCCAAGAGACTTGGTTGCACTACAAGTGTCGTTTGTTTGTTTAAGCAAGTAACAAGTAACAAGTTGATGGTTATGATTGTCACGGATCAAACCAACAAGAAAAGCAATATAAGAACAAACAAGTATCAAGACATTCATAAGACAAGAACACATCACAAGAATCACATAATCAACACAATCAAAGAACCAAACATGAACAATAGCATTCAACATTATAAAAGTAACAAGGTTTACCCAAAGTATGAATTACAATAGGCAAAGATGAAGGATTATAGCACTCCTTCAAGCCTCCAATCAACTACAATAGTTCTACCAAGCCGGAAAATGATGTCCAAACGCCTTTGACAACCCTTGAGCACACTACACGAATTTGGCAGAGGTTTGTGGTCTTTTGGGGAAGATAAGTTGGTGTAATTGGTGGAAATTCGTCCTTAAGGGTGGAGGCTTGAATTTCACACAAGTTTGGATAGGATAGTTGGTGGAAACTCGTCCTTAAGGGTGGAGGCTTGAGTTTCACACCTTTGGGGTGAAGATATTGAGAGTGGTTGTGTTCTCTCTAGGTGGAAATTCGTCCTTAAGGGTGGAGGCTTGAATTTCACACCTTTGGGGAAGGTAAGTTGAGAGAGGGATGTTGTTTTAGGTGGAAATTCGTCCTTAAGGGTGGAGGCTTGAATTTCACACCTAGAGATGGAGTGGTGGATGAAAGGGATGAGAAAGATGGAGAAGGGATGATGAAATGAGGTGCCAAATGGGTTCTATTTATACTACTACCAAGGCCTAGGGTATTCAATGCATTTCTTGGAGGCCAAGGAGCTTGGAAGGGACTAGAATCCATGTAGGAAGGGACTAGAATCATTTGGAACACGTTTGGAGTCTTAACAATGAAGAAATGGCTGAAACAGGACCTCCAACCGGATCCGGTTGAGCTCCAACCGAATCGGTTGGTCTTCTGACCATTCTCCAACCGGATCCGGTTGCGGGACTCGACCGATCGGTTGGAGCAAAAATCATAAAAAGTCATAAACACGAAAGCTGTAGATCTTTCTCTTAGCTTTCCGTGGCCGCGAACGGGGGGTCAAACGGAGTCCGTATGCAAAAGTTATGGCCAAAATGGTGAAGGTGTGTCGGGAACAACGAGTCTTCCAATATGTCTTCGTTTTAGCTTCTTTTCTTCATTTCTTTCTCGTTTTCCTTCTTGAACTTTATTATTGAGTCTTTGGACCACTAACTTGATGACTTTATCTTCTCGAATATACTCTACAAGACTTGCTTTGTCGGGAATTCTTCGTATTTGGAGAAATCTTCGTATTTTACTTCTTTTTCCGTCTTTTTCTCCACTTTCCTGTACTTGGCTACAAATGAACTAGCAAACGCACTTTGATACGATTAAGCATTAAAAGCATATGATTATAGCCAAATAACACACATAAAAACACGGATAACGCTACTAAAAACATGCACAAATTGAGCGTTATCAAATTCCCCCACACTTAAACTTTGCTTGCCCTCAAGCAAATCTAAGAAAAGAAAATTTAAACTACATACCTAAATGACAAAACGAAAAGAAAAATATAAAATCGAAATATTTTTGGGTTTTTTTTTTTTTTTTTTTTTTTTTTTTTTTTTTTAATATCAAGAACAAATAAAAAAATAAGCGAAAAATGAGCGCAAACTCCCCCACACTTAAGGTTTTGCTTGCTCTCAAGCAAATCTAGAAATTAAGAAAAACAAAACCCACATGGTGCATGAAAGATGATTAGAAAAATGCGATGCAAATCTACCAAGTACAAGTACAAGATATGATTCATCGTTTTAAGTTTTATGAGGTGAAAAATCGAGATGTTTGACAATACCCCATGGATTCTCTCGCTTGATAACATGGCTAAGCACCTCACGAAAAAGAACGGATGTATAATTCACTCAACACTCATTTTATTTAGTGATGGATAGTATTAAGGAATAGTACACTCATATTGCTCAGTCATGATCTAAATATTACCATAGGCTTGTACAAGAAACAAAACTCCACCGACGTGGCGTAAGCACCAAATGTAAACATCTAAAGAGGGCTTTTATTCGGGTTATAACGATTAGGCTTCGGGCGAATAAAGGGTATGGATAAGGCATGGGATAATTATATGAAATTGGTTTAAAAAAAATAAAAATAAAGTCAAGTCTAATACCCATGTTGCTAGTCACCAAACAATCCACAAACCCGAAAATGATTATAGTTACTAACTTTTCTTCTTCACATATCGATTACCAAATATATATATCACGTCTTAGCACATTGGCTAATCGACATCTCAAACATACTTCATCTTCCTTCATCTTCATAATAATATAGCACATTGGCTATAATTGTCATCATATATATATTTTTTTTCGATGACTTATTCTCTTTTTTTTTCACTTTTTTTTTCTTTTTTTTTGTTCATACATCACATCTCCCCCACACTTCGTATAAGCATACACCACAAAAATACAAATAAGAAGGTGCACTCTTTGTCTTTGTCGGAATGGCACACACGAATGGCAAATTGCGGCTAACTCATAATCATCAAAAACAATCCAACATTCCAAGCAACTAGCAACCAATCATTTAGACATTGACAAGGGGTAGGCTAAGGTTTAAAGTGTAAAATATTTTTGTATTTTTCTGGATTTAACAAAGAGAAATGAATGGCTCAAAGGGTGTACTAAGGGTATCTAGCGCTAAAGATGAGCGCTAACAAATGGGTCCATGTGGGTGGTTAACTAACCGATGTGGTTAGCTAATATATCATTAGATGTAAGCGGAAGGCCATTTGGTTTTATTCCTAAGGTGCCTCTTTATCACACGAATACACTTATATCACACGAATGTGATCTTACTGCGGTCTGGTAATGATTTGCAAGTACAAGTTCTAGAATAAATAAAATCACCGGCTCACTCATAGCAAAAGATTTAAGCATAAAAGATGTATGCTATATATGAAACAGGCTCAAATCCTCACAATTTAGTGGAAGGGTTATAAAATATGTGCTAGCAAATGTCATCGATCCCATAATGGATTGCAATATTAATCGGGACACATCTCAAGTTTTTCAAAATTACCGATTTCACCAGTGGGTTGATCCAGTTATTCTAATATATCAACCTATACGCGTGAAAACAACTAGATCATAAGAGCAAACAAGTTCACAAAATTAAAATAGGCCCAAAAATTTGGAAATTGAAAACGAGTTCCGCTTTTCACAATAATATTTCCCCCCACACTTAAGTTAAGCACACAAAAGAAAAAAAACTTAAATCTAGTTACGACTCTTTTTTCTCATTTTCTTTTTCTTTTTTTTTTATTTATTTTTTTATTTTTATAATTATATATATATATATATATATATATATATATATATATATATATATATATATATATATATATATATATATATATATTTTTTTAAAAACCAAACATGACTTATTCTTGTCCCACGAGTTCTCGGTAGCTCCATTGAAACGCACAAAGAAGCGGAGAAGCAGGTCAGCGCTAAGCATATTAAAAACCAAACTTCTTTAGGGAATCAGGGAGACCCGCCTTATACCTCTCACACAGTTTGTTTACAATGGGTGAGCCTTACTTTCGAGGGATTTAAAAAAATCAATTTATTAAAATAATTTACCAACAAACCAACAAAGGAAAAATAACAAAGAAACAAAATAATGTAATTGCGAAAACTTCAAAGCATGTAAGATAGGGAAAAATAAAATAATAAGTCCAAGTGAAACGAAACCTCCCGGGCTAAACATCACGATCGAACTCCATATGATAAGGTGCTAAGAAAACGCTAGCATAAGCGTGTGAGATCAATCGATTTCTCATCCAAACATGTCCAATCAAGAGTATAAGGTTCACGATCCAACCAATCCTTCCTCCAAGAGCTTATTAAATCTGCAAAAATAAACTAAAATACAAAAACGCGTAAAATTCTAAAACTCACTTTCGTAGGCATCACGGTTGCATTTAGCGTATGCAACAAGCCTTTAAACCCCTCGGTGGCCCGAGTGGACGAGTTATAGTCTCGTGAGGGTTTCCAGTGAACATACCCACAAAGTTCAAAACACTTTATTTTTAAAAAACATGTACTTATTTATTCACAATGTACCAAATTAACAAAACTTAAAATGGAAAAACAAAATTAAGTAGAATAAAAGAAATGATACTCTTGCAAAAACAAAAAGACATTTAAACTTATTTTATCTAAACACAAACACACAAAAACGGATTTTTTTTAACAGATTAGTCCAACCGAACCGGTTACGGGGAGTGACCGATCGGTTGGAATGAACCAAACTGTGACCAATCCTTCCAACCGAACCGGTTACGGGTTGCGACCGATCGGTCGGAGGAGTTTTTCTAAATTTTTTTTTTTTTTTTTTTTTTTTTTTTCGATCCTTTTTTGTTTAAACACAAGTTTTATTTCAAAACTTTTATTGATAAAATAAAACAATGACACAGACGATAACAAAAAAAATAGACACAAAGTAAATAAAACACTTAAACACACATATATGCAAGAACGCCAAATACATAAAACAAAACAAAACTTAGAACATAAATAAACATAAAATCACGAACACAGAAAAAGACAATCACATAGACGCAAGAAAACACAATTAGTCACGTAACACAAATCAAACAAGATAATCTAACACAAGATAGTCTTATTCAAAATTGGTACGAAACCAATCTAAACAAGATTAACACAAACATGCAAGAGATCAGATAACATATAAACACAAACACATGAAACAAGAAACACACGGACTAATTTTTTTTTTTTTTTTTTTTTTTTTTTTTTTCAGAAAACACAACCGGATCCGGTTACGGGTAGTGACCGATCGGTTGTAGTGGTTTTATTAAGTACGAGGCTTCCAACCGATCCGGTTGGAGTGCCAACCGATTCGGTTGGAGTGATCTGGGTGGTTTTGGAAG
This sequence comes from Chrysanthemum seticuspe, assembly GCA_019973895.1. Lineage (NCBI taxonomy): Eukaryota > Viridiplantae > Streptophyta > Magnoliopsida > Asterales > Asteraceae > Chrysanthemum > Chrysanthemum seticuspe. The sequence goes on along the minus strand of BPTQ01000009.1, from coordinate 95,325,214 downwards.
TTTTTTTCGCAAACGATTTCGAGCACATTAGAAAGCAATCATTGAATTGAACATTTTTAGAACACATGAAACGGAATCCCAACATCAAAAACTTGATTTTGATGCAAAGATCATTTGAGCAATTATGAGAAAATGAGAGATTTTAAGAAAAAGATAAGCATTCAAGCAAACATCAAGAGCAATCAATTCAACAAGCAAACAAACACAAGAATACAAACGCAAGTCCCCGGCAGCGGCGCCAAAAACTTGATGTGCTTCCACGAGGTTTTAAATTTATAACAAGAATTACCGGTTAACTAGGAACACATTCGGGCAAGTATACCCTAGTCAAGTTGTAGTATAGTATATGGTAAATCAAGGTCGTCCCAAGAGACTTGGTTGCACTACAAGTGTCGTTTGTTTGTTTAAGCAAGTAACAAGTAACAAGTTGATGGTTATGATTGTCACGGATCAAACCAACAAGAAAAGCAATATAAGAACAAACAAGTATCAAGACATTCATAAGATAAGAACACATCACAAGAATCACATAATCAACACAATCAAAGAACCAAACATGAACAATAGCATTCAACATTATAAAAGTAACAAGGTTTACCCAAAGTATGAATTACAATAGGCAAAGATGAAGGATTATAGCACTCCTTCAAGCCTCCAATCAACTACAATAGTTCTACCAAGCCGGAAAATGATGTCCAAACGCCTTTGACAACCCTTGAGCACACTACACGAATTTGGCAGAGGTTTGTGGTCTTTTGGGGAAGATAAGTTGGTGTAATTGGTGGAAATTCGTCCTTAAGGGTGGAGGCTTGAATTTCACACAAGTTTGGATAGGATAGTTGGTGGAAACTCGTCCTTAAGGGTGGAGGCTTGAGTTTCACACCTTTGGGGTGAAGATATTGAGAGTGGTTGTGTTCTCTCTAGGTGGAAATTCGTCCTTAAGGGTGGAGGCTTGAATTTCACACCTTTGGGGAAGGTAAGTTGAGAGAGGGATGTTGTTTTAGGTGGAAATTCGTCCTTAAGGGTGGAGGCTTGAATTTCACACCTAGAGATGGAGTGGTGGATGAAAGGGATGAGAAAGATGGAGAAGGGATGATGAAATGAGGTGCCAAATGGGTTCTATTTATACTACTACCAAGGCCTAGGGTATTCAATGCATTTCTTGGAGGCCAAGGAGCTTGGAAGGGACTAGAATCCATGTAGGAAGGGACTAGAATCATTTGGAACACGTTTGGAGTCTTAACAATGAAGAAATGGCTGAAACAGGACCTCCAACCGGATCCGGTTGAGCTCCAACCGAATCGGTTGGTCTTCTGACCATTCTCCAACCGGATCCGGTTGCGGGACTCGACCGATCGGTTGGAGCAAAAATCATAAAAAGTCATAAACACGAAAGCTGTAGATCTTTCTTTTAGCTTTCCGTGGCCGCAAACGGGGGGTCAAACGGAGTCCGTATGCAAAAGTTATGGCCAAAATGGTGAAGGTGTGTCGGGAACAACGAGTCTTCCAATATGTCTTCGTTTTAGCTTCTTTTCTTCATTTCTTTCTCGTTTTCCTTCTTGAACTTTATTCTTGAGTCTTTGGACCACTAACTTGATGACTTTATCTTCTCGAATATACTCTACAAGACTTGCTTTGTCGGGAATTCTTCGTATTTGGAGAAATCTTCGTATTTTACTTCTTTTTCCGTCTTTTTCTCCACTTTCCTGTACTTGGCTACAAATGAACTAGCAAACGCACTTTGATACGATTAAGCATTAAAAGCATATGATTATAGCCAAATAACACACATAAAAACACGGATAACGCTACTAAAAACATGCACAAATTGAGCGTTATCAAACCCGTACCCCATGTTTAGTTGAATCCTCGAGTAAACGTACCTTCCCGGTACCCGAAAGTTATAGAAATTATATTTTTAGAAGCGTTTTTGTAAGTGTAATAATATATGTTTATTATTACGTAGAAATTTGATTATAAATGTTTGCCGTTATTAATTTGGTGTCGGTATGCGTGCGATGCCGTGACTTCCTAAATTTACGAGATAACTTCTCGTTTTCTTCTGTAAATCATTGGTGATTGAAAAAATGTATTTTTCTCTTATCTCAGTATTTATTTTTAGTTTTGTTTGCTACTGCGCTGTAGTATACGGAATAACTTTTCAGAACAATGGGTTAAGCTTATGTATGCTTACATATTAACTTGGACAATAATAAATTTCACAGATACTTTGTGGGCAAGTATTGTAAGTGCGGTGTCTTATTTCTAAAGGAACGAAATGACCTCACGTTTTTATATTTTAGATATTGGCATTTTGTCGGAAAATAGTTGATTTGAATTTTCTGACGCGATAAATATTATTAAAATAATCCAAAATTTTACGGGTTGTTATATTGAGTCAGCACCAAACAATATGGTCTTGAGACCTACCCTTCCTAGATACTGCAATCTTGGTAGACAAATAGAAAGTAGTAATCATTATAATTTTGAATTTGCATGCATGATTGGTTTTAGATATTTTGATCCTTACATTTATTCTAATTTTCCTATAAACCTGATTTTACACACTCGTTATAACACAATAAAGGCAGTGGCGGACCCAGAAAAATCCGATGTGGGGGGCAAAAAAATTTTTTTTGACGATAGCAGCAAAATACGGATAAAAAAATTGGATTTAAAATGATAAATCGAGTATTATTGCTTTGAAATTGAGAATTTATAAAGTTTTAAAGTGTTGAATGTTGTGTTTTAGTATGTTGGTGGGGGGCAGTTTGAAATTTGAGTGGGGTGCACTTTCACAAAAAGGTCAAAATTAAAAAAAAATTACACTAACATCGCAACTTTTTTGACTAGCCATGGGGGGCGCCGCCACCCCGTACCTAGTACCTAGGTCCGCCCCTGAATAAAGGTTGAGGAATTAGATTTTAAGGGAAATAATATTGTGGCTTTAGTTAGGAATATGCACATCTTTATTGGAAATTTCACTTACTTAGCAGATTTTATGGTTTTAAAAGATGTAAGCAAATTTATTGAGGATGGTATGACTCCCGTGATTTTAGGAAAACCTTTTACAGACCAAAATAGGGTGAAGAAAGAAAGATAGAAGGTTTGAATATATTTTCAAAAGGGTTAGACACTATGATTTATCAGATGCCTCGTACAACCACTAGGTTTAGGAACCTATCAATTGAGGCATGCAGTAGACTAACACCCATTATGTTATTAAGTGAGTGTGATAAGAGGAAGGGACATAAGTATCCCTATGAGAAGAATAAATTATTCTATAATTATTGTTTGAAGTTAGGTCCCGACTATAAGAGAGATGAGGAGATAGTTAGGAGACTCACATATGGCCATTTGAGCATGCACAAGATGACGTAACAGGAATAACTATTCTAGCTACAAGACTTGTAAATTTAAAAAACCGCTTTGTGGGAGGCAACCCATGCTTATTTGTTTTATGTCTTTTATTTTAGGATTTTTGTGTCATATATATGATTTCTTATAATTGTTTAATTTTTCATGCTTCGAATAATTTGTGAAAATGATTTATTTTGTTTTAACTTCGTCTTAATTACATATAAAGGTATTTTACAAAAATGATAAGTGTAAGAAAATTCTTATTTAGTTTTAAAGAATGGAATTCTAACATGAAAAAGTTTTCAGTTTATAATTAGCAGATATCCTATCTTGTTTGTGTGTTTGGTCAAATACTTGTATTGACTCAAGATAAGTTTTTGCATGAATTACAGGTTTTAAGAGTTAGATTTTTCCAAAAAATTTCAGAAAACGAAATGTAAGAAATCTGTCAGGTCTTCCTGACGGCGTCACCTTCACTGAGTGACGGTGTCATGTACTGTAGCACAAAAACTTTTTCATATTTTTGTTTTATGTTGAAATTTAAATTTTGAAAATTTCCAAATTTTTGAAAATTTAATTTGTATCTTTGCAAGCATTATATCTTATTGCTTTATATGATTAATTAATAATGAATTCAAAATGTTATATTTTATCTACCGCCGATTTTAGGCGACGTTTTGTATTTGTTATTTTAATATTTACATGTTATATTAGAGAAAAAGTGGATCATTAGACTAATACATCTTCTTGGATGAGGATTTAGTTGTATTTCCATTTTTCATTCATACCGAGCAAATCAGGGAGTACTAGTTTTTTTTCATGTCTTATTATTTTTCTCTTTATCGTTTTTGGTACTTTTGGAACATTGGGGACAATGTTCAATTTAGGTGTAGGGAGGATAAAAAAGGACACCTAAAAAACTAGCCACGCGTTTGTTATTTGTCAAATAATTGTGTAATAAACAAGAAGAAAAACTTGTACAGGTGATTTTAGCACCAAATGTTTATGGCATTTACAAGTAAAACTTTAGTTTTAACAAAACGTCTCATAGATAAGATTTATAAGAAAAGCATTCACCTTTAATGCTTGAGAGTGTACCGGTAGTACATAGATTCTAGAACTTGCTTTAGTGATGCATTTCGAGATCGCTAGTGAGATCACATTCGTGTGGTTAGGATTTTCTAAATGATAAGAGGCACTAGGATTAACCCTTGTTTTTAGCCTGCATTTGTTATATTGACATTGACTTCATTGGTCAAGTAGTTGCCCCACACCCTTGCTATGTACTCACTTTTAGTACAAGATACCTCTAGTAAACCTTCTGAGCCTATCTTTTCGTGGTTCTCGTGATATTTCGGTGGATTCCAAAATATTAATAAAAAACATTGTTTACACCCCACTAAATCTTACACCCAAATCGCTTTAGCCTCCTCAGAATGCACTCATTTTTAGTGCATTATTGTGAAACCATATATGTTAAACCCTTAGTTAATTATTTAGTTGGTTACATAGTTGATAAGTCGAGTCATATATTTTAAATACAGTTTTGGAAAGATTGTGACTCATGGTAGTATTTTATTTATAGAGTAATGGGAAGAACGTCAAATTATTACCCCCGTATGTACTTAATGTTTAAGTACTCCACATGTTTTTTTCCTCACAATTCGGGTCATTAGTTAGTTTATTATTATGTAAAAATACAAGTGTAGGGACGCAATTATAAATTTCAACTTATCTATGTTATTTATGTTATAGTAGATCATAAGATGGCAGGGCAAAAGTGTATAAAAATAATAGAAAAGAAAAAAAAATATGGACTGCCATTCTGCTTTTGTTTAAGTAAAAAAAGAAACAAAAGAGAGTTAGAGTTGGTTTTTTGAGTCTTGGCTTAGCAACGCCACATTGCACATATAATTAACTTAGATAATTAGCTTGCCGCAAGTAAAAATTTCCCCATATCTCCCATAACCATGTTTTCTTTACCCTTAAACCTAACGTTACAACCCTTTATAAAGACCTCTTTTATAGTTTATCCTATGTGCTTACGCCAAAGCGGTGGATGTTTGATCCTTTACCAAGCCATTGGTAATCTATGTGCTATGGGAGGTATTGAGTGTTCATTTTCCCGTTTCCATATTGTTGTATCACTTATACACCCGAGAGATGAGAGAATCCAAACACTTATGTGAGGTGCTAGTATATAATTTTTGTGCTTGTTAGGATTATTGTTGAACGAGTTATGTTGTAAACTATCTTTGAACTAATGCTAAATGCCCCTGAACTAGTAATTTAATTAGGATAAAGCACATTTTCTTGAGGACAAGTAAATCCCAAGTGTAGGGATATTTGATGAGGTGCAACTTCATACGCTTTTAAAGGGTCATTTAGCATCTAAATTTATATATATTTAATCATCTATTGTGAGATATAACTTTTCACATACACATCAAACCATAACACAAGGTGGCGAATAAGATGGAATTCTAGAGAGAGAAAGTTAGAGGTTTAGGGAACTTAGTGAGAGAAAGTGAAAGATATTATTATAAGCTCCAACTCTCTACCTTGGAAGGTAGAGAGTATATATAGTCTTACATAACTCGCCACACTTTGGGCTGTGGATCAGGCATACAGTGGGTAAAGACCCGTCCGTCCTCCACGGTGTTACTTAACTAAATTACTACTTAACTTAAAAGAACTACGACTACGAGCTTTCTAACGAATACATATACTTGAGGTGACCGACTCTTTAATACCGGGAATTTCTAATTCCTAACATCTATTACCCTAAATCGTTTTTATTTGAGTTTTAGGTACTTGGGACGCTGATAAGGATTTAAAACGTGCATTTTTAGAGGGGTCATTTAAGCTCTAAACTCATACATTTGTGATCAATTATTGTCTTAAATTGTTCCATTTCACATTTTAGGTACTTGGGAGGCAAAAGCTGGAAACCGACATGTTTTGGGCTAATTTTGACAAGAAAACGAACAGGACACGAAAAATTCTGGAAAAGGGATATAGACGAAGTCACATGCTACAACGTGACACCGTCACTTGTATTTTGGCATGAAGATTTGATGAATATTTTACACGTGACAGCTCATAAATATTACAAGGTTTGAGAGTTGACGGCGTCACTACCAACGGAAATAGTTCATGACGGCATCAGAGATACTAAGCGACGGCGTCACAATGACAACTTGCACAAAATGAAACCCTAATGACGGCGAGCTGAAACTACAAAGTGAAGCTGTCACATCTGTATACCTATATATATATTTTGTAGATGTTTCATTCATTGTAACACGTATCTTGGGAACACTTTGGAGTCCGAATTTCAACATCTTGTTTAGGGTATTTTACAGCCCTAACTTCATGTTTAATTAAAGATAAGTTATTCCTCCTTAATTATTCAATATGTCTATGTGTTGTTTGATTATATATGTTTCTTTTCTTTTGATTAACACTTCCGGCTAGATTTACCGTCTCTTATTTAATTTGTTGTCTCGCGTTAGAAGTAGGAAAACTGACTATAATCTTATATGTGTTAGCTAGTAAATCCAACTAAACGCATTATGCCCTTGAGTGCACTGGTTGTTTTTAGTTGTTGTATTTATTGCGTGAATTGCGGCTTGTTGATCTTAAGATATTCTAGGGAGATGACTTAATTGTCACTTGTAGATCTAGGGTTTCTTAAAGGAGACTTATACATTCATATAGTTAGGGAATTTGGCACCACCCTACGATACAACTAGAATACAACGTGCCAATTAACTAAGGACTTGGCAATTCGACTAATTAATAAAAGATAACTAGGGAGTAAAGATAATCTAAGTAAACATGGTTTTCCTATCATACGAGTTCACCAATTTACTTTTCTTGCAATTAGTTTAATTTAGTTTTAATTAAGTAGTATAAAAACCTCACTCTTTAAATCTCGAGATTTTATTGCTTTCATAAAAAATATAAAAAAGAATCATCCTACACCTCTAGACTTAATTCGTCATACACTTCGACCTTCACAACACTATTCTCCTAGAGAACGATCAATTCCCCATGTCTTACCTATACTACACTACAACGGCTAGGTATTTAGCAACCCGTAATTTTTCATAAGGTAAAATTACTATTTTACCCTTTGACTTTTTAAATTTGACATTTGACTTTTGACTATTTGACTTTTACCATAACGTAAAAGCAACTACGATAACCGGTAGTAACTAGTAATTTTCCTTGTGACCAACACAAGACTACGATAAGTCTAGGTATTCAAAATACTCTATTTTCACCAATAGTCATATTTTATATGAACTATTGCCACTTTGTTAGTTTTACGTAAATATTTTACTCTTTACGTAATACGTGTGCTCAAACCTACGTTATTAGGTCTTAACAACATAGACGCACCCTATGAGACTTATCACCCACTTTATATTTTTATATGGATTATAATAATGAGTTTAATCATTTCTACAAGTTTCATATTTTTATGATACCCGGTTTTAAGTTTCGTGACTTTAAGACTTACAGTTAGCGATTAACGGGAACAAAACTCACTCCGTAAAACACTAGATTATAAAATAAGTCTTGTAACTCCTCATGAGACTTCCCTAAGAAGCTAATTAAGGTTACTTGGCATGATCTAAGCCTAACTAAGCACAAGATTGCTACACATGGCAAAGCTTTGCATGTAAGCTTTGTTTAGTCAACATTAGTAACCTCCTTTGACCAAGAAAGTCCCATATAACCCCCTCCTCCATTTGAACGTCTATCATCACACACACACACTCTTCATTTGCTATTTTACTTCAAATATTATCCAAAAGAACAAGATCCATATCAATTCCAAAGCTCTTGTTAAGTTTTGATTGATCCAAAGTCCTTGTTTCTTCCATCCTTTGGTGATCTTCCATCCACATAAGAAGTGTTCTAATAGAGACTTCAAGTGCCTTCTCAAGCAGTCACAAGTTGGTATCAAGAGCTTGAAGAAGTTGGAAACTAGAGATCCTAGTTCAATCAAAGTCCTAATCCTTGTTTTTAACTTCCTTTCTTTAGAAAGCCAAAAGTTGTAAGCAACTCATCACCACCATCACTCCATTGTCTCATGTTTATTATTACTAATCTTATCAAATACATGCTATATATATGATTACTATGTTGATTCATGATGTACATATAATCAAACATATGTTTTAATTCACATATTGTCATAAAATTAACAAACTAGTAAACTAGTCATATTCTACATATTTGAAACCATTTAAAACAACTATATATGGACTTGGTAACTTACATACTACTGTAGACAAAATAAAAAGGTAAACATAGCAACTTGAATCACCCGAAACGGACAAACGAGTCAAAATTTATGGTAAAAAGAAGTTAACAAACCCCGAGAAATGACCAATTTGATTACTGCTGAATCTGTTTTAAAATAAGTGGTACTTCTGGTCCGAATCATCAGAACTTAAAACATGAAAGTTATCCAGAACGATGATTTACGTTTACCGTGAGGGAACTCGGATTAAAAAGACCAAATGATATCATTTACTGCCTAATATTTGTAAAACAGTTTTTTTCGACAAAATTGGATTTTCACGAGTTAAAAATATAGAAACCATGTCATTTTCATAACTAGTTACATATTGAATTTTTACTAAAATTTCATTCTTGACTATATTAATAAATTGTGATCACTAGTAAACTATAAGAACTTGTAAAAACTAGATGTTTATTAAAAACATGATAAAACTTTATAATATAATAATCTCCACTCAAAACATATATTTTATCTACTAAAGTGCTACAATACTAGGGAGCTTCATGTGAGGGGTTTCATTTGGGTAACACGTATCGACGAGTTGTTGGATTTATGATTTAAAGTGTCCTAGCTCCTCGAACGTTTACTACATGACCTCTGAATTATGATGGCCCGAACGGTAGTACAATATCTATAAACTAAATACGTTTTCACATATTAAAAATGTTCTATAAACATCAAACTATAAATGATTACATCATGATCAACATAGAGACATATATAGGATGGTTTATGTTTTCCTAAAACATTATTCCAAACCTAAGTCGCAACATTCCATTTTTAGGTTGCATGTAGAAGTTTCCCGATTTATCCATCACATCCGTTAAAGCACTTAACATCATTAACTCTCGGTGAGTTCATATCCCCACTTTCTATTACTTAATTGTTTTACAAACCCTTGGGGGGAGATACATGCTTTATTTTAAACCGAACAAATTGCTTTCAAAATGTATGTTTATCTGATTGTTTTATTAGCACTAAGTTACCGCATTTGCCAAACTTAAGTCCCTAAATCATGAATCATCAATCACTGGAGAGAGTGGGCGCGAATATTGTGAATAAATCTATTGGGATTTGTGAATCCCATTTGTGTTGGCCCCGTTAAAGGCAAACAAACGCACTATATTTGAATAACATTAGGTAAAAATGGCAATATTACCTATTAGGGATGGTACCAACAATTTCACCAATTAATTTTGGAACACGTTAACGCCTTGGTTGCATGATGCTTAGTCTAATAATAAATGTTTTGTTTTCAAACCATTGGTGTGAGTCTATAGCTCACACTACCAACATAATGTGTTCAACCATCAAACAAACTCTATGAACTTCACTCAACCTTTGTGTTGACAGTTTTAAGCATGTATTTCAGGTCCATATTGTACGAGAATGGCACGGAGGAGCACAGATACTCAAGAAGACAATAAATTTTATCATCATTCGAAAACCCATTTAATGTATTTTGTAAACTTGGAACCATTTGGGAGCTCATTTTGTAAACTCTGATAATTATATAAATCGAATGATAAATCTTTTAAAACGACTCCATTAGAGTTCGTTTTCTATTATCATGACTGTTGTGCCATCGAGTAACACCCAGTTTGAATCCCGCTGCGTATCACGAAATTGGGGGTGTTACAAGGTTCACTTCCTAGGAGGGATTGTAAAACTTATTGTGTTGCAATCCGACGCAAAGGCTTGAAAATGACGTGTTTCAAGCTCGATTGGATTGAAAAACAATGAAAGTGACAACAACGGAAAAACCTACATGAAAAGGCCTCGTGAAGGCGTCACAACCATAACGTGACGCTGTCACCTAGGGGTGATGTCCACTTGCTAGAGATCGGATACCACTGACAACGTCAAGACCAAACATATGAAGGCTGATGGCGTCACAACCTCGACGTGACGCGTCACAACTATGTCAGTTCAAGATCGAAACCCTAGGAAAAGGTGAGCCGAAGACGTCACAACTTTCAAGTGACGCCGTCACAATCCAAAAACTATATATATTTTTGCAGTGATTTCATTATTGTGTGTGCAACTTTGGATTAACTTACACCACCGAACCCTAGCCTAATTTTATAGCTTATGTAGGCCTTTTGGCTATTGAAGACGTCATGTATTATTGAGTTAAGTCATCTATTCAATCATGTCTATGTGTATTTGTTTGATTTGTTTATTTACTTTGCTTAATTCTAATATGCTAGGCTAAATTAATTTGTATTTTCTTAGAATTGCATGAAACCTAGTTATTGATTTTTATGTTGTCGTCTCTTATTTAATTGTGTGTGCGTTAGAAGTTGAAAAATTGGCTAGGGAAAACTGAACTAGCTTGAACGTCTACTAAAACGTGACTAGTTAATAACTTATGCCTTAGGTTGATTAATTTGAGGCGAGTATTTATTGCATAGGTTAGTTATTGGGTGAGCCTGTTAAATTAGATAGGCGTCATTCACTTAGGCTAATCTATAGAAGTGGGACTTACCATACAACAACCAGTAATTAGGAATACTTCACATTACATTAGACACGAACGTGAGAATTCGACAACGCAATATGATATAAATAAGTAGTAGTGAGATTCTAAATAAATACGTTTTTCCTCATATAAGAAGTTCACCACCACTTTACTTTTATTGTTATTTTATTTTCTTACATTTTAGTTTAATTAGTAGTTTAAAATCAACATCTTTCAAATACCCGAGATTTTACTTGCTTTCTTTAAAAATTAAAAATAACGAAAATAATATTCCCTCAACCCTTAGACTTCATTCGTCATATACTTCGAACATACCTCACTATTCCCCTGGAGAACGATTAATACCTCAAGTCTTGCCTATACTACACTACAACGATTAGGTACTCTGCCTAGGAGGATTGTAAAACTCAATGTGTTGCAACCCTCCACATCATTTGGAGAGTTGATGTGTAACTCATATTTAGTGTTAGTAGAAATGGAGATCATGAGTGACATATCAATTGGTCTAACCAAAGTCTCATATGTATCTAGATTTTCCAGCTTTGGGTTTTGTATGTTGTTTGGACATCGGAGAAAAATGCTGTTAAACACTAATTTTACATGCCCCGTCGCTCATTTGCCACTTAATCGTTGGGGTTAGCAAAAGAGCAAGCAAGATTAGTTTGCTTTGTGATGGTGCAGGTTTACTGTCTATTCATCTAGGGTGGTTATGTCTTCTTTTTATTCTAAATGTTTGCCCATTGAAAGTGAGTTATAGTGTTGGGCTTTTAAAAATCGGCAAGCATGAAATGGAGCAATGGTTTGCTGCAGACCTTGCTTTTGGTGATTTAAAATCCAAATATCGTAAAATGTAACTTTCTTTTCATTAAATTTTATACATGATTTTGGGTATACGGTATGGGGTTTTAATGACTGGCGTATGTTTTGCAGATCTAATTTTAATATCAAGGGTTTGTTCTTATGCTTGAGTTTATACTCATAGTTTGGTTGTCATAATGTTATCAGGGGAGTCCCGTGCGTGGTGCAATTAAAGGTTTTCACCGCATGTGTTGGTTGCAAGACATGCACGTTTTTAACCACTAAAGCGTTACGTTGTACAAGGTAACACCTGACTGAGCAATATACTTGTGTTTGTATTTGGTAACGGTTTCTGATTCCTTCCAATATCCTTTAAAGTCTGAAATATGTCATGCATAGGTTGTGGCCATGTTTGTTGATTCAATACTGTTAATTAACACATGAAACTGATTTTTTTATATGGTAGTCTGAATGCTAATACTGGTAATACTTTGCGTTATCGAATTTTGGTACATAGTAAATCAGTATTCGACATATTTCATGCTCCTTTTTTTTTTTTTTTTAATCTGATGTTGACAGTTGTTTTTTTTTCTACACTATATAGGTTCTTTAGTTTGTGTTCATTTTGTCCTGCCAACAAATTTTTGTGTGCAATTATTCAAAGTCCGTGTTCTTTTTATTCAGGTTATGCAAGAGTATGTTTGGGTGAGGAGGGTGGAAGAAATCGAGACAGAGGTTTTATACATTGCCTTAGGGTGGATTTCTTATCAAGTTGGTTTAACAGCCAAGTGTCCATCCAAAAACAAAACCCGGTAAGCAATGTATGATTTTAGCGTGGTGGTGGCGTGTTTATTTTTGGAGGCGGATTGAAGAAAACAACTGATGAATTAGTGATGTATAACTCAAAATAGATCATGCTCTGTGGTCGCTTGCACCTAGATACTACGAGCAGTTATTCCAGTTTTATCCTTAAAAAATGATCATTTTCTCTTCTGCTGGGAATTGCAGATTTGATGATTACAAAACCCACGAGCAAGAATGAAGAAAGAAGAAACAACGAGGGATTATTATGTAATTTAATAGTAGCTTTCCTAGTAAGCTAAGTTTAGGGTTTGTAACCTCCCTCTCCTATATAAAGAGGGTAGGCATCTAGTTACAAATGATCCCATCCATATCATCCTTTTCATTTATCCTTCTCATTTCATTTTCATAGAACTCTTCTTGAGAGTCTAGACACACGATTATAGCGTGTATACATTAGTAATAGTTGTAGTAGTTTTTATATTCAATAAAGAAAACCTTGTTAGTGATGTTGATTGTGTCATTTTTATTCCGATGTGCATTCAATCAATCAATATTACTCATACCCTAGTTGAGTCCGGATCTTGGATTCTACAATTGGTATCAGAGCCTCGTGGCTCTCGATCTAGGGTTGATAAGGTTTTCCTCTAATTAGGGTTTATACCCTAATTGGTCTATTGCAGCAGATGGGAAAAAGAAAACATGCAGCAGTCAAAAGGAGGTTGTTTTAATGAAGATCAGATCAGTCATGCTAATATTTTGAAAGGTAAATTGTTAGTTACCTCATACTTATTCATGATAGGATCTACGTTTATTTTTATTGAACGATGTTTGGCGTGTACTGATCTATAAACAAAAGCGTGTATTGATATATAATTGGTCGGTGGCTTTTGTTGACATGATTGGCTTTTGGACGTGGGATCTGTTCTTGTTACCATTTAAATACGTGGTTATACACGACGTGGGTTCCTCTTTGATATGTTTTGATCTTAATACATTGCTGCTGGTCCCTACTCAATTTTTTTAATACTGATCATTCATTGGTTCGAGTAAGGATTTAGTATGGTGTGGTGTATGATTGTTATGGTGGGCATGTCTTTTGATTGGTTCATGATCGTGGGTTTTAATGTTCGGTTTATATTGTTGGCTTGTACTGAACGATGGTCCCCACTGATTATAGTTATTCATACAGTTTGATTGGTTTTGTTGGTTATGTGGGCTCCACTCAGTACACATTTGTGGCATTATTTTTACTGGTTGATTTTCATTGCTGCTGATAAATCGTTGCTGCTGATCTCATTGGATCCCACATCTGATAGCTATTGGTTGATTTGTGAGAGTGGTCATGTGGGTATTATACTCATTTGGAACTAGTAGGTCCCATTGACCATGGCTATTATTTATATTCTAACGTCACGTGGGTGAAAGTATTGATCGAATTGGCTTTGATTTTGATTGGACATGCGATTAATCACAAGACAGTTACCAGTCACATGGGAATATTAATGGTGGTTGTGATCACGTGGTTCCATTTTCTTGTTGATTATCGAGTACCGAGTATTTCACACGAATGGTGAATTGATACGGGTAGTCATGATACTGGTCTGATCTTGCTTACTGTTCACTACTGGTCGATTCATGGTTAAATAGCAGTGTGGGAACTTAATTCTGGTCGGATAACATTTATACTGATCATGATCAGTTGTTGTATATGTTAATTTTGGTCTTGACAGTTTGTGTTGGTCTTCTAATGTTTTACTAGTCTTGATGAGTTGAAATTTTATTCAACGATGAACCCTAGTAATTACGGAGTAACATATTTTCGGCTTGATTTAATGTTCCTACTGGTTGCATATTTTGATTCGTGCCAGTTCCTGCTGGTAGATTATTCGGCTCCTGCTGGTGGTTCCTACTGATCTATTCCTACTGGTGGTTCCTACTAGCTGGTTCCTGCTGGTAGCTTCGTTTCCTGCTGGTTGTTCTGGAGTTCCTACTAGTTGATCAGGTGCGTGTTTATCATATCTCAAAGTGAGTGTGGCACTTTTGAGATAACTTGTTCGTACTTTAATGATGTGACAAAGACTTGATAAATCTAGCGAAGGGGTGAGATCTACATATTAAAGGTACTTAATGCGCATATTTGCTAACATTTTAAAGAGTTACGTTGTAGTGCTCAGTGTTAGTGAAGGGGTGTGATCTATAGATTGAAGGTGCTTAATGCTCACATTTGCTATCACTTTAAGGAGTTACGTTGTTGTGCTCAGTGTCTCATATTGATTGAGGATTTATCAAGATTTGGAGTCATAGTACAAGATATAAGATGCATGCTTTGGTGTTTCTCTCCGTTCCTACTGGTTGACTATTTTGATTCTGCTGTTGATTTGATTTTTCTGCTGTTATGCTTCTTTTATTTTGTTTAGTAGTTAAAAAAAAAGATGGTTATTATATTTTTAAGGGGAAGCTTATTTACTTACCATCTACATGCATCACTTGAGGGGAAGCATTTACGATTTGCACAAGACCCCTATTAGATGAAGGGGAAGAAGATTCATGGTGTGCAGCTTATTATTGTGATGACATGTTTTTAGCATTGTTTCTTCATACAAGTTGTTTTGTAATATCAAAAAACTGGAACTTAACCTAGTCAAATTCCAGTTTAGGGGAAGATTGTTGGGAATTGCAGATTTGATGATTACAAAACCCACGAGCAAGAATGAAGAAAGAAGAAACAACGAGGGATTATTATGTAATTTAATAGTAGCTTTCCTAGTAAGCTAAGTTTATGGTTTGTAACCTCCCTCTCCTATATAAATAGGGTAGGCATCTAGTTACAAATGATCTCATCCATATCACCCCTTTCATTTATCCTTTTCATTTCATTTTCATAGAACTCTTCAATGAGAGTCTAGACACACGATTATAGCGTGTGTTCATTAGTAATAGTTGTAGTAGTTTTTATATTCAATAAAGAAAACCTTATAAGTGATGTTGATTGTGTCATTTCTATTCCGTTGTGCATTCAATCAATCAATGTTACTCATACCATAGTTGAGTCCGGATCTTGGATTCTACATCTTCTATAATGATAATTTATTCGGGTTTCAGGGCGATGCCATTATTAAATAAAATAAGGAACTTCTTTGTTCAAGTAAACCTGAAATAACTATTCATGGTAGCTTGGTTCGTGTTGGCTGCAAAGCTTGGTCCTCTCCGGGTCATACATTTTGAGTTTCCCCTTCGTTTTGTTCAGATAGCCTTATTTAAATATTATGTATTCTTGGGGATTGGTAGGACAATTTTGAGTTGTAAAAACTGGGTTCCATAAACTGTAATCGTATTTTGCAGTGAATTTGCTGTCTGAGTCCAATAGTTATCATCACACGTGTTGGCATCAAGACGTGTTCACATTTTGATTTGATAGTAATAGTATACAGTGTCTTATGTATCATTCACGTTTATATATATATATATATATATATATATATATATATATATATATATATATATATATATATATATATATATATATATATATTTGATGATTGTTTATTTTTTTGGGTAAAAGGTCAAAAGACCCGGTAACCATATAACTCCAAAAAAAATTTAAGTACAAAGGATATAAGTGAATCTTATATCTCGGCCCGTTACATAGGCGGAAAGCTTACATAACAAGATAATTCCTATTATCTAATTAAGAAAATAAACCACTTCTTAATAGATAACATTAGACATGTATGAAAACAAAATTACTTCCTACCAAGGCCTTGGAGCTTAGTACCATACATGTCATAATAAGCATCCAAGCTCCCTGGAAGATCGTAGACCTGATCTGCATATTTATCATACTCATAGTCATCATAATCATCTTCACGGTCATGACCACCACCAAATAGGTTCATTGAATCATCAAAAGTATTCACAACCTCCTCTTTATCACTGTCGGAATCAACAATCTCCCCCACCTTAGAGAATGGGTTAACCCTCTTAGTAGAAGAAGTAGACGAAGAAAAAGTAGAACTAGATTTACTAACCGCGGCCTGCACCTTCTCTTTTATAACACTCACAAGTGGTTCTTGCGATAAATTACCAGTCTTTGGAGCCCCATCCATCATAGCTTCCTTTGTATTACCTAGATAATCAACCTTTTTAATAGGATGACCATCATCATCCACAATGGTAGCTTTTCCATCAATAATTAGCTTTTCAAGCTCCCCAATTTTCTCAACAATAGGAGTAGGACAAACCTCCTTAGCTTCCATTGTATTGCCAAAATCCAACTCTGCCCCATCCTTAGCCACGACATCATTATGAATGCCACATTCATCAGTATCTATCATATTAAGGACTTCAAATGTATTTGATGTAGCAACCTTCGTCCAACTCGTACTAGCTACATCAGAGGCCTTCTTCTTTGTAGTATCCACCTGCTTGGGTTCAGGAGGAGGCGCTTTAGGTTGATACCTATACTTAGGACCCATAGCAGGTTTAATAAAACCATTACCCGGACCACTTTGGCTACCACTCTTACCCTTGTTTTTGCGATTAACCGTCTGAAAACTATCACTACCCTTTTGTGTAGGTTGAACTTGAGGAGGAACAAATTTAGGAAAATTATCCAGAGTATGACCAAATAGCTTACAAGTGTCACATCGAGGCGGTTTCCACTCGTACTCAACACGAACCTTTTCAATAGTAGAACCCGACCCATCAGGTAGGGGTATTTCAACAGTGAGACTTTCCTTAAATACCTCATCCGCCTTAACTTCAATCAGACACCTAGCAAAACTACTACGACCCCAAGACTCCATGCACATTTGACAAGTGTAAGAATCTAGCATTTTAGGCATACCAATCAATGTAGCTAGGAGACTGAGACCATCATCAGAAAACATAGCAAGGGGAAAATCATGGAATTTAACCCACACCGGAATGTTAGTCAAATCCTCTTTAAGCAGATTAGTATTCAAAGTCCAAGATTTAAGTATAATAGGCAACTTTCTAATCATCCACGGTCCGTTTTCCAAAACATCTTCAACACCTTTTGTGACAACTCGTAATTTCAGGTCATTTTTTAAATTTACTATTCATCTCGGGAATTTACTATTCACTGGTTACTATTCATCATTTTTTAAGTCGGTTTGAGACTTTGAGAGGTTATTTCAAAATTTTACTATTCACGAAACACTATTGATTCTCGGAGAAAAATCACTATTCATGATTCACTATTCATCATTTTTCGTAAACTAGGTTTACGAGTATCAAATACGCGTAACCTTGAGGGTTAAGTTGCGTATTCATGGAACATCATTGAGAACATTTCATATAGACTAGAGTTAGTCTACATATCATCAGTAACATCATCTTCATATTAATTTATGCATGGGTTTGCATATTTCATTAACGTGTATTAATTTATTAGATAAACGCTATCGCACGATCATTTATTTTGAATAATTGATCCGACACTCCCTAAAAATATCCTGATATATTTTTATATTCATTTTAAGACTATAAAAATTATATTATTAGTTTACCCGATGTTTTGAATTTATTTTGTATATAAATTGTTATATATATATATATATATATATATATTTACGACGGTTTTCGTAAATTCAATTCGATAAATATTTATTCACTCAATATTTGCGAGAAATGTATTTTTATAATTTTTATGACTTCGATATATTTTATTTTGTCCCGTTAAAATTGATTTCTAGTTAACGCTACACTTAATAATTACTTATATGTACCAAATACATACTACACTTAACCTTTTATACATTTAACTCATCAAAAAATTACCACCTTATTTCCCCATATACCCTTGCCGACCACCCCCCCCCCCCCCCATGAGTCACCATATTTTGTAAAAAAATCTTGCAAGTAAAATGTACACATATACCTTTAAATGACTACGCATGTATTATACTAATATTTTACTAACTAAAAACACATACACTACGCTTATCAAAGGTGAAAATAAACTCAAAACCCTCTCCTTTTCTCTTTGGGGATTCGGCCAAGCAAGAAAACCAAGAAGAAACCATTGATTTTTCAAGCTTCAAGTGTTTATCAAGTTCATTTAGTAATCTATTTCAAGGTTTTGAAATAAAAACCTCAAGATTATTAGGTTTACTAGCTCAAAAACCTCATCATACTACTAGTAAGCTTTTCATAATTTTTACTACTCTTTCATACTCATTCTTGATATATTTTTATGATCTAGTAACAAAAACATGCAAGTATTATATGGATTCATACCACTTTTACTTGTTTTTATTACTTATTTTTAGTATAAACTATCCTATAATTATTCCCATGAAACCTATAATTGTTGATTAAGTTTAGGAACCCATGACACCCTAAGAAGGTGTATGGTAGGTTTAGAATAGTTTTGGTGTTGATTGGAAGGGTTTAGAACAAGTATTACACTAGAAAAATCATTTTCGACAACATATAATTAAGGGCTGTTCATTTTTGTAAAATCTGGAAATTTCGACAGGTCATGGATTATTTTGGTTTATATTTTCAGAAAATAGACTTTAAAACGAAACCGTGGTCGATTGAATGGGTTAAAATGGATTTATAACGAAGAAGTTACGCTATTTTCAAGTTTAACGACGAAAACTAATTTTCTGAAAAATACAAGCTGTCAAGGGTTATTTAAAGGGCAAAAATGAGTTTTAAGCATTATCTAAATGAGTCGTTTTATCAAAAATATATTAGTATATATTAACACGAAACCAAGGATATATAGATCGTAGAAAAGGAGCTTATAATGACCGAGATACAAGCATTTGAAAACCGACGTTCACAACTTATTTCCATCAGCTTTTACTAAAATATTTTTAAGTGTTGAAACTGTCTTTTCGGGTACCCATGTTTGGAGCCGTTTTTCTCAATGATCGAATTGGTTTTGGTAAAATAGTATCTCTGAGTAAAAGTTAGTTCACCCGGCCTATTTTTCCAAAATGACCAGCCGTTCCTCAAACGAAGTTCTAACGAGTAAAATACGACCACTCAAACTTTTCCGAAAACTACCCATAAACTACATTTTTAGCTCAACTACCTCACTTCACCATTATTTTTCTTTATGATCGGAACCCGTATGGATAAAAGTTCAGTGTTATGACTTTTAGATAATGTTACAAGCTTTCTAAAATCATTGAGTTTGTTTCCTAACGCTCGATATTCACTATTTTACGACTAGCTTTTCGAGGCCACTTAGCCACTTTCACGAATTATCAAAGTATATTATTTTGCGACGAAAAACTATAAATTCTTGTTCTATTTCTAAACGACTATCGTGGGAAGTTGTTTCAACCTATATAAGCGTAAAGTAATTTATAACTTGACAAGACATTATAAACTTATTTTTCGATGATAAACTTTATTTTCAAATGCACAAGTGGTATGGATATCATATGAGTTTGCATGCATAACATTATTTCATAACTTATATTAGATCATATCATTCATAATAGGTCGCGGTTAGAGATTGCGCCTCATTTCAGTGTATCCACTTTTGCCATCATATCATTGTATCAAGTGAGTTTTCATAGCCCCGTTTTATTCAAGTTTATACTTTATTTCAAACCTACGGGGGAGAATACATTGCACATCATTTTATTACGAGCCCAAGTATATCAAATTCATTTACATTGCTTAAGTTACCTCATTGCCAATTGAATGTCCCCATTTTATAATCATGAACCATTAATTCTGGAAGAAGCGAGGGTGAGTGAATAGATCTATTGAGGGTGACTCCTCCATCCGGGTTGGTGGTTTCAACTGGTCAAACGGATGCATTTCATTTAATATCAGTATTTGAGTTGTTTGGCAAACACTCTGTTGGGGCGAACATCATGATCAGTCTAGCTTCGGTGTCATGTGCTTATAGCAATTGTATCATTTTTATGTGACATATTTGTCATACATGGCTTATACTTGTGGTGGTCGTATAAAACATTTACATAAACTCTATGAACTCACTCAACCTTTGTGTTGACACTTTTAGCAATGTATTTTCAGGTATCTAAGGCAAATACTTCATGGCATGCATAAGGACCTATCATAGAGTCGCGGTGACGACGCGTCTCACTTGTATATTGATTGTACAATAAATCGTACGACCAGGCCTTCGATGATGATCGAAGGGTATGGGGGTGATATGCTTGCGCCAAACTTGTAGTCAATCTGCAATAAGAAATAATAGACACTTCGTTAAGTGATTGCGCAGGGGTTGGGCCCTGCGAACCACCTCCGGCGTGTGAATAAGTATATGATATGAGTTATGGATAATATGATGTATATGAAATACTGTGTTTTGTGAACATACCATTGAAATGACTCGTCCAACCTATTTATAGGTGATGAAAATAGCTTGGAGAGTGTTAGCACACGTTTAGGAGATCATGGGGGCGTCCCCTGATTTTTGGTAACCGCTAGGGCTTCATCCCCACTATCTCGGACTTGGCGGGGAAGCTAAGGACATAGTGGGAATGTGGGGGAAGACCAAGTCAAGGTTCTTATTTGTCTTGGCATCTTCAAGAGAAGACACCGAAGGGCATAGGCCTTCGGCTGGTGAATTCCCAACTGGTAACCATGTCAACGATGAATGGTTTTACGCCACCAATGACTTATGAAGAAAGACTTGGGTCTTCGTAATGTAATTTCGACTCAGGCCGAAGGGGGGTCCTTCGACCTGGTCGGAGGGTACGTCATCAATCCCCCCAGTCGGAAGTGATATGTACGAACAAGAAATATTGCTTACGACTCAGAAATAAAAACGAAACCTCCCCTTCGTCACAAAAGCGAACGAAGATGAAAAGTCTTGTTAATATTGACCGTAATAAATGCATAGTTAATCTTAACTACCCCGTTTCCTCGGTACTAGTAAACATCCTTTCAAAATTTAAAAGGGGTTTGAAATCCGGTAGAAAAGGGATAGCACGAACACGTGTAGGGCTGAGATGCAATATTTGTAGGGTATATAAAATGCAAAAAACAGTAAAACCCTAACAAAGTAACTCTCGCCCAAAGTTTTTCACCTACTAAAATTCCTTTCGATCAAGCCTTCGACCAAACAAGGTAAAGCGCTCCTTCTTCTTCTGTATTTCAACTATTTTTTGTGTTCTTTAGAAGGTATCATGTCAACCAATAAAAAATTTGTGATAAAACAACAAGGCTGCACACTAACCAGGGAGGAGCTTAAAGCGTTCCTCACTGATTATCCGATTCCAAAAGAACACAAAGTAATGCTGCCGAGTAAAGATCAAGGGATATTTGATGCCCCTGAAAATTATGTAGGCTTGTATATCCACGCTTTCACCACTTCCAATCTTAGGATACCACTGCATCCTTTAATTTTTGAATTCCTCCGATATTATGAGGTACACATTTCTAGGTTCAACCCTTTTGGCCTAGCCAAACTGACAACATACATTGTTATGTGCAAAGCTTATGGGTTTGAACCATCCTTGACTGTGCTTAGGGGTTTTTTAAATCCATACCCGAGAGGAGATTGGTTGACCTTGGCCAAGAGGGGTGAAAGGGATGTGCCCATATTGATAGATAGACCTTTTACGAACATAAGGAACTGGAAAGGCAAGTTCTTTTATATTCAAACTACCATTATCCCTCCTGGATACTCTGCATTGTTAAACCCAGACTTTCAATATGATGAGAAAAGGTTCACCGATCCATTGCCTTATACTGTGACAAGAAACCCATTGTATCAGCGTTTGGCTCTTCACCCAGCTGACTGCCAGACCTTCCCTGAGCCAATCCTGTTCATGGCTGGCATTGCTGAGAGATGGGAAGGGTCTCCGTTGGTACCTGAGATAATTTGTGATGGAGAAAGTATGTATTTTTTAAATTAACATAAGAAACAAAAACTTATCTTGCTGATATTTATCTTATCTGCTTCTTTTTGCAGAGATGTCGTTCAGGAACTTTGTTGTGGCTGGAGGTGCCAAAGAGGTAAGCTTTCTTCCAAAGAATCCCCAAGAAACAAGCTATGGCGTGGGCTCCCCCTCGGTGTCCATAGACAAAGACGAGGTGGAAGCCCATCCTGTCGAGCCTGTATCTTCTGCTCCTCCATCAAAGGAACCCATAGATGTAGAAGATCAGCTGGTGGAGAACATTGCTGACTCAGACGAACCAGTCTCCGAAGGACCGCTGGCCATCGTAGGACCCTCCGGCATAGGAGAGAGGGTTCGAAGCAGGAAAGGTGCTAGTGCTAAGGCTATGAAATCTGATTCAAAAAGAAAGCTTATTCTACCTACTCCTCCCTCTCGAACTACCCGGCAGAAGAGTGCCCAGGGTAAGGCTGTGGTATTTCCAGCCATCGAAGGGCCCAGCGGTGATGACTTCCATGGTAAACTTCTTACCTGTGAAATAAAATTAAATACCAAGGATCATATATTAATGAAACTTACTTTTGTTGTAGGACTTCCTGATACGAAGGAGCTTCCTTCTCCCCTAGCTTGTCACCAACTTATGAGCCATGTGATCCCATCTAAGTGGAAGGAGGTGATGAATAACATGTCCATAGAGAGGCTCTGTGATCTTCATGATAAAAGCTATGTTCGCCAGGGCATGCTTGACAACCAACTCAATGCTAGGACAAGGGAATTGCTCCGCGCTGTCACCAAAGCTCGAGAAGAAATGGATACTATGCTGAGGGGGGAGAAGGTTAGAGATCAAAAGTATGCAGACCTGGAGAAGAAGTGTGAGGAGGCATTGGAGGATTTTGATAAGAATCCCTTGGTTCAAGATCTTAGAGCTGAGAATGAAAAGCTCAAAGGTCAATTGGCAACGAGCGAAGCTGAGTGCAGCAGGTTGACTGTCGAAGGCTCTATGGTTGTTGGCTATAAGGAGCAGATATCTGTTCTTTCATCCAAGTGTGGAGGTCTCGAACAAGAGAGGTCAAAGCTGCTGGACCAAGAGATCAAGCTCCGAGAAAAGGTAGATGGCCTGAACCTCCGTCTGAAGATGCTGAAAAAGGACAGGGTGGACCTGGTAACCAAAGTGATCCCCTACATTGCTATGGAACTTTACCATAGCGATGATGTGGGGATTGCCATTGGGAATGTGGTGAATGCTGCCATTTTTCATGGCAAGTGTACCACTTTGGAGGAGGTGGCGAAGACTGGGGAACCAGTGGTGCTGGAGAAAATTCCGTATTACAGGGCAACTTGTCACACCCCCAATTTACCTGTTTTGCAACGGAATGGAATTCCTGGGGGATTGACTGTCATAGCACCACAATCACAGTTATATTGAACGACCTAAAGTGTCGTTTTAAAAACACATCGTTTGATATTTAACAAAAGCTTTCAGAGTTACAACATAGGTCCCAAAAGTTACAAAGTTTGCGGAAATACAAATATATTACATGTCCAAACGATGGTTTTGAAATAAAGTGCCATAATGTACAATAATGTAAGTCGACACCGCGACTCAAAAGGTAGGTCCCTAAACCATGTCATGATGATAATGCCTCAGTTACCTGAAAATACATTGCTAAAACGGGTCAACAATAATGTTGGTGAGAAATCATAGGTTTATGTAAATGTTTTATACGACTACGCAAGTATATATCAGGCATGACAATCATGTCACGTAAAAAATGTTACAATTGCAATAAGCCCATGACACCGAAACTAGACAATTCATAATGTATGCCCCTGCAGAGTGTTTGCCAGACAACTCCGTAATGTTATTAAATGAAATGCATCCGTATGACAAGTTGGGATTCACCAACCCGGATGGAGGCGTCACCCTCGATAGATCTATCCACTCATCCTCGCTTCAAAGATTAACGGTTCATGTTCAGGTAATGGGGACTTTCAAATTGGCAAATGCGGTAACTTAAGCAATGTAAATGAATTTAACATACTTGGTATCGTAATAAAAATGTTGTGCAATGTATTCTCCCCCGTAGGTTTGAAAATAATTAAAAGCATGCGACGGGGCTATGAAAACTCACTTGGTAAACTGGCGTGATGACAAGAGTGAGTACACTGAGGTATAATGTGATGCGTTAACCGGGACCTATTACGAATGATATGATATGTAATGAGTTGCAATGTAATGTTATGATATGCATGCATTACGTATGTTATTTATACCATTTGCGAGTTTTGAAAATAATACTTATCGTCGAAAAATATTCTTTTGACGTCTTGACCACTCAAAAATCACTTTACAAGTATTTACGTCAAAATGTCATCCTACAATGGTTTTATAATGATTTATGGTGAAATTATCACTTTTCGACGCAAAACAATGTTGTCGGAAATTTCTTGAAATTAACAAAAATGGCTCCGAAAAACCAGTCGTAAAATGGTGTACGTCGCACGTTAGAGAACGAACTCGACGGTTTTGGAAAGTTTGTATCGATATCTAGAAGTTTCAGTTCAGGAGTTTTCGACATAAAGGTCTCGATCATAAAGATAATAAGGGTTAAAGATAGTGATTTTGGCTAATTGTAGTGCAAAAAGTGAGTTTCGGCCAAGTTTGAGCAACCGTAATTAATTTATTAAAACTCCGCTATACAAACGGCTTATCGTTTTGAAAAATATGCTCGGTGATCTAAATTTTACTAGAATACAATTCGTTTCAAAAAGTTTCACATCATGGTTAAAAACAGCCTCAAACATGGTCGTTACAGCTACCGTAACACTTGTATCGTAGAAATAATATAGTTTTTCAGAAAATAATAGTTACGGCAATTTTATAAAAACGTACATATCTTTGTCGTTTCAAATCCGTTTTCTACGTATAATATGTCCTTAGCTTCGTATCAAAGTATACTAATATAATTTTGATAAGTCGAAATAATTTGTGAAGCTTAAGGCTCATTTTTGACTCGGACAAATTAAAAACAGCATGCTGAAATTTCAGAAAACTATATATTTCGTCGTCAAACTTGTAAAATCCATAACTTCTTCGTTATAACTCCGTTTTTATCCATTCAAGCGGCCACGGATTCGTTTTAAAGTATATTTTCTAAATATCAAGGCCAAAAGGTCGTGCCTACTGTCGGTTTTTCCAGAAAATCGAAACAAGGACAGAACACAATATATATACTTATCAAAAATAGTTTTTCTCGGACAAAACCTATTCTAATCCCTTCAAATCAACTCCAAGGCTAATCTAATCCTACCATACACCTTCTTAGGGTGTCATGGGTTCCTAATCACCATCAAGACCAATGAATACCAAGGGGATAATTATAGGATGACAATATATATATAAAACTCCAAAAATCAAGTAAAAATGGTATAAATCACATATGTCTTGCATGTTTGTACCAAAAATGAAAAGATACATATGAAATGATAAGGAAATATGAAAAATGAAAGAAACATGCTTACAAGTGAATATGATGAGGTGCAAGTAACAAGGTTAAACCTAAACACTCTTGGTTTTTATTTCAAAACCTTATAAAGAGTATTAACTAGATTGTATAAACACTTGAGAAAAATTTTGATGATGATCCCTTGGAGAACCTTTATGTGGCCGGTTAGGAAGAACCCAAAGAAGAGAGAAAAAAAAACTAATTTTTACTAACACTAGAATGTGATGAATGAGAAAAAAATAATGTAGTAAGACTTTTTATGTAGAGTAGAATTATTATCAATCAAGGAACCTTACCACATTTATGACTAACCCTCCCCCTTGGTCGGCCAAGGGGGGAGGGATTGTAAGATTTTTTTTTTTTTTTTTTTTTTCTTAATTATATATATATTGTGTAAAATTTATGTAATTTGTAAGAAAAGGTAAGTAAAGTGTAGATAATTGTAACTTTTTGGTACAAGTAAGTTTTTGATAGGTCAAAATAGAATGTAATGAGATAATAAAAATTGTAAAAATACATTCCTTGTGAAATTTGAGTGATAAAATAATTATCGAGAAATTTTAAGAAAAGTGTCGTAATAATATAACTTTAACGATTTATATACAAAATAAATTTAAAACACTAAGTAAACTTAAAATATAGTTTTTATAAACTAAATGTAAGTATAAAAATATTTCGGGATCATTTTTGAAAGTAACGGATTAAATGTTAAAAATAATAACTCACGCGATAACGTTTATTTAATATAAAAATTACGCGTTAAATGTGAAATGAAATGTCATGAATGAACTAACGTGATGCAAATGATGTTAATGAAATGTAGACTAATCTTAGTCCATATGAAATGTACGTGATGTTATGATCATGAATTCGCCGCTAAACCTTTAAGGTTACGCGAATTTGGAACAAGTAAACCAAGTTTACGATAAATGTTGAAATTGTAAGGCATGAATTGTGTCGAGAAATGACCTGAAAGTACGGGTTGTCACATTCGCCCATCCAAAAAGGAATTCATTCCCTGAATTCAATCGTTGTTAGGTCTAACGGTGTCGGTGAAAAGATGAGGATACTTGTGTCGCATCTGGTCTTCCCGTTCCCAAGTAAACTCAGGACCTCTTCGAGAATTCCAACGAACCTTCACGATAGGAATACGGCTCTGTTTCAACTGCTTGACCTCGCGGTCCATAATTTCTACAGGTTCCTCCACAAAGTTGAGTTTATCGCCAAGCTGAACTTCGTCCAATGGTATAACGAGCGATTCGTCCGAAAGACATTTCTTCAAGTTTGAAACGTGGAACGTGTTGTGCACATGACTAAGTTCTGACGGAAGATCAAGTCGATAAGCTACCGGACCAACTCTGCTCAAAATCTTGAATGGTCCAATGTACCTCGGGTTTAACTTTCCACGCTTTCCAAATCGTACCACGCCCTTCCAAGGCGATACTTTCAACATAACTTTGTCACCCACTTGAAATTCCAATGGTTTGCGCCTAACATCTGCATAACTTTTCTGTCGACTCCTGGCAGTTCTGAGTCTATCACGAATTTGAACTATCTTTTCGGTTGTTTCTCGTACCATTTCTGGACCAGTGAGTTGTGCGTCTCCTACCTCGGCCCAACAAACAGGTGATCGGCACTTTCGACCATAGAGTGCCTCGAATGGTGCCATCTTTATACTGGTGTGATAACTATTGTTGTACGAGAATTCTATCAATGGCAAATGGTTAGCCCAACCATTTCCAAAATCAATCACACATGCCCTCAGCATATCTTCTAAAGTTTGAATTGTCCTTTCACTTTGACCGTCGGTTTGTGGGTGATATGCTGTGCTCATCTCTAATCTGGTTCCGAATGAATCTTGCAATGATTTCCAGAAGTTTGAAGTGAATCGACTATCTCTGTCGGAAATGATAGAAATTGGTGCGCCGTGCCTCGAGACTATTTCCTTGACATAAAGTCTAGTGAGTTGTTCCATGGAATAAGTCTCTCTAATTGGTATGAAATGGGCTGATTTGGTAAGGCGATCAACAATTACCCAAATAGCGTCGTACCCTCCCGATGTCTTAGGAAGTTTCGTAACAAAGTCCATTGTAATGCGTTCCCATTTCCATTGAGGAATTTCTGGTTGTTGGAGTAATCCTGACGGCTTCTGGTATTCGACTTTTACCTTAGAGCAGGTAAGGCATTTGCTAACGTACGTGGCAATCTCCGCTTTCATGTTCGGCCACCAATAAAGCTTCTTAAGATCTTGATACATCTTATCCGATCCTGGGTGAATAGAATACTTTGACTTATGCGACTCATGCATAATCAATTCTCGTATTCCGCCATACAATGGAACCCACATTCTATCCTTGAAACATAATACTCCATCTGCTCTCTTTACAAAACCGTTTGCGCTTTCGGGCATACCATAAAGCTTTTCACTTGGTCGGTTTTCCTCCTTAAGTGCTTCGATTTGTGCTTCATGGATTTTCGATGGTAAAGGCGAATTAATCGTCATTCCCAATGATCTAACTCTTAAAGGTTTGGGCCTCTCTTTCCGGCTAAGAGCATCGGCCACAACATTGGCTTTTCCCGGGTGATACTTGATTTCACAGTCATAGTCGCTGAGTAACTCCAACCAACGACGTTGCCTCATATTAAGCTCCTTCTGATCAAGAATATATTGCAAACTCTTGTGGTCAGTAAACACTGTGCACTTTGTACCGTAAAGGTAGTGTCTCCAAATCTTGAGTGCAAAAACTACGGCTCCTAACTCGAGATCATGAGTGGTGTAATTCTTCTCATGAGTCTTAAGTTGTCGAGAAGCATACGCTATCACCTTCTCATTTTGCATTAAAACAGCCCCAAGTCCTTTATGCGAAGCATCACAATATACAACAAAGTTCTCAATCCCTTCGGGTAGTGCCAAAATTGGCGCACTGCAAAGCTTTTGCTTCAACAACTGAAAAGCAGTTTCTTGTTTCTTTCCCCACTCGTACTTCTTGTTTTTCTGCGTCAACTTGGTCAAAGGTCTTGCTATCTTTGAAAAACCTTCGATGAACCTTCGGTAATACCCGGCTAGTCCTAGAAATTGTCGAATTTCTGTAGGATTCGTTGGAGTAGCCCAATCTTTCACGGCTTCAATCTTTGCGGGATCAACTTGTAGTCCTTGACTATCAATGACGTGACCAAGAAATTGCACTTTGTGGTTCCAAAAATCACACTTCGAAAACTTGGCATACAACTTCTCATTCTTGAGTAGCCTTAAAATCATCCTTAAATGCTCTTCGTGCTCTTCTTTGCTCTTGGAGTAAATCAATATGTCGTCGATGAACACTATCACAAACTTGTCCAAATACGGTTTACATACTCTATTCATGAGATCCATGAATACCGCAGGTGCATTAGTCAATCCGAACGGCATCACTTGAAACTCGTAATGACCGTAACGTGTTCTAAATGCTGTTTTCGGAATATCCTCTTCCCGAACTCTAAGTTGATGATAACCCGACCGGAGATCAATCTTGGAGTAAATACTAGAACCTTGCAACTGATCGAATAAGTCGTCAATTCTGGGGAGTGGGTATCGATTCTTCACCGTTAACTTGTTCAATTCTCGATAATCTATGCACATTCGGAAGGATCCATCTTTCTTCTTCACAAACAAGACCGGTGCTCCCCAAGGCGAGGAACTCGGCCTAATGAATCCTTTGTCTAGAAGCTCTTGCAATTGATTAGACAACTCTTGCATTTCGGATGGTGCTAAACGGTACGGTGCTCGCGCAATTGGTGCAGCTCCGGGTACTAAGTCAATTTGAAATTCTACTTGACGTGCCGGTGGAAGTCCTGGTAAGTCTTCGGGAAAGACTTCAGAAAATTCTCGGACAATTGGTACATCTTCAAGTCGCTTCTCCTCCGACTTTTTCTCGGTTACATGGGCTAAGAAAGCAAAACAACCTTTC
The DNA here is from genome assembly GCA_019973895.1 of Chrysanthemum seticuspe. Lineage (NCBI taxonomy): Eukaryota > Viridiplantae > Streptophyta > Magnoliopsida > Asterales > Asteraceae > Chrysanthemum > Chrysanthemum seticuspe. Next base: position 95,295,137 of record BPTQ01000009.1, on the reverse strand, counting down.
TTTATGTACTTCTCCGTTTTGATGCACGATATGATACTAAGTCTAGTTCCACTTCGTTCCCCACGAATAATCAAAGTTTCGCCGTTATAAGGAAGGTGAACAACTTTCTCATCACAAATGATCTTTGCACGATGCTTGGATAGCCAATCCATGCCTATGACGACGTCAAAACTACCAAGTTCTACGGGCATGAGGTCTATGTTGAAGGGATGATTAAGAAAATTGAATGTGCAACCGCGGACAATGGTGTTGGTGCTAACTAAGTTACCATTAGCTAATTCGACAATGTATGATATGTCTAAGGTGGTTGGTTTAATGTTGAGCAAAGGTGCAAATGCAGTGGACACAAAACTTTTATCGGCACCCGAATCAAATAAAACTGAAGCATAACGATTATTGAGAAGGAACGTACCCGTGATGACATTCGGGTCCTCCCTATCTTCTCCGCCTCCTATGACATAAACCCTTCCTTGTGCCGTACCTCCTTGATTCGGATTTCCTTGATTCCTTCCCTTCTTACATTCAGACTTGTAGTGTCCACGTTCCCCGCAACCAAAACATGTAACTTGTGGCGACTTGCAATCCCTAGTTCGGTGACCAACTTTCTTGCAATTTTCACATGGATCAGGACATCGACCCGGGTTATGATGACTCGAACACTTATTACATTTCGGCAAAACCCCCGAATACCCTTTACCTTCCTTTTGACCCGCAGCATAAACCTTAGCAACCTCTTGCCTTTTGGGTGGTTGTTGGGTAGCATTTCTACCTCTAGTGTTGTCCCACTTCCGTTTGTTGTTGTTGCTATTATTGTTGTTGTAGTTGGATCGGTTATTGTTGTTATTGAAGCGGTTGTTGGGGTTGTTGTTGTTGTTTCGGTTAGTGTTGGTGTATTTACCTCTCTTCACCACTTGTGCCATCAACTTCTGAGTCACTCGAATAGCTTCCTCAATTGTTTGTGGATCAAACGAAGTCACATCTCCTTGAACAACTTCGGGAAGTCCCCCGATGAAAGCCTCTAGCAACTTCTCGTTATCAGAAACCATGGACGGGCATAACGCGGCCAATTCTTGGAATCTCCGAATGTAAGTGTCAATATCGTACCCAATAGTTACTAGTTCGTAGAATTCTGTCTCCAACTTTTTGACTTCCGTACGAGGACAAAACTTCTTAGTCACCAAACCCTTAAATTGCTCCCAAGTAAGCTTGAAAGCATTCTCCATTCCAATCGGTTGAGCATATGAATTCCACCACGACAAAGCTCCATCGAGTAATGTACTTGTAGCAAATTTGACCTTACTATCATCCGGACATTTACAAAGCAAAAACACTGACTCCAATTTTTCAAACCATCGTACCATGGCTGTGGCTCCCTCAGTCCCTCTAAACTTCGTGGGTTCACCACTTTTGAAATCCTTGTACGAACATTTCTTAACTCCGGATCCTCCGGCATTTCCAGTAGCAGCAGCTAGCCTAGCGGCTTCAGCAGCAGCCGCGGCCTCAGCAGCAGCAGCAGCCACTGTTTCCCTTTCGACTCTTAGAGCATTAGCAATGCTATCATTCACCAACTTTTGAATTGCTACTTGGGTCATTTCCGGTGTAGCCTTCTTCGGTGCCATAACTCTTCAAAATCACAAGATGAAACAATCATGAGAACTCGTAAGTAGAAACAACCATCATACAAATATATCCACAACCACAACATGCATAAAGATAAATGGAATCACAACGGAACAATAACGAAATATCACAAATATAATCACAACACACGTGGATAATATACATGAAAATTTCGGCCTACATGGACCGATATCATACATAATAAAAACCATTCCTACATAGTAGAGTCAATACTTGATATATTTGTTTGTACAACAATCAAAAGACAACAAGTTCTTTAAACTACGTCACACACCTCGTGACTAGGATAATAATGGTCAAAACTATACATGACAAAAGTCTACATAAGGCACCTCATGGTGCTCCGCCGGCTCGATCCTGAAGATCACGAACCTGAGTAGTCAAGCTGGCAACCAAACTCCTCAACTCTCCAATCTGACCCTGCAAAGTAGCAATACTCTCCCTGTCCTCTAACTGCCTATTCTGTATACTCTGATGTGACAAATCAATAGAAACCCTGCCTAACACTAGGCCCTCGACCTCCTCCGCAATGGTCTCAACCCTATCTACCGACAGTTCCTCCAACTGTCGTGACAACCTATCAATCTGGATCTGCTGACTATCAATACGGGCTCCTAATGCCTCGGTAGAAGGCTGTCGAGCAGCTGCAGCCTTAGAGCTCTCGCCTAACTCGAACCTAACAGGTGGCTCGGGTTCAGTAGATGGTGGTGTAGGGATGTCAAAACGAGCACGCTTTTTGGGCGGCAAGTCTGATGAAGGCAAAGGATCCCTAAGAAAATACGATGAGGATGGTGATGATGGTGCTAGTAGTGGTGATGGTGGGTGTATCTGGTAAGGAGCAGGGCTAACATGTGGAGTGGGTGCGACCTCGCCCTCCTCAAAGGGTTCAGTCTCCGTGTCAGTCATGATAGGTGGAAAGGCTGGAGTAGAGCCAATAGAGGATACGATCTCAGTGGAGTGTGATGAAACATCATCTGTGCTAGAGTCCGATGATATGGTGATGGGATGTGAATCTGAAGACATGTCTGTGACAACCGATGTGAAATAAAAGTAAATAATCTCGAATAAAGTGTAAGTGAATCCGCATGAAAAGTGAATATGCACTATGATGAAATGATGAGATGCTATGATAATGTAGCTATAGTCTAGGGTCAATGATGCAACCTAGTTCTCTATAACTGTAGCTCTGGTACCAATCTGTCACACCCCCAATTTACCTGTTTTGCAACGGAATGGAATTCCTGGGGGATTGACTGTCATAGCACGACAATCACAGTTATATTGAACGACCTAAAGTGTCGTTTTAAAAACACATCGTTTGATATTTAACAAAAGCTTTCAGAGTTACAACATAGGTCCCAAAAGTTACAAAGTTTGCGGAAATACAAATATATTACATGTCCAAACGATGGTTTTGAAATAAAGTGCCATAATGTACAATAATGTAAGTCGACGCCGCGACTCAAAAGGTAGGTCCCTAAACCATGTCATGATGATAATGCCTCAGTTACCTGAAAATACATTGCTAAAACAGGTCAACAATAATGTTGGTGAGAAATCATAGGTTTATGTAAATGTTTTATACGACTACGCAAGTATATATCAGGCATGACAATCATGTCACGTAAAAAATGTTACAATTGCAATAAGCCCATGACACCGAAACTAGACAATTCATAATGTATGCCCCTGCAGAGTGTTTGCCAGACAACTCCGTAATGTTATTAAATGAAATGCATCCGTATGACAAGTTGGGATTCACCAACCCGGATGGAGGCGTCACCCTCGATAGATCTATCCACTCATCCTCGCTTCAAAGATTAACGGTTCATGTTCAGGTAATGGGGACTTTCAAATTGGCAAATGCGGTAACTTAAGCAATGTAAATGAATTTAACATACTTGGTATCGTAATAAAAATGTTGTGCAATGTATTCTCCCCCGTAGGTTTGAAAATAATTAAAAGCATGCGACGGGGCTATGAAAACTCACTTGGTAAACTGGCGTGATGACAAGAGTGAGTACACTGAGGTATAATGTGATGCGTTAACCGGGACCTATTACGAATGATATGATATGTAATGAGTTGCAATGTAATGTTATGATATGCATGCATTACGTATGTTATTTATACCATTTGCGAGTTTTGAAAATAATACTTATCGTCGAAAAATATTCTTTTGACGTCTTGACCACTCAAAAATCAATTTACAAGTATTTACGTCAAAATGTCATCCTACAATGGTTTTATAATGATTTATGGTGAAATTATCACTTTTCGACGCAAAACAATGTTGTCGGAAATTTCTTGAAATTAACAAAAATGGCTCCGAAAAACCAGTCGTAAAATGGTGTACGTCGCACGTTAGAGAACGAACTCGACGGTTTTGGAAAGTTTGTATCGATATCTAGAAGTTTCAGTTCAGGAGTTTTCGACATAAAGGTCTCGATCATAAAGAAAATAAGGGTTAAAGATAGTGATTTTGGCTAATTGTAGTGCAAAAAGTGAGTTTCGGCCAAGTTTGAGCAACCGTAATTAATTTATTAAAACTCCGCTATACAAACGGCTTATCGTTTTGAAAAATATGCTCGGTGATCTAAATTTTACTAGAATACAATTCGTTTCAAAAAGTTTCACATCATGGTTAAAAACAGCCTCAAACATGGTCGTTACAGCTACCGTAACACTTGTATCGTAGAAATAATAGTTTTTCAGAAAATAATAGTTACGGCAATTTTATAAAAACGTACATATCTTTGTCGTTTCAAATCCGTTTTCTACGTATAATATGTCCTTAGCTTCGTATCAAAGTATACTAATATAATTTTGATAAGTCGAAATAATTTGTGAAGCTTAAGGCTCATTTTTGACTCGGACAAATTAAAAACAGCATGCTGAAATTTTAGAAAACTATATATTTCGTCGTCAAACTTGTAAAATCCATAACTTCTTCGTTATAACTCCGTTTTTATCCATTCAAGCGGCCACGGATTCGTTTTAAAGTATATTTTCTAAATATCAAGGCCAAAAGGTCGTGCCTACTGTCGGTTTTTCCAGAAAATCGAAACAAGGACAGAACACAATATATATACTTATCAAAAATAGTTTTTCTCGGACAAAACCTATTCTAATCCCTTCAAATCAACTCCAAGGCTAATCTAATCCTACCATACACCTTCTTAGGGTGTCATGGGTTCCTAATCACCATCAAGACCAATGAATACCAAGGGGATAATTATAGGATGACAATATATATATAAAACTCCAAAAATCAAGTAAAAATGGTATAAATCACATATGTCTTGCATGTTTGTACCAAAAATGAAAAGATACATATGAAATGATAAGGAAATATGAAAAATGAAAGAAACATGCTTACAAGTGAATATGATGAGGTGCAAGTAACAAGGTTAAACCTAAACACTCTTGGTTTTTATTTCAAAACCTTATAAAGAGTATTAACTAGATTGTATAAACACTTGAGAAAAATTTTGATGATGATCCCTTGGAGAACCCTTATGTGGCCGGTTAGGAAGAACCCAAAGAAGAGAGAAAAAAAAACTAATTTTTACTAACACTAGAATGTGATGAATGAGAAAAAAATAATGTAGTAAGACTTTTTATGTAGAGTAGAATTATTATCAATCAAGGAACCTTACCACATTTATGACTAACCCTCCCCCTTGGTCGGCCAAGGGGGGAGGGATTGTAAGATTTTTTTTTTTTTTTTTTCTTTCTTAATTATATATATATTGTGTAAAATTTATGTAATTTGTAAGAAAAGGTAAGTAAAGTGTAGATAATTGTAACTTTTTGGTACAAGTAAGTTTTTGATAGGTCAAAATAGAATGTAATGAGATAATAAAAATTGTAAAAATACATTCCTTGTGAAATTTGAGTGATAAAATAATTATCGAGAAATTTTAAGAAAAGTGTCGTAATAATATAACTTTAACGATTTATATACAAAATAAATTTAAAACACTAAGTAAACTTAAAATATAGTTTTTATAAACTAAATGTAAGTATAAAAATATTTCGGGATCATTTTTGAAAGTAACGGATTAAATGTTAAAAATAATAACTCACGCGATAACGTTTATTTAATATAAAGATTACGCGTTAAATGTGAAATGAAATGTCATGAATGAACTAACGTGATGCAAATGATGTTAATGAAATGTAGACTAATCTTAGTCCATATGAAATGTACGTGATGTTATGATCATGAATTCGCCGCTAGACCTTTAAGGTTACGCGAATTTGGAACAAGTAAACCAAGTTTACGATAAATGTTGAAATTGTAAGGCATGAATTGTGTCGAGAAATGACCTGAAAGTACGGGTTGTCACACAACTCATGAAAAAGAATATGATGATGCAGGTAATCACTTAACTGCTTTAGAGTTCCCTTTCCTTGCAGATGTGACGAAGGACCCAGCAGCCTCGATTGAGGATCTGCTAGCCAAGAAGCCAAGGACAGTACAACCTCCTTCTCCCTCCAAGAGGACTCCATCACCCCAGGTTCCATCTCCAGGCTCAGCTGATCCCACTCACTCCAAGGTTTAAAGAAGGCAACCATGTGGTTGTAATTTGATCCCCAGGGTGGTATGTACCCTGTTTAAAACAATTGTCTGTGCTCCGTTCCAGGCTTCGTGCCTGATGAAACAATTTACTTATTGCATGTTGGTAGTAGGCTACGGCCTAAGACAATAGTTTATAATGTTGGATGTTTAAGGCTATGGTCTATTTTAGACTAGTAAAACTAGTCATAAATCTATAATGAAGCCACTAGGGCTCGAATTTTGTCATGTGTGATTCTTCTCTTTTTACTTTTACTTGCGTAAAAATATTTTTTACAACCTAAGGCGTACGGTAGATGCATAGCCTAATTGTGTGTAGTTACTTCACCAAGAATATTAGCAATCGTATAATTTGACTGCTGACAGAGGGTCGCGACCCACTCCGTCTTGATCCTTTGGGCAGCGAAAGGTTTGAAATACCTTAAGGCCATATAGGAAAGTTAATGTGAAGTTGAGATGGATGTTATGCATATGAGCAAGACATGTTGTTTAGTCTTTGTACATCCCTTCGACATTCAAACTTATAAAGTGACTTGGTGGGCAAATCTTTGTTGTATTGAACGAAACAAGAGATTTGAGGGAAATGTGTTATTATCATTAAGTGGGTAGGGAGGATTACATCATTTTAAGAAATGAATACTAGACGCCTACCATTAATGCTTCTTTCCCCAAGTGAGAAGAATGCAAATACATTGATTGAAAGCAAATAAAATGTGTCCTTAGACATTGTAAGTTTCATACGTAGAACTTACGAAGAGTAGTGCCATTCCAGGTTCTATTAATAACGTCTCCTGCCAAGGTTTCCAGCTTGTAGGCTCCGTTGTCATACGCTTCCTTAATAACGTAGGGTCTTTCCCATGTAGGTCCCAGTTTACCCTAGTACTCGGCTTTGCTTGCGCTATTGAGTCGGAGGACATAATTCCCTGGTTTGAAAGTCGAAGGCCTAACTCGCTCGTTATAGTACCTTTCAATCTTTTGCTTGTGGATAGCCTCTCTAATGGAGGCTATTTCGCTTCGTTCTTCAAGTAGGTCCAAGTTACTACAGAGTCTTTCTTCGTTATCTGCTGCTTCGAAGTTCATGACCCTTTCTGTTTCGACACTTACTTCTGAAGGGATGACAGCTTCCGTGCCATATGTCAAGCTGAAAGGCGTTTCTCCATGACTGGACTTTGTATGCGTTCTATGTGCCCAGAGTACTTGAGGTAGTTCATCTACCCAACCGTGATGACTGTATCCCAGCCTTCGTTCTATTCCTTGTATGATATCTCTGTTGGTAACTTCTACTTGACCGTTACCTTGAGGATGGTAAACGGAAGTGAATGATTGTCTGATATTCAGACCCCTGCAAAATACTGGGAATACCCCTTCAGCAAACTGTTTCCCATTATCTAAAATGATGATGTGAGGTACTCCGAACTGACAGATAATGTGTTCCCACACGAATTTTTCCATGTGTCTTCCTGTGATGGATGCCAAAGGCTTCGCTTCCACCCATTTAGTGAAGTAATCGATGGCTACGACCAAGAACTTTACTCCTCCAGGAGCAACTGGCAAAGGGCCTACGATATCTATCCCCCATTGGCTGAAAGGCCATGCGGACGTTACGGAAGTCATATCTTGCTTTGGTAGCCTTGGGACTCTTGAGTGAACTTGACATGCTTCACACTTCTGAATGATGTCGACAGCGTCTCTGTGCATCGAAGGCCAGTAATATCCGACCCTCATGACTTTGGAGACAACGGAGCGGGGCCCTGCGTGAAGTCCGCAGGATCCTTCATGCACTTCTTGGATGATGTTGGCAGCTTGCCTTGGCCCTACACAACGGAGCCAAGGGGATAGAAAAGATCTTCTGTATAAGTAATTTCCCATGATCCTGTACTGTGGTGCTTTGATGCGCACCTTTCGAGCCAACTTCGGATCCTCCGGCAGTATACCACTTATTAGATATTCTCTAATTGGAGTCATCCAATTCGAGTCTTCCTCCAGTATTACGTTAGACACCTCTTTTCGAACGATGGACCTATCTGCCAATACTTCGACCAAAACTTCCTTTGTTAAATGAGCAAATGCCATTGATGCCAGTTTGCTAAGTGCATCCGCCTTCTTGTTTTGGTTTCTTCGAACATGCTCTATGTTGTAAGATATGAACCCTTCGAGCATTTCTTTGGCCTTATCCAGATATTGCTTGATCACAGGTTGTCTCTCCTCGTAGGAGCCTTTTATCTGGTTGGCCACTAGTTGTGAGTCAACAAAAATAGCCAAGTCTTCTACTTCCATATCTTTGGCCAATCGGAGACCTGCTAACAAGGCTTCGTACTCCGCTTCATTGTTCGTAGCATCGAATTCGAAACGAAGTGCGTAAGTGTATTCCTTCCCTTTGGGATCAACGAGCATGAGACCTGCACCAGAACCATCGGAGCTGGAGGCTCCGTCAGTATAAAGTTTCCACCCTTCGATTGCCGTAGCGGGCTCCTTTCCAACAACCTTTTTGTCATGTTTCGTTTCGGAGGGTGTTTCTGCTAAAAAGTCTGCCAATATTTGCCCTTTGACCGAGCTCCTGCCTTTGTATTCAATATCATGTTCTCCTAGCTCGATAGCCCATTTACCTATCCTTCCAGATTTCTCCGGCTTTGAAAGTATCTGCTTAAGTGGCTTGTCGGTAAGTACGGTTATGGGGTGAGCTTGAAAGTACCTTCGAAGGCGTCTCACAGCATGAACTAAAGCCAAAATTAGCTTCTCCAATGCTAGGTAATTTAGCTCAGCTCCCTGTAGTACCCTACTAACGAAGTATATGGGGATTTGCTTCTTCTCCCTTTCTGCCAATAACACGGCACTGATGCTTTCGAAAGAGGCTGCAATATACATGAACAACACTTCGCCTTTGATTGGTGAATTCCTTGAGCTTTTGAAAGGCTGCTTCTGCATCTATGCTCCATTGGAACGTCTTTTTGTCCGTGCATCCTTTGAGTGTTTTGAAGAACGGCAAAGATCTGTCTGCACCCTTCGACAAGAACCTGCTGAGGGTTGCTAGCTTTTCGTTAAGACTTTGCACTTCCTTTAGGGACTTAGGAGGCTGCAAATCTGTGATGGCTTTGACTTTCGAATGATTGGCCTTAATACCCTGCTTGGTGATCAGATGTCCCAAGAATTGTCCTTCTTCCACACCAAAGGAACACTTCTTGGGATTTAACTTCATATTGATGGCGCGAAGCTGATCGAAGGTTTCCTTGATGTCGGAGAGCATATCTTCCTCTGATCTACTCTTAATGACCATATCATCTACGTAGGCCTCTAGATTCCTGCCTATTTGCTTGTGGAAGGCTTTGTCCACCAATCGCTGGTAGGTGGCACCTGCATTTTTCAAACCAAAAGGCATCTTTTTGTAACAATAAACGCCTTTTCCTGTAAAAAAGGCTGTCTTCTCTTCGTCTTCTTCAGCCATTTGTATCTGATGGTAACCTTTATAAGCGTCTAGGAAACACTTTAGTCGAAACCCTGACAGGGATTCCACCTTCCAATCAATTTCTGGAAGAGGGTAGCAGTCCTTCGGACAGGCTTTGTTAATGTCAGTAAAATCTACGCACATTCTCCATCCTCCGTCATGCTTTTTGACCATCACCGGATTGGCTACCCAAGTTTGATACTTCACCTCTCTAAGTATGCCTGCTGCCACGAGTTCGTCCACTTCTTTGCATGCAGCGGCATTTCTTTCAGGAGCTAGACTTCGACGCTTTTGTTTGATGGGTTCAATATGTTTGAACTCATTGAGCTTGTGTTCAGTGCCGAAGGGCTTTCCGTCTATGGTGAGAGTTCTGGGGACCCCCGTCATGTCAGAATAGGTCCATGCGAAGACATCTGCGTTAGCACGAAGTACCTTTTTCAACTCTGCTTTAAAGGAGGTTGGAAGTTGCTTTCCGATTACTACTATCTGATCGGGGTAGAGATCATTTACTACGATGCGTTCTTCAGCGTTAGCGCAACTGAGAACATCTTTCGAAAGTTCCTCCAAAACCTGTTTGACCCTCTTGCTTTTTGTCGTAGACTCCTTCACCTTATAGCTGGAGAAAACCGTTCCAATGCCGAAAGGTGTTTGGAATTTGATCGCGGCATGTATGGTTGAGACAACGATGCCCATCTTCTGCATTGCTGTTCTCCCTATCAATAGGTTGTAGGGAGATTCCGACCTTACGATCGTGAAAACCAGAGTTTCTGTTCTTTTTAGCCTCCCTTCTCCAATCGTAACCTCTAGAGGGACTTCTCCCAAGGGCCATGAGTGTTCCCCTGAGAACCCTACTAAGGGTACCTTTGAATCTACTCTCTTTGACCTTATTGAAGGTTTGAGCTTTAGGAAACATCGTTCGTAGATAACTTCGCAGGAGCTACCGCAGTCAAGGTAGGCTCTGTTTACTTCTCTGTTTGAGATCAAGACTTTGATGACCACGGGGTCATTTGAAAGAACTTTCCTTGTGATTGAAGGAAAAGTGACATCTCCTACTCCGCACAAGGCTTCCTCTGCTTCCTTCCTCTTTGAACCAGAGTCTTTTTTATAAACCATGAGGATGGGTGCTTCGACAGGTGTGGTATCTTTCCCCAACTGTGTGTCGGAGGCTTTTTCTTTGCCTCTCTTTATACCCTTCACCAAATGTCCCAATTGGCCAGACTTCACGGCCTCTTCTATCTGCTTTTTGAGTTCTCGGCAGTGATTGGTGTCGTGACCGTAATCGTCATGGAAATAGCAAAACTTGGAAGTGTCTCTAGGCCTCCCTTTGTTTGCCAAGCGAGGAGGAGGATCAAAGGCCTTCGTAGCCTTTTCGGTAGCGAGTATCTCCCTTGGGGATTTGGACAGATTAGCCAGGAGGCCATGGTTGATGTTTTTGTGGTATGGAGTAAACCTGTCCCTGCTCTTGTGTTTGTTCCTTGACCCTTCCCACGAAGGATGCTTCGGGGCCTTGTTGTGATTTTCCTTGTTTTCGACCGGAGCCCCGTTGGTGGACACTTCTTTTGCTTCGATCCAGGTGTAAGCCTTTTCCACTAATCCTTTATAGGTTGCAGGCAGATCAGTGGAAAGGAATTCAACCAAGCTTCTGTTCCGTAGGCCATGTACGAAACCCGAGATGCGCTGGTCTTCGTGCAATCCCATTATCTGCAAGGTCTCATCAGTGTATCTAGTAATGAAAGCCCTGGTGCTCTCGTTCTCCTTCTGCTTGATGTTGTGCACTGTTAGGTGCGTCCTTGTGAACTTTTTCTGTTGGCTGAAATGTGACCTGAACTTGGCTTTAAGATCATCCAAATTTACGATGCTACCTGGTTTTTGCCCGTTCCACCATATACGAGCAGAGTCTCGTAGGGTGTATGTAAACATGTGACAAGCAACAGGCATTACCCACTTCTGCAATCTAATAGCCCCTTCGAACAAGTGTAAAAAGTTATCCGGATCCCCTTTTCCATCATAAGTACCAATATGTGCGGGCATTTTCAACCCATCAGGCAAAGGGTAGTCTTCTATCCACCTTACGAAGGGTGTTGTGGAGCCCATGGGCTCCGAATAGAGGCAGTTATAAGGTGGCATGTATGTAGGGGCAGCATTGTATGGGTTATGATTTGGAGGTATTCCAACAGTATTTTGGTTAACATATTGGGGGTAAGCAGTAGGTATATAAGGTGGGTGACTTCCAATAGGATACGAAGGATATACCATAGCTTGCCCATAGGGCATGCTTCCGTATGGTTGAGTAAAATTAGGGTTGTTAGCCTGCCCGTTAGGTGGGGGATAAACCCCTTGAGGGTAAGATTGAGCCTGAAAAGGAGGGTACATACCATGAGGAGGAAGATTTCCTCCCCTATTTAATTGAGATGGATTTCCTTCTACGCCGGATGCGTGAGAAGTCTGTAGTGGAACCCCTGCCTCATTTTTTCCCAGATGAGCCGCCAACAGTGGTGGCAAATTAACTTCCATAGTATCCCTTCGATGACTTCTTCCATTGGAGCCTTCCATCGTTCCTTCCCTTCTTGTCGGAGCCCGTTCCGGAGCATCTTCGAAACCAACCGACCTTCCACTAGGCCTTTGGCTGCTTGGAGACCCTACCCTTAACACTGAGCGAGTAGCCCGAGGAGCCAAGGACCTAGTCTCCATTTCTAACTCTTCGTCATACTCATCGCTTGAGTATTCTAACTCCCTACGCATTTCCACATTCCGGTCTTGCCTCCTTCGAGCTCTTAGTAAAGATTCTAATGCTTCGATGTTAGCTTCGACAAACGCTGGACTGATTACCGGTTCAGGGTTAGCCGAGGTTGAAGCATGATTGTTGGGAGTTATTTCAGGGTGAGATCGTTTGGTAAAAGTGGATGCGGTTATATTGGGAAGGTTGCTAGGATCATTGACTGGGATTGGTGTCAAGGTCGAGAAACCCGGAAGGGGTGTATCTTCTCTTCCTTGAGTCATGCCGTAAAACTAGTGAGAGTGATTGACTGGGTGTAAGTTTGGAATAACGAGACCAATAGTAGCGGGTCCCACGGATGACGCCACTGATTGTACAATAAATCGTACGACCAGGCCTTCGATGATGATCGAAGGGTATGGGGGGTGATATGCTTGCGCCAAACTTGTAGTCAATCTGCAATAAGAAATAATAGACACTTCGTTAAGTGATTGCGCAGGGGTTGGGCCCTGCAAACCACCTCCGGCGTGTGAATAAGTATGTGATATGAGTTATGGATAATATGATGTATATGAAATACTGTGTTTTGTGAACATACCATTGAAATGACTCGTCCAACCTATTTATAGGTGATGAAAATAGCTTGGAGAGTGTTAGCACACGTTTAGGAGATCATGGGGGCGTCCCCTGATTTGTGGTAACCGCTAGGGCTTCATCCCCACTATCTCGGACTTGGCGGGGAAGCTAAGGACATAGTGGGAACGTAGGGGAAGACCAAGTCAAGGTTCTTATTTGTCTTGGCATCTTCAAGAGAAGACACCGAAGGGCATAGGCCTTCGGCTGGCGAATTCCCAACTGGTAACCATGTCAACGATGAATGGTTTTACGCCACCAATGACTTATGAAGAAAGACTTGGGTCTTCGTAATGTAATTTCGACTGAGGCCGAAGGGGGGTCCTTCGACCTGGTCGGAGGGTACGTCATCATATATTATGGCACTTTTAAACATCGTTTGGTTTGTAACAAACTTATTTCCGTAAACGTTGACTACCTTTTGGGACCTATGTTTTATAAACTCTGAATGTTTTATAATAAATCAAACGATGTGTTTTCAAAACAACACTTTAGATCGTTCAATATAACTGTAACTGTGACGCTATGGCAGTCACGCCCCAGGTATTCCATTCCGCTGCAAAAACAGGTATTTTGGGGTGTGACACCTTTACGAGTGGAAAACTTAAAGAAAAAGAACCCCTTCGCATTCATCATAACCTTTTGAATATCATACTTGGCCCACGTATTATGCACGTAATAGTCAACAACCGGGAAGGCAATACGTTTACCAAGGAAATAGCCATAGAGAGTATTTTCAAACCTAATGTTTACCTCTTCAACAACTTTCATAGATGATTGTTTTTTGCTTATGTTTAGTCATGATTTTAGTATCGCTACCCAGTATAGCGTCTGAACCGAGCTCTAAATAGTCTTTGTTCAATTGTTGATACATTGTTATCTTTTCTATTCATGATATGCAAGGTGCGCTAAGTGGACATAGTAATGTTCGGGAAAGCACGATGGGGTATGATATTAATTACTTTGTTTTATTTTAACCTTGCTGGCAGTACCTTAAAGCATTAACTGTTAGTCTAAGGTGATATACAGTCTTGCATACTTTTTGCGGGCTTTTTTCATTTGTCTGACATGGATAGTATTTGCTTGGCTATGATGATTCAATAACCCAATGTGTCTTAGTTTGGGCATGACAAATACCGGAAGGTATAAAATGCACAAGTGTTTCATTGCAAGCACACTTTATGAGCCAAGACACATATATTCTATCTCCTATCACTAGGTCGTTATTCATTTTTCTATTTAGGCTATCCATGAGACGCTAGATGGTCAAATTGATGTTGGGATAAGGGGCGTGGAAAAATCGATGTAAACATTCTTTTTGTTGCTTACGCAATGCCTCGTACACGCAAGATAAATTTTTTTAATAGCGATTTCTTTCACCCCCTTACCTCAATATTAGTATTCTCATTTTCATATTGTGCATATTATAAATAGAAAATGAACAATGTCTTAGGTAACATGTCTATTGGGATGATCAAGTTAATTTGCCAGCGTTATATACAAAAGGCATCACTGCAGTTATATAACAACCCGTAATTTTTTTAGATAATTGTTTTAATAATAAAGGTGAATTTATTATTGCCTAGTTGATAATTTTAAGCATACGTGAGCTTAAATCATTGTTTTGGGAAATTATTGCGTACACTGCAGCACGCAGTATCCCACAAAAATAATAAATGTTGTTGAGAAAAGTGAAACGATCACTTTTTAACACTCACTAGTAAATTACAAACTAAAACGAGAGGTTATCTCGTAATCTCAGGAAAACACGACACCACACACGTACCGACACCGGTTCAGTAAAGGCACAAATTTATAATTGATTTTTAAGTCAAGAACGTCACCTTGTTGTTATACTCACAAAAACGTTTCCAGAAATATATATTGTGTATTTTACGCGTATCGGGAGATTTCGTTTAAATGAGAACACGACATAACACGGGGTACAACTAATACAATGTTAACAATAAAAACAAAAATAACTTAATCGTACTCTACCCCACCCACCACCCCATTCACACCTTACCCACAAACAACTTTATTTTTTTCCGGAATCCTCCCGTCCCAAAACGATTCACAGGATCAAAGTCAAGGATGGATATGTCTCCATCACCCTTTCTGCTTCTCTCTTTTCCTAATGCGAGAGTCACGAGACCACATAAGTTTTCCAAGTCAAAAGTGATCTTAGCTTGTTTTGCATCTTCACAAGATCAAGACCAAGAAAGCCATGGTCAAAGCTTCCTCTTGTTCTCCTATTTAAGGCCGCGCTTTTATAGGTTTTTCACACTCAAATCACTCACTAGATTAGGGTTTGGTCAAGAGTTAGGGTTCTTAGTTTGGTTCAGATCTGGGTTTTGTTTTCATTGTGTTCGGGTCGATCGAATTGTGTAGCACCCATGACTTGTGTACTTCCGTTGTGCCATTTTTGGAGGTATCACGGGTTAGGCTTTATCCATCTGGCATCGAGAAGTGGAATGTGCTGTGACGACGTACATGCCCATTCGGTCCAGTGACCGAAGGGACCAACACTCTATCCGAAGAGTCCAATACTTTACGAAAATGGTCCAATGTTCTACCGGAGCAGTCCAAGGCTATACCAAAGGGTACATCGACAAACCATCCGTCCGAAGGACGCGCTGACTTGACAGTACCTTTGGCATCTAGCCTGGATGCGCTTTGTCTCATTCTCCTGGATGTCAGACAGGACGCCGGGGACAGTGTCAGGGACAGTATCAGCTCTGACAACATCAACGGTCCCATGAAGTACGACAGACCCAGGGACCAGATAGTGACATCAGGTAGTATAAATACGCATACAGTAATTGGGAATAAGGTATCATTTTCTCACACACATACATTTTATACTATACCTTTCGGTAAAACACATACTCATTCTTACACCGGAGTCGGGTCCTGGGATAACACCCGGGGGGAGACTAACGCGTTGTTCATCTTAGCAGGTATCTAGAAGGCTTATCTCTAAGGCTGAAAGATAACTGCAGCAACCCACAAAAAAATACTTCGACATTGGCGTCATCCGTGGGACCCGCATTCAATCTACTAGAGCTATAGGATGACGGGTTCGACACCCCTGGAAACTTCCGGAGGAGGAGAAGGAAGTTCCACACCATTGACGAGAGAGCAGTTGGAAGGGTACGTAACTGCTCTCAAGTCTATGATAAAATAGCACAACAACCGGAGGGACACTGTTGAGCCAGTACGATTGGATTTTGAGGATGAAACGGCTCTTGATAAGGGCGAGCCAACGGATAAGAAGAAGGAAATAGTTACGGGTAGTAAGGTGAAAGACAAAGACTTGGCGAAGCCCTTCAAGGAAGTCTTGAAATCTCTATTCAGTAGGTGAATCATTGAATTCTCTGCTCCGGAGCACAAGATGCCCACCCACATCAAGCTGTACGATGGGTCGACGGATCCTCAAGATCATCTCAACAGGTTCACTGGAGCTGCAGGACATGGAGAATGGCCAATGCCAGTATGGTGTCGCATGTTTCAACAGACTTTGGACGGAAAGGCCAGGGGATGGTTTGATGGACTCCCGCCGGGAAGCATAGACGAATGGGCGGCATTCAGGGACCAGTTCGAGACTCGTTTCTCCTTACACAAGGCTTGTGTCAAGGACCCTACCGAAATTGCCAAAATAGTAAGGAAGGCTATTGAAACGCTGCCGGAATTCAAAGAAAGGTGGACCACCGAGACAGGATTCATACAGGGAGCTTCGGAGATCATGAGGATCTCTTCGTTCATGAACGGGTGTAAATTTTCCGAGCTGGCCAAGCGGTTCGCCGATACGATCCCTAAGACCGTGGAAGAGATGATGATTAGGGTCGACGATTTTGTGAGGTCGGAAGAAGCTTTCGCCAGTACCGAATTGCCCCGAGGAGAGCATTATGATACAACCCGAAGAGCCTCAACCGGACCCTTTCGAAAGGATGAAAGGGCAACAAGAAATCACTATGGAGGGGACAGGAAGAATGAAGGACGATACGCATACTCGGGGAAAGATCGGAGCAGCTCACACCGCCACGGTGACAGGCCGGTGCCTTACTTGCCTCATCGTCGTGACCACCTGAACCGAGGCAACCCCCGTATAACTCTGGACTCGCTCATAAAACCCCCAAAAGAAATTTTAGCCACTGAACACCAGCTGCGTTTACCTCCTCCAAAGCCGATGCGTGACCCACCCCGCAAGGAGAACCAAGATAAGTAATTATCATGGGGAAAAAGGGCATTACACGAATGACTGCTATCAGCTCAAGAGACAGTTAGAGCTAGCGTTGGAATCAGGGAAGCTGAACCACCTGATTAAAGACCTCAGGCAGAAAGGAAGAAGAGAGCCCCCGAAGAATGAAGCACGAGCCAAGGATAAGGTCATCAACATGATCCGAGCGTGGCCTGAACAAAGGAAGAGGAATTCGTCGGAGCAAGAGGAAAGATGGATGAATGTGCCCATAACTTTCCCCCTCTTCCCGATGGAGACGTATCAGATGACCCTCTCATAGTCGAAGCCACAATGGAGGGATATCTAGTAAGAAGGGTTTTTGTGGACGAAGGAGCTTCGGTAGAGGTAATGTTTGAACACTGCTTCAACAACTTGCCTCAGGAGATAAGGTCTCGGATGAAGCAGACACAGACGGATCTGCTCGGGTTTGCCGGGCAGGTGACTCGTCCGCTGGGAAAAATCGAGTTAGACGTTTCATTCGGGGATGAAGGGTTATACCGGAAGGTCAGGATGAAGTTCACAGGTATTCGGGCACCGTCACCATATAACGTTATCTTATGAAGGACCGGATTGAAGATCCTGAGAGCTATACCTTCCACGGTCCATTCCATGATGAAATTCCCAACCCCTCAAGGAATTGCCACACTTGTCACTCGTTCCATCATCATTTCAGAGTGTAGAAGATTGGAAAGATTACAGACCGTCGTTCCGGAGGAGAGTAAGGTAGAAGTGGAAACGGGAGAGGTGGGTTTGACGGAAGAAGTGGCCATCAACCCCGCCTTCCCCGAGCAGGTTGTGACGATAGGAGGTGCCCTGTCTACTGAGGGCAAAAGACGCCTCAAAGAGTTGTTACAAAGGAACTTAGATATATTCGCGTGGGAACCGGCGGACATGACGGGAGTCCCTAGAGGAATCATTGAGCACACTCTGAATGCCAACCCTTCGGTAGACCCAGTGTGTCAAAAACGCCGAATGTTGGCGGCAGACCGAAGTCAGGCAGTCACAAAGGAGGTAGAAGAGTGGGTCAGAGCCGGCATTGTCAGACCGGTGAAGTATCCCACCTGGATATCCAACCCTGTTCTAGTGAAAAAGTGTGATGGAAGCTGGCGTATGTGCATTGACTTCAAGAACATTAACTCTGCCTGCCCCAAAGACTATTACCCCTTACCGGAGATCGACTGGAAGATCGAGTCGGTCATGGGGTACAAATACAAATGTTTCTTAGATGCTTACAAGGGATATCACCAGGTGCATATGGCAAGGGAAGATGAAGAGAAAACAGCGTTCTACACTGAACAAGGAACCTACTGTTACACCAAGATGCCATTCGGCCTGAAAAATGCAGGAGCCACCTATCAGCGAATGATAGACTCCGCTTTCCAGTCACAGATAGGGAGGAACCTAGAAGCATATGTGGACGACATGGTCATCAAGAGCTGGGAAGAGCACGAAATGCTAGCGGACATAGCCGAAACATTTGACAACCTTCGGAAGATCAACATGAAGCTGAACCCCAAGAAGTGCTCCTTCGGGATGGAAGAAGGAAAGTTCCTAGGATACATGGTAACTTCGGAAGGGATCCGGGCAAACCCAAAGAAGACGAAGGCGATAATAGACATGCAGTCACCTAGAACCTTGAAGGAGATGCAGAGTCTCAGCGGCAAACTGGCAGCACTCAATCGTTTCTTATCCCGATCAGCCGAAAGGTCCCTACCCTTCTTCGAAACACTAACGAACATTACCAAGGAGAATAAGGAAGAGTATAGGTAGACGGAAGAGGCGGAAGGGGCATTCCAGGAAATGAAGAAGTTAATAATGGACCTGCCCTCGTTGACAACACCAATGGTCAAGGAAACACTATACGTGTACCTTGCAGCCGCTGAGGAGGCAGTCAGCGCGGTCCTGCTCACAGAA
The DNA here is from genome assembly GCA_019973895.1 of Chrysanthemum seticuspe. Lineage (NCBI taxonomy): Eukaryota > Viridiplantae > Streptophyta > Magnoliopsida > Asterales > Asteraceae > Chrysanthemum > Chrysanthemum seticuspe. Next base: position 95,275,969 of record BPTQ01000009.1, on the reverse strand, counting down.
AGGAAAGGAAAGCAGCTCCCGGTCCGTTATGTCAGCCGGACACTCAATGAAGCAGAAAGGAACTATGCTCCGATTGAAAAACTAGCACTCTGTTTATTGCACATGTCAAGAAGACTCCGGAGATATTTCGAAGCACACCCCATAAAGGTGATCACGGACCAACCCATAAAGCAGATCCTCAACAAGCCAGAAGCATCCGGGAAGTTAGCCAAATACTCGGTAGAATTGGGTGCCTACAACATCGCCTACGAGCCCCGGAACGCGATCAAAGGTCAAGTTTTGGCAGACTTTCTGTCAGAAACCCCCATCGGAGAAAAGAATGGCAAGTACTTCGAGCAGCCGGCAATAAAAAAGAAAGAGGAAGAGAAGTGACTTTTATATACGGACGGAGCGTCCAACAACAAAGGCTCTGGAGCAGGTCTCGTGTTGATTAACCCGGAAGGAATGAAGTTCACTTAAGCCATCCGACTCGAATTTGAAAGCACCAACAATGAAGCCGAATATGAGGCCCTACTGGCAGGACTGAGGATGGCGGCGAGCATGCAAGTCCGTAGCCTAGAAGTCCGGGTGGACTCCAAGCTAGTGGCCAATCAAATAAACGGAGATTATGTGGCAAGTCATGAAAGTATGATCAGGTATTTGGCGAAAGCAAAGGATTACATAGCCAGCTTTGAAAATTTCACCATCCGAAACATCCCCAGGGGTCAGAACCAAAAGGCTGACGTTCTTAGTAAACTAGCCACGGTTGCTTTTGATCACTTAACTAAGGAGTTGCTGGTGGAGGTGTTGAGAGAAAGGTAAACGGAGGGAAAGGAAGTTAACAATGTCGTCGAAGAGGAAGGGGATAACTGGATGACCCCTATCATCCGATGCCTGGAGGAAGGAGTTTGGCCGGATGATCCAAACGAAGCTCGCACTTTGAGGATGAAAATCAGCCAGTACGTCATGGAGGACGGAGTACTATACAAGAAAGCCTACTTAGTGCCCATGATGAGATGCGTCGGTCCCTTGCAAGCAAACTACGTTATAAGGGAGATACACATGGGAGCTTGCGGAATGCACTCTGGTCCTCGCTCGGTTGTGGCAAAGGCCATGCGGCAAGGATACTATTGGCCAACAATGCACCGGGACGCCCGAAACGAAATTATCAAATGTGACTCCTGCCAAATCCATTCACCAGTGCCACAGCTTCCGAAAACTAAGCTAACACCCATCATGGCTCCATGGCCCTTTTACCAATGGGGTATGGACATAGTGGGTCCCTTACCTTCATCAGCCGGAAAGGTCAAGTTCCTCCTAGTCGCCATCGACTATTTCACTAAGTGGACGGAGGCCAAGCCGTTAGCAAGAATCACTGGCAAGGAGGTCACGAAATTTGTATGGGATAACATAGTATGCCGCTTCGGTCTCCCCGCCATCATCGTCACGGATAATGCGAAACAATTCGTGGACAACCCCTTCAAGAACTAGTGTGAAAAACTCAACATCAAGCAGATCAACACCGTCATGGCCCATCCACAGGCCAACGGACTGGTGGAAAGGGCAAACAAAAGCTTGATGGAGGGAATCAAAACAAGGTTGGGGCGTGCAAAAGCAGGGTGGGTGGACGAGCTGCCGAATGTTCTCTGGGCGCTCCGGACATCCATCAAGACGAGCAACGGAGAGACGCCTTTCAGCCTCACATATGGAAGTGAAGCGGTCATACCAGCAGAGATAGGCATGCCGACCTACAGAGTAAGAAGAATAAGGGAAGGCCTCGAGGAGGAAGACCCTCGCCAAATGAAGGAGCAGAATGAAGAGGAAATTCGCCTCAATCTCGACCTGCTACAGGAAAGAAGGGATGAAGCAGCCGTGATGGAAGCTCGATACAAAACAAAGTTGGAAAAATACTACAACCGAAAGGCACGGCTGGTGTCCTTCAAACCGGGAGAATTCGTATACCGGAAGAATGAAGCCAGCAGAGTCAAAGATCAAGGTAAATTGGGACCGAAGTGGGAAGGCCCCTATCGGATCAAGGAAGCAGGTCTTAACGGGTCCTACAAATTAGAGACCTTGGACGAAGAGGAAATTCCCCGAAAGTGGCATGCAGTGAATTTGAAGAAGTGTTTTCTTTAAAAATATTCACAAATGAAATGTAAGCCTACGGGCACGAACTATTTTATGTTCATTTTCAGTAAGCAATGATATATTCCCCTACCTATGACGGAGGAGGAAAATTTTCCATGATTACATCTTATGCAAAAGGAAAGGGTACGAACCGGCGGGGATTAGCTACCTTCGACCATGCATTCGAAAACCCATTAATCAAAAACTAATTTACCCCCGTAAGTGCAATGACACTAGGGAAGGCCATATACCATTCGGTAGGCGACTGCATACCCCCGAATAATGCCAAGACATTAAGGGACGAGCCGAGGCATATGTGCCCAAACGGCACGCAGATACCCCGGAAGCGTGACGACGCCAGGGATGAGCCACCAGGTAGATTTACCACCAGGCAAAAACATTACCCCAAAGACGCTAAGTCACTAGGGAAGGCCGGAGTATATTTACTCACGGACACAATTTAACGCCGAAAGTGCCAAGTCACTAGCAAAAATACAAAATGCATACACAAGCATACACAGATAGATAATCAAAAGTGGCCGTCCGGGCATACGGACGACCTAAATAATATTGCCAATCACAACCATCGCGAAAATACAAAGGTAAATTATTTAATTACATAACCCAAAAGCACGCAGGCCCACCATAACGCAAACATAACATTGTCTTAACATTTAAAAGTTTACAAAGCAAACTAAAAGCTAGGATCCACCGGAAGTGCCTGCGCCGGGAGTAGATCCAGATCCTTCAGGGAGTATATTCATCAAATCCGCAAGAGGAAGGTAATAGGAGCGCTTGATCTTCTCAACATAGGGGAAGGACCTTTCGAACATCTCATCGTACGCAGCGGTAAACCCCTCAACCGCCTGCATATCAAAGTCCTTCTGCTTAGCAAGGATCCTGCCGACTTCCTCCTCGTCACGACCTTCCCTAAGACCATCCAAATAGCCAGAGTCTATGGCGGCATTGAAAACACTCCCCCAAGCTTGCTGATATTCATCACTCCCATGTAAGCGCCGGATGACCGCCGGAACCAGTTCCTTCACATAGTTAAACCTTAGGATCTCCTCGTGACCCGCGCTTACGACAAATCTCTCAACGTCAGCCCTTAAGGACGCAGCTTCCTTCTCAGACTCATCCAACTCCTCCGTCTTCTTCTTCAAAGCCTCTTCCAACAATCCCACCTTCTTCTCCCTCTCCTCATCTTTAGTCTTTAACTCATTTAGTTCCCTCTCCAAAGAAGCCAGACGGGAACCCATCTCCTCTACCTTCCGGCCATAGTCATTATGAGATGCTTGGAGGGCTTGATTATCTTGAACAAGTTTTTGATTAACCTCCATTTAAACCTGGAGACTGTTTTGAGCCTCGGAGAGCTGGGAGTCGACGCTACAACAGGTGGAATGGGCTTTGTAGAGCTCTGCATAGTGATAACTCAAGCGTTCGAACCTCTTGAACACATCTGCAACAGCCATAGACCCATGACATAACTCGAACCACCCTCTAAACAAGGCTCGATCATCAGGAAAATCCTCCTGTTCCGCCAAAATGAAGGGAGGGGCAAGATTGCTCATCATATCCTGACACTGAACATCATCATTTAAACTGGTGTTGACCGACAGACCCCGGCCAGGAATGAACGGCTCCCCGGAACCCGTTCGGCCAAACCCACCCGGGAAAAGGGAAGGAGTCAGACTCACAAAAATAAGAAAGAGATAACCCCGGAATAATAAACTGACCGTAAAATACCTCCGGCAAAAGGGCCGGTCTGATTGGCACCCTGAACATTCGCCCCCGTCGCGCTCGTCCCAACTCCTGCAAAGAAGAAACACTTGTAAAAAAAGGGGGGGACAACGATGTAAACAAGTAACAGGATACATCCCAAGCTTAAGAAACATACCTTGACCGGAGGAATAGGGAATGTTCGCAGAAACAACGGGAGGAGCCTCCAGCGAAGTAGTCTCCTGATCACGAGAACCACCCTCCTGATCACCCCCACCACCACCCACGCTCCCCTGGTCAGTAGCATTCACAACACCTTCGGGTCTCAAAGTATTTATAGGCGACACCGAACGAGTCCGCTGAGAGTTATCCGGACTCGACGACAGATCAATGGAAGGGGTGTTAGGTCTCCTCCTCTTTAACAAAGATGACGCTCCGGTCAATCTTTTCTCTGTTTGCTTTCTCTTTTTCTCTTTGGCCTTTAAGACCGCCGGATCGGCCTTTTCCACAATTCGCTGCACCCGGCTGGGCTCCGGAACTTGCGTCCCCACCTCCAACGGAGGAGTCACATGCTGGGGTATCTCCTCTCCCTCAGCAAGAGCTTGGCCCTTCCCCAATCTTGATCCCTGATCAGACCTCAGGCGCAAATAACGAGACATGGTAAGAGCTGCACAAAGTCAGAGAAAATCACAAGCGGATACAAAAAAAAAATAAAGTTTGCTTTACCATTCTTCTCGATATCCTTAAACTCCGGACGAAAGCCAGAATGCTTCCAGACCTTCGTCAACCCAACTTCGTACAAAAGACCCGAATGAACAGGTCTCAGCTCCACTACCCCCTCACACAACTTTGCAACATCGGCATCCGAATAACCCCCCGACGGAGCATCGTCCGAAACACTGGAGTCCGGATGTCTCCACGGCATAGCATCGGGGATAGCTCTCCGGTCTATCAGAAAAAAGTTGTCTTTCCAATTTTTCAAGCTCGAGCACGTTTCCTTAAATATACGCCCCGGAGAGTTCCCTCCGGTCCGGCTAGCAAATGAAAACCAGTGCCCCTGCTTGTTCAACTTATAAAAAACCCGAAATAGATTCACGGTAGGCTCAATCTCAAGACTTCGGCAATATATTTCAAACATAACAAGCCTATTCAACCCGATGGGCACAAGTTGTGATATGTGAACCTTGAAGTACTTTATCACCCTCAGAAGAAAGGTAGAAAAAGGAACTCAAACTCCCGAAAAGGTCAGATACTGCTTATACAATCCAATGGCATCCTTCGGCAGATTGTCCATGGTAAAATCCATCGGGGGTAAACGAGGATGTAGGTCCATAGGAATCCCATACTCACTAATGAGACCTTCCAGCTCCCCTTCGGAAAGTACGGAGGAATATATATGCATGTCCGATTTGGGGACAAGGTCGGAAGCCGGATGATCCGAACCAGAAGCTGGATGCTCTGAACCGGAAGCCATAGAATACCGAAGAGGCAACGCAAACAGAAATGAACTAAAAGAAAAGCGACGCACCTGAGTTTCGTCGGAATATTCGAAAGCAAATAGTAAACAGAGAAGTAAAATTAACAAATGAGGTAAAAGGGTTTATATAGGCAAAAGAAGTGGGGACGCAAAATGTCGCGTCGTGTCAGAAGGGGACAAATCTGAACCGTCAACGGATACCCATCTGCCACGTGGCACGATCCCACGAAACACGATATATATTATTTTAACCTGCTTCCACCCAATGGGCTTGGGCCCATTGTCCATAACGAAGCCCATAAAACCAGAACATGCCCAGTCACTCCGAATGAACCCAACGGACAACCGAAATTAAGTATCACGTCACTTGTTTTAAACAAATAACATGATACTGGGGGGACATGGCGACGTATATGCCCATTCGGTCCAGTGACCGAAAGGACCAACATTCTATCCGAATAGTCCAATACTTTACCGAAATGGTCCAATGTTCTACCGGAGCAGTCCAAGGCTATACCAAAGGGTACATCGACAAACCATCCGTCCGAAGGACGCACTGACCTGACAGTACCTTTGGCATCTAGCCTGGATGCGCTTTGTCTCATTCTCCTGGATGTCAGACACGACGCCAGGGACAGTGTCAGGGACAGTATCAGCTCTGACAACATCAACGGTCCCATGAAGTACGACAGACCCAGGGACCAGATAGTAACATCAGGTAGTATAAAAACGCATACAGTAATTGGGAATAAGGTATCATTTTCTCACACACATACATTTTATACTATACCTTTCGGTGAAACACATACTCATTCTTACGCCGGAGTCGGGTCCTGGGATAACACCCGGGGCGAGACTAACGCGTTGTTCATCTTAGCAGGTATCTAGAAGGCTTATCTCTAAGGCTGAAAGATAACTGCAGCAACCCACAAAAAAATACTTCGACATGCTGAATAACTTGTTGATAAGCATAGTTTTCTAACCTTCTATTTGCTTAAAACTAAGAATGTAATGTATTGTGTCATTTCTGAATTTTTATCTTAACTATTTATTTATAGGTGTGATGATATTGCGCACTTTCTGATAGAAACAGGGGGAGTGTCCGGAGTTGACGATGATAAAACTATTGAGGTTGGTCCAACTAACAGGATCTAAGCAGATTCCACGAGAATCGAACTATTGCGATTGGTCCAACTTACAGGTTTTAAGCGGATACTACGGGTAATATCAACAGCAAGCTAGAAAGAGCTGACGCCAAGAAGAATGAATACGATTTTGTGTAAATTTATATGTGTTTACCTGCAGCAACAATAATAGTATATCTTGTTCCTGTTTGCTATGTTGTTGGGGTAATGCTGTATCACGGATGTTGTTATATGGACAGTTAACATGTAAACAACGGGATTGATTTACCAATAGTTATAGTATCGCAGGAGCTACAGGACTAACGTATACAAGTACTCCATGATAACGCGTGGGTGAAAAACCAACTGGCTTACCCAGGGTTCAAGTCTCGCAAGAGACAAAAAAAACTAGGTTTTCCTCCTAATGTGAAGGCGTGAGTTCAAGGAGTTTCCTTTCGCGGGTCTCTCCTAGTGGTTCAGGTCCTGGGGCTTACTTGTTTGTATGGTTTAACTCGGAGGTCAGACTTCAAGTATGGTGCCGTTCAAAAAAAAAAAAAAAAAACGTGGGTGAAAAACCTTGTTAACCACATGAACGCAAAATTAAAGTTGCATATTACTGAAAAGGACACAAAGAATGGCGTAATGTAGCAAAATAAGATAAGATTAAGGTTTAAAAAAATAGTTAAAGATGCATGGATAGAAATAGTAACACATAGTATAAAAATGGTCCGAGTATGCATGCACCCAAACTCCTGATGACCACATGCCTTAAGACCTTATCGTAACTCTTTACCTAAAATTATTGGTCCATAGACACCTCATTATCAACTATCTCTTATTTTAGCCCTGTCCACATGAGTTCGTTGGCTTAACAAATGTACGAAACGTTGGATCGAATTTTGTTTGAAGCTAGCACTTTTTGTACATGAGTCACTTTCATTTTTCGGAGGACAAAGTTTCGAATTTTATTCGAAGCACTTTTTGTGAACCGTATATATGAATTAAATTGAATCATGTAAAGGATTAGAATAGTGACAAAATGAGTCATTAAGGTGCTATCGATATCATAGGGTCATTTCAATGGTCGAAATTTATGAAGTTATAGAAATGAGTGTTCTAGATTGACCTAAGTAACATGAGATGTCTTGAGATAGTTGATGATTTATGTAAATTATATTCTATTTGGTATTTGTGTAATGATGTGATACTTTTCATTTTTCAACATGTCTTATTCGTTCAAAAGATACCCCTAAAGTTTCCTCTCTTTTTCTTAGAAAATTGCTAGAACTTATATCATTTGGTTTTGGATTCGATTATTAAGGTTCGAAATTAATCAGATATCGTATGAAACAGTTTGCAATATACGAACAACCTGATGAATAAATTGATACATGTTGGAGTGCAAGCGATGTCATTGTATAAAGTAGGGGTGAGATCAATAAAGATCACATAAAAATTAAAGATCAAATGGATCATTTTCAACCATTCATTTTTGATCAAATTAATTAAATTCATTTTCACCCTTATATTTAAAAATTAAATATCTCACAAACCGTTAATAGTTAGATAAAACTAATTATACCATTGCGACAAGAATAAAATTATCTTTCTATAGAGATCCAATATTGTATACTTTCGACGAACTTATTTTTTATCGTTTTTTGCGGGTTTCGATATATTACACTATAAATGAAAATTTTAAAAATACTCTTTTGTGTTAACACAACCCGTAAACCCTAAAAACCCTAACCCCTAAACTTAAAAAACCCTAAACCCTAAAAAACCCTAACCCCTAAACCCTAAAAACCCTAACCCCTAAACCCTAAAAACCCTAAACCCTAAAAACCCTAAACCCCTAAAACCCTAACCACTAAACCAAAAAACCTAGACCCTATCCGCTAAACCGTAAGAAACCTAAACACTTAACCCCTAAAAAGATTAACCCAAAAAATTCAAACCCCTAAACCCTAAACACCTAAACCCTAACGGTAAACCCTAAACCCACAAAAAAGTCGGAAAAAAAATTTCGTCGAAAGTATATGATGTGGGATATCAAATTAAAGGTAATTTTATGCTTGTCGTGATGGTATGATTAGTTTCGTCTAACGATCAATGGTTTGTAAGATATTTAGTTTTTAAAAATGAAGGTGAAAGTTTATTTTATTGTTTTGATGAAAAAATGAGTGGTTGAGAATGGTTTATTTGATCTTTAGTTTTTCTTTGATCTTTATTGAACCAAACTCGTATAAAGTAACCGCTTGACGATGGCCACAAAATTTCATGTACTTTTATTATATAGATAGAGAATATGAGGCTTGATTTTTGTTAGTTTGCACACTACTAATAAATATTTTGTGTATATGCTTAAAGTTCTCTTTATAAAGATGGCACGAGGCTCTCGAAATTCATGAAACGGCCATGTACTTTATCGAAATTAGCAAATATAAGACACCATACAAACAATTAAAATATCACTGTCATGTGCACTGAAATATCATCTTCAAGTTAATTAGAAAAAAGAATAATGCCACGTACAAGAGATGAAAAAGTTTCCAATTAGTTTTCATGGAGATTGATTGGGCACGTATCCATAGCCATGTAAATATATGCTTCACAAGATGACATCCACTTACCATCCACTACATTTCATCAAATAATTATCGTACTTACAAAAGTTGATCGATCCAATCAATTCAAAAATCTATTTAAAATTATTTTAGTTATTTAGGCTAGCACATCACTGTTATTTGTTGCGAGTCTTTTATCTTTGACTTTTAAGTTAGTCAAATCGCAAAATTAGATGCAAAGAATCGATTTATGTAGAGCCAGATTTTCTTGGAGATATTGACTTTTGGTAGATATCAATTTCTGTGATTCTTTCTCAGAAGGTTTAGTTTGGCAGAATAACTAACAATAATATGTTTAACATAACAAAAATGTACTGTTATGATTTGTCACATTTATATTTACGTCATGAAAATAAACAAATACGTTACGTATATCACGAGAATAGAAAGTACGTAAGTACGTATGTCATTTACCCTTTTATTTACGTAACGCCATATACAAACTTTCAAACAGTTTATGCTTCATTATAAAAAATGTAAAATAAAAACCGAATATCTAGTTTATCTACTAGATAGGGTTTGCCTTGGGTCGGCGTCTGCTGATCGTACAACTCTCTCCAGTAACATTATATAATCCAATCCACTATTGCCACGTAAGCAGACTTATAGACCTACAATACAGCTAACCAAATTTTCATGTGTTCTAGAATCTAGACTACCGAATTTTTTTCTTTTGTTTTTATCTTGGACCCCTTTTTCGAGACTCTTTGACCATATAAATTGATTTATGATATATTTGAAGAAAATTAGGTCAACTGGAAATTTATACAAGAATAACATCCTTGTTGTACTAGTGTAGAACACTAGAACCATTATGCATCTTATGCAAAAACCTTTAGCTGGCAAATGCTTGGTCGTTATCTTATATGTATGCTAAGTGTTATACCCTTCAAACTAATAAATTTTGATAGTTCTAAGCAAATATCAGAAAATTAAACATGTACTTGGGACATCCGAAAACCATAAATGGCTTAAGTTTGTAAATTTTCTATTGTCCCGTGATCATACAATTTTAACAAAATGAGTAAACGTATTAAGGTTTTTCTTGTTTAAGTTACTAGCTAGATAGAGGGCATGGTGATTCTTTCGTGCAGATGTACGCACTCTAATCGGGTTATCTTCGTGAGCGATTCCAACCTAATCATCCTCAAATATGGTTTGAACCCTAACTTTTTATGAGGACACGTGATACCTTATCGCGCACTAGACCACTTTATGATGATTCGGATATTCCTTCAATATCATAGATATTTTTGTGGTAATTCATGGTAGTAGAATCGGGTATCTTTCTAATGTCATGAATTACAGTTTCAAGTTTATCGTTAAATAAAATGTGTGGTCATGTGATTTGGCTTCGTCCTTTTCGTGAACATATACACAAATGAAAGTGATTAGTACATATCATATGGTGTTAGCATTTGATATGGGCCAATAGCATCTAGCCTAACTAATAACTAATACAAACCAACCAAACTAGCAAAATATGTACAATATATCTTTTCAACCTTGTACTATAAATAACATAAGTTAGGTCATTTTGTCTTACTCTTGCTTATCGAACTAAATGAGTAAAACAAATCTAATATTTTTTGTGCATTGAACATACTAAACTCAATGTCTAGTTGATATATAAATAAAAAAAACTTCATAACCATAACCTAACTTATGAGTTTAGAAATCATTGACCTCTAAGCTAATTATTTATACCCCGAAAACTTTAACTACCACTAACAAGATAAATATAAAAAAACTGAAATGACAATAGACAAAAGTTTGTTAATGATAAATGATAAGAGTAAGAAAACCATAAAAGTAGGTAAACTTAAAAGGAGTTATTAAACAATAAGTAGCTGTCCACATGGTTTGTACATCTCAAAGACATGAACCCAACTTTGCCAAGTAACCTTCACTCGCATCTTCCACATGTATTAGATTAGGATAAAAATTTAAAACCATTTTCATTTCATATACATGATATATCATTCGCCGCTTTCACTACTACGTCATCAATTAATCCTACCTTATATGCACCTTCATTTTATTCCCACTATATATATACTCATCACCCATAACAACACAAACATAAACCTCATCCAAAAAAAAAATGAACACTCATAATATTCCTAGCTCTAAACCCAAATGGACTCGAAAAAATTGTATAGGTCAAGGATCGTTTGGCGTCGTAAACCTTGCTGTTTACGACGATTTTAACCTACCCTTTGCTGTCAAATCTGTTGTGAAGAAGTCAGATAATCAGTTTTTTGAGTGTTTAGAAAACGAGATACAGATATTAAAGTCTTTGTCATCTCCGTATGTTGTTAAGTACATCGGCGATGATGTTACGTGTGAGAATTTCTTGGAGTATCGTAACTTGCACATGGAGTACATGTCGGGTGGTACAGTTGCTGACGTGGCGAAACATCGACAACTAAGTGAACATGAAGTACGATGTTACACGAGGTGTATAACATCTGCGTTAAGCTACATTCACTCCAAAAACATTGTTCATTGTGACGTTAAAGGGAATAATGTTTTGGTTGGAAATAGTTTTGGTACAGCTAAGATTGCGGATTTTGGATCCGCGGTTCAGTTAGGTGGTCCTGTGGCGGGACCACGTGGGAGTCCGTTATGGATGGCTCCTGAGGTAGTCAGAGGTGAGTACCAAGGACCAGAATCTGATGTCTGGTCTTTGGGATGTACAGTAATTGAAATGATCACTGGCATGCCAGCCTGGCAAGACAGAGGAAGTGATACTATTCGCATAATCGGATATTCTGACGATTTACCAAATATTCCATCTTCGGTTAGTCACGATTTGCGTGACTTTCTCAGTAAATGTTTGAAAAGAGAACACAACGAGAGGTGGAGCTGCAATCAGCTGCTCCACCACCCGTTTCTGTTATCTTGTACTTCTTCTTCACAATCGTTGATCTGTATCAACGACTGTGAATACTCGCCTAGATGCGTGTTTGATTGGGGTGACACAAGCTCATCTAACGTGTCTACGGTTGAGATTGATCAATTAGACGTTAGAACATCAAACGCGAAACAGAGGATTGGTAAACTAGCTTCGACCTCGGGGGTAAGCTGGGAAACCGAAGGGTGGGAGGTCGTGAGGCATGTGACGAGTGGCACGACGTCTGAAACATTTGATCAAACGACGTCGGAATATTCAGATTCTGTTAACGATGAAGCTAGCGTGAGACGAACGGTAGATTGGGAATATACCGAATCAAATGCAAGCTATATTTACGATCTTGAAAGTACAAGTAATGATGCAAGTGTTACTACAAGTGATTATTCGATATGTAAAGATAGTAGTGTTGATATGTATAGTTTTTACATGTTTCTATTGTTAAAAAAGTTGTTACTATTAATTATTGTAGTGTTACATTTGAAATTTATTCAACGCATTTTCTACACGCATTGGTTTACTTCAACGCCAAGTCTATCTTTCTATTTAAATAATTTATTTTTAGATAAATGATACATGGATTTAAATTTAGGCATAAACTTAAATCTAAAATCAAGTGTCAGCATCCTAATGACTGCAGACATGGACCCACTTATTTTACAACCCATCAGGATAATGCCAAGTAGTTTTAGGTCTAAGTTTAGACCTAAGTTTAGGTTCATTTATCATTTCTATTATTCTTATTACACTATGATTGGGGATGTTTACACGTATTTTCATGAAAAAATGGTGTGAAACTTTTGTAAATAGGATAATTCACATTTTAATATATTTATATTTATATTTATATTTATATGAAATTTGGATATATGGTGACCTAGAAGCCATTGCAATAGCCTTTTTGCACTATGGCCTATGGGTGGATGGATGGGTGGGTGGTGATTTGGCACACTCATGGATATAATAGTAGTAGCATGTACTAATTGTTAAGAAAATTTGTGTCTACCTAATGATACCTAAATGTATGATTTGATAAGTGGTTTATATTTACTTCGGATTTTGAATGTTCGGCGTTACTCAATGGAGCTAATGGTTGGGTGTAAGCTGCAATCCATGTCGATAAAACATATTGGTTTTATAGAAAAATCGTCCTATGTTGACTTAAAGTTGTGATATGGGTGATGTACATTGATGTTCCATTAGGTTTGACTCCATTTCAATGGTTAAGTGGATCATGATGCCCTGTATTGAAAATCTATGTGACATTCTCCAAGTCAGGTGATGTTTCATGATTATAGAAACGGCCGATTACCGTAAAGTCTACATGACATGTTCCAAGTCAAGTGGTACACAAAATTTTGGACAATGTGGACTATGAGGGGAATTCCAATTATGGTGTATCGGGGTCTATATGAGAAATGTTGAGTATTGAAAAATTTCTTATCCAATTTGTTCTTGAAAAACAAGCCTATTTCATATGAATTGTTTTCTTTTGTCTTTTTTTCTCTTTTGATAAGCATTTTCTATTTAGTTTGATGAGTTTTTACTCAAATGTCGCGGTATAACTAAGACATCCATATAACTATTTCTAACTATTTTTCTAGCCACCAAAATATTTGAATTTTAGACCTCTTATGACAACATTAACATGATTAATCACTAGGTCACCTTGGTGGTAGTTAGGGGCGGCTCACGCCTTCCGAAAGCCTAAAGCGAAATTTTAGAATGAGGCTTTTCCGATTTTTTTTTTTCTTTTTGTTTAATATTAGCTTTTCAATTCATTAAATTAATAGAACAGCCAACTATCAAACCAAAAACACAATAAAAATCTAAAAGTTGATGGAAGATAGAGAAAAATAATATAAAAAAAGAACTCAAACTTCGGTTTGATGATAATCTGTTAGTATGGTCAAAGAACCAAAGCAACATGAACGAGGCTTGTTCATATTTTTTAGTTTAAGTTTAACCGAACAAACGAACAAATATGAAAAATTAAACAAAACTCACTAGTGCTCATGTTTATTCGTGGAAAAATAGCTTGCTCATGTTCCTTCACTAAAACACTTAAAGTAATTTTTGAAACGTTTAATTTGTTTACACTATTCGATAATAGGTCATTAGAACTTGTAGCATGAACTTATTTCCTTGTTTTGAAATAGTAAAAAGGAGACCTAGTCGTTTCTTAAGGTCAAATACGGACTTAGTTGTATGAACCTAAATAATAAACAAAAACTAATCAAATGCACCTAATATTTTAGCAGTTTAGTAACCAAGGGCTTTTATATATCGAGATCTTAAGATGATGCAAAAAAAATTACGTGATTAACTATATATCCATAAAAGGTGTTAGAAAATTGGAGGCTTTAATATTAAGAGGCTTAAAGCGATGGCTTTAGTAGCTTTATCCTTGAGTCATCACTTTGTGTTAAAAGGATGAAACCTTAACGACGTGGTAACATATGTAAAGTCCAATAATGATAACAACTGTGAGTACACGAGTTATAAGTCTTACTGAATTGTGCATTTGAAAATGAAATCTATTAATATATCGACCTCAATGCTTTTGCTTTATACATGGCTTTGACACAAAAGTGTATGGTGGTGACTGAATATATGTCTTAACAAGGAAGACAAAGATGCAAAGATATTTATCATTTTGCTATGATGGCCAATATATTTATAAAAACTAGAACAACCTGTATTTATCTAGTAATATCTATTCAAATGCCCCTAAACTAACCCTGTTACCTTTTCTAGAATTTGCAATCTTTCTAGCTAGGCTCCATTCCATGAACTAGAACTTTTGGCTTACTTTTATGGCTATAATTATCCTAAACAAAAACATTCAACATGCGTCTAGAAATCAAATCCATGTGTTGATTTCCAGTTTCTTTAAAAACTTCTTTTAAGTTCTTATCCATTATTCAACAAAAGGTATCCATTGTACACATCATGCAATTTCCAGATAATTGTAAACCAACGAAATTAAGAAAAGCTTTACTTAGCTGGCTCATATTTGGAACAAATAAAACATAGAAAGGAATCGCTTAGTGACTTAACACGTCAAATGGCCAGGGACCTACTTGTATTTGAATGATCTATCAATGAGTGCCTGAAATATTAAACTAAGTGCATTTAGCAGTGACTAACATTATTACCGTCAATTTAATTAGCATCATATCATATTTCAATTCATCACCAACATCACAACCAAACAGGCGTAACAAAACTACCAACTTCACCACGCAAACATAACTCACTTAAACACAAGTATACATCACACTATACTTACACACAAAAATGGTTTTCTCTCTTCATACAACTCGGTCGTATGACCGACCAAGTTCTCAAAAAAAACCCAAAGGATAACGCGTTGGTGGTGGCTTGGTTTTTTAAGAAGGACGTGTTTGTGGTGGTGGCATAGACGAACCCAAGATTTTTTATAGGGTGTGGCACAAATTAATGTTTATTATTATTACTCTAAAGTTGCACTATAAGGAATTTATTAGTAAAAATGAGAGTTGCACATACAAAAAAAGACATATTTTGAAAATAATTTACACTTCGTGACTTAAAATTGGGTGTGGCCCGTGCCACACCCGGCTCTCAAGTGAGTTCATCCCTGGGTGGTGGTATTTAGTCTTAGCATTGTTTGTATTAGGTCAACCCCGTTTAATTCTTTATTATTATTTATATTGTACTCAAGGGACACGGCTTACCCACCCCATTTGCCGGTGTGGATATTCGTCTTTCAAAAAGGAAGTTGTAACGTTAGTCGTATGAAATTTTATTAATGTGCTCAAAAGTGCATTGGTATTTTAATCTTTTTAGGGAAAAAAGTCTTGCATCTTCTTCGAATTTCAAACACAAATATAAACCTACTAGTTTAAGACCCGTGTAACACACGGACAGTCTAAACATATTTCTTTTATATACTCGTATAAATGATGTCATCTAATTTTATTAGCGTTTCTTATAATACTAATTACTCAACCTTAATCATATCATTTCATTTAAAGTAATTGATGGTCTTTATATAGTAATCAACTATAAATCACTGTGTATTTGATTTTTTTGTAACAAAGGTAATGGCATGGAATGATCAAGTTTTGGGAATGGAGGTAAAAAAAACCCATCGTTGACATAAGAATGCTCACTCTTAGGTCATATTCATCGTTACCAAAGTATATGCATTTGGTTTATAAACATCTTCATAATCCACTTGGAATATACACAAAAAAAAAACCCCGACCTTTACCAAATTTCAACGTAAATATGGAACAACTATTTAAATATAAATAAACCGAAAAAATGACATGTCCAAAACAGGGGGAATGGAAAAAAGAAGTTTATATAATTCCGTAGTCGTAAGTTTAAAGATTATATAGCCTTGGTAAAAAAACTAAAATTTAATACCGGAAACAATATTTGCACATAAACACTAAAATCATAGGTAACAAAGATTGGTAAATTTATAAATCTATGGTTATAAGTTTTTTAATAAAACCTATAGGCTTCTTAAAAAATGAATTTCCCCAAAGATCTCAATTTCTAGTTTCAAGCAACGCAGACATTAAAAGAACAGTTGAAATAATACATGAATTACCGAGCAATGCATTTTCTCCCTTTCTAGCTTCTAAAGCTTCCTGTGTCAATAATTTCATCACAAACATTTTTTGAAACTGAAAGTTGAAATAGTAAACAGAAAGTGTAAACTCGTTCATTCTTTTCTTGTTTCACGTTCGTCTACATTATATGTCTAAGATCTTCCACCATCTTGATCTTGTATCCAATGTTAACAACCTGAAATGCTTATGAACATCTGGATCATCTTTCCCATGGTGATTGCTTTAAAGTTTCACCTGCTTAATTTATGGTTAAATAATATTATTCTTGGCAAAGAAAATTTGCAATATTCAAATATAGATTTTACATTAAGAGAAATTGCAATAGTTTAACGCTTACTGTTTTATGATTTATTGTGCCTCTAAAGTCTAAACTATCTTGATATTTCATTTTAAAATAAACCTTTTCTTATATAACTATAAAAAAAAATACAAAACATGACTTTTTTTTTTGAGAACGATATAGGTAAGTTCAGTTAACATTCATATCTAAATCCAGGTCGTTAATGTAAGAAACATGATCTTAAATAAATCTTCTAACCATCAAATACTTTTTATCAATGAATAAATAATCCTAGGCATTATAACTTTGAAGAAGAAAAATTAAAGTTGGATTAAAAAATGAAAGCTTACTCAGTTACTCATGCCAAAATCGTTTCGTGCCTACTTCAAACAAATTGTGTCCAATCTGGATACAAAAAGCAAAGACATGAGTCAGATAACCCATGGTCATGGATACTAAAATATATTCTTCTGTGTGATAACATAGAACAAAATAAAGACGTATGTAAATCATGTTTAGTGAAGATTTAAAAGGAAAATAATCCCAATCTTTAGGCAACGCAGCTTAAAAATTGCCATTGTTAAATAAATATGGACCTTGTTAAATAGAAATTATCACACATTCTTTATTAGCACTATGTAGTCTTGTATTTACAAAAGGTTCAATCTTCAGTGATAAGGAATTTGCGATCGATTAAGCAAATGACGCGATATATAAATAATCTGAGTTTGTTATATAAATAATCGATTGGCAACACACAACCTTAAATTGTTAAGCCAAATCTTATTTTAAACGTATAAAAAACTCTAGATTTTCACATGGTTGAGGGATTGCCTCGTGTAAATGATAGGAAGAATCACCTGTGTGCATAACCCTTCTTGAAACTATCTATGATCATGTTCATTAATATGGGTTGAAATATAACAGGTCCGGATTGACTTGAGACACTCTTTTTTTTTAAATGTTTTGTGTTAGACATTTATGTGGTTTTTTAACAGAGAGCTAGGAAATCAGAGGGAAATGAATAGTTTGGTTAGAAAATTGTAGGCATCGTATAAACTTTATCAAATTTACAGTGTGACGTAAAAAGGAAAAGCACACTTCCCATCTTCATCATTTTATAAGATCAGAAATAACACCTTTATGTCATTTGTGAGCCTAAAGATAAGAAATGAGAAGTGGGATATGAAGAGTGACTTACTCAAATCAACTTAGATAACGGATATAAGAGACCATAGCTTCCTCTAACAGGGATTGAAGTAGTGCCTTTTCCATAGTTTCTTGAAGCGACTTTCCCCTACCTGCATAAAAAAAGACATTGATTAAGTACTTGCCTCAAAAGGGAAAAAAATAAAAATAACTATTGATCAAGACGGAGACGAAGAATATATAAAGAAATTGATTAATTAATCTAATGCATTAACATCAACAGTCTTACATACGTTCACCACTACAGTAGAAAATAAACCATTTATTATCTTTTGCACCACAATACAAATTAAGAACATATCACTACTTTAATCAATAGTCAAAAGAAGGGCAAAATGCATTAATCCATCCTCATCAACATCAACTTTTAGTGGTAAGACATACTAAACCATGATATTGGTCTTGGGTAGTTATGTATATTACTAATAATGATAGTGGAGTTTCTTTGTTATCTTTTTGTTGAAACACACAACCGCAAAACTCATGTTGATGATTTAATATCAAGGTAATCTTTGTGATTAAAAAGGTTGCATATAAGCTCTTTAGCGAATGGTGAAGTAACCAGAAGCCAAAAAAATAAAAAAGCACTCTGCAATCTAGAAAAAAAGAACGAATAACTAAGAAACAAAAACACAATTCATGCATCAATTAATTCTTAAGTTAAGAAAATTTAATTAGTCGTTATGTTAAATCGACATATGAACAAAATAATTACTATAATTTAAATTAACAGTTTACCGAAAACGCTTAAACAAAATTAAGAATTCCTAACCATAAGCTAAAACATCTTGCATACCTGATTGCAAGAAGAGGCACAATGACATTCTCCAAGCAAGCATATTTCTGCAAAATAAAAAATAGTGACTACAGTATATGGGTATTGTAACACATTATAAATTATATTATTATTCAAAATTATTTTCCACTTATGTTAAACGTTACTTTTTCTTTTCAAAAAAAGATTTGAAACTTTTTTGTTTATTAGGCATTTCATTAAGCAATTGGTGTTCACAAATATTTCTAAGGGTTAGTCAACTGTCCAAGGTGATAAGAGGTTGATGTAGAAGCAGCCATAGCACCATTTTGAATGAAGTTTCGATCCACAACATGTGAAAGAAGATGTAGATAGAATAGGAAGCAATTCATCTTCAAGCGAACAAAATCAAAAATGAAAGCATGAACACAACAGAAGATGAAGATACGAATAGTTGTATAGAAACCCATTAAAGACTTAAAGATGACATCACCTGAAGTAACGTTGATGAAGGTAAATCGATTTGGCAAGTTGGCAACATAATTGACAGGTTAAAATTAAAATAATAATAATAATAATAATAATAATAATAATAATAATAATAATAATAATAATAATAATAATAAATACAGTAGAGAATAAAATGATACCCGATAAAAGAAGAAGTAGAATGGTCAAGAAAAATATTTGAGATATTTTGAATTTTAAATTTGATTGCAGCGTGAAAAATGAATACTTCTTTCAATGCACCGAAAAAAATACCAATCAAAGTCATGGGCATGCCTTGGAAGCATAAGTATGACTTGTAGAAAAAGCGTCTATTTAAAAAAAAAAAAAAAAATGAAAATGACAGAGCTTTGTAAACTTGGCTAAAATGCAATTACTTTATATAAATATATTTTTTTTAATTATGATGTCACCAATTAATATTATTTAATTGAATTCATCAATTGAAAGCCACCACCTAGTCTAAGATGACATACTAAAAAACCCTTGTTTAATATATTAAATAGAAATAGATTCCCTCTTAACACAAAACAAAACATTTCTAAGTTTCAGTGGTCTAACTTCGAGCTTTTGTTACATTTAGCATTTGATTATTTGTTACATGGACTCATACTGTGAGATTTATGTTGTTAGATGTACTCATAAATACTAGATCATTATTTCGATTCATGGACTCATACTGTGAGCTTTATGTTGTTACATGTACTCACAAGTACTTAATCATTAGTTTACAAGCTTCATTGATCTAATGAATATATATATTATCGGGTTAGTTAGGTAGGTTAGGTTAGTATTATTTAAATGGTTAAGGCATGGTTGTGGTGAGTTGGTGCATGTAAGGCATGTTTGTTGTGATGGGAGCAGCCAATCACCTACCTAATTTTACAGCTTATCACATGTTATGAATTAATCACGGGTTTTTTTTATGACTTATCAGCTAATGACGTAGGAGGAGGGATTAATTGGCATGTGTGATCATGTTCTTTATTTACAATTTACAAATCAACCAATGGCTCCACTACTTCAATATTAACCATTGCATAATAATTTTGATAATCACTTCTGCTAGCATGCATACTCGGCATGCTATATGGTTTTTTTGGTATGTTTAGCAAAACTATATGAAACTGAAGCTGTAGCGAGAATTACTAACCATAATTTGAATTTGGCTCGGTTTTTGACTAAACCGATACTATACAATCATGATTTGAGTTATATCATACTCTTGAGTTCTAATTCAATAGAGTACCTATCTGCTTCTTTCATTCTGTTAAGTCACCCTCCTCCAGCCTCTCGGCGCAACTCGCATCAATTCCTTATTAAATAAAATTGATTGATCTATGTGATGGTGACTTTGAACAAAGTTAAGTACTAAACTACTAATGTAACAAAGAGAGTAATCGGCCCATTAATATGTGTATTGGTGTTTTAATTACTTTGTTAGTTTGTTGGGTTGGGTCATTATCTTCAGCTAAAGTGATTGGGCCAGATCAATAATGACTTCTACACCTCGCTGATTTAAGAACCGACCGAAGTAAATCAAATTCCTCGTGTGTTGTTTCTTACGTAGTACACTGTAATAGTACAACAAACAGAAATCTTAGGCTGAAAGTAGTCGGCACCTACTTTGTCTTCGTCATCTTAGTTTTCTCTTTACTTTCACTTTTCTTCACTATTCATCCTTAGTGGTCACCGCTCTTCTCACATTTCATTAAAATATTCTTTTTATAAAACATATCTTACAAAATACCCAACACACACTCACAAACAAAATAAATAATAAAACACACATTTTATGAAAGGTGAGTGGCTCGCCTTTCACCTCTCTCTTTTTCTACCTTGGCGCGTGACATAAAGTGAAGAGAATGGGGTAATTTAGGCATTGTTTCTTTTTTCCTTAGTGGATTGAATTGGCCCTACTAAATGTAATCTTTGTTCAAAAAAAAAAAAAAAAAAAAAAAAAAAAACTATTTAATATTATTTATTTTTAAAGTGGAGTTTATTTATTCTTTTGTTTCATGTGTATCATAAAAGGAAGAAAAATGAGATCTTCCCCATCGAGTAATACTAACATATATGGGACTCACACTAACCCATTTACCACTTAATCTTTAAAAAAAAAGAAACACACCTTTAAAGCTCACTGTATCGAGCTTGTTAACATGCAAAAGGAAAAAATAATAATACCAATAGCATGCCAAATGCATATCATCACTTGTGTCATTTGTGAGCCAAAAGTATCATTTTGTGTTTT
The DNA here is from genome assembly GCA_019973895.1 of Chrysanthemum seticuspe. Lineage (NCBI taxonomy): Eukaryota > Viridiplantae > Streptophyta > Magnoliopsida > Asterales > Asteraceae > Chrysanthemum > Chrysanthemum seticuspe. The sequence continues at coordinate 95,254,370 of BPTQ01000009.1, read as the reverse complement.
GAGCCATTGCATTGACTCATGCCATATGCAACTTTATGTCTTTTTTTCTTTTTTGGTTTGTATTGTGAGTGAGTGGTATATTTGATGGGTATTTTGTGGGACATAGAGGTGATGTTAGTTGTGTGTTATGAAGGAGAAGTTTTTAGTTATTGGTGTGTTATTGAAAAGTGTATGATATGGCGTTAAAGTTTTTTTTGAACGGCATTTAAAAAATTCATTAAAAAAGCTAGTAAGAAACTAGCAAGTACAATACACGAGCCAAGAAACGGAAGAAACTAAGGAGCATAATAAATTTTAACGATACACGAAAAAAAACGCAACAAACCGACGGCTACTAAAAGCAGAAGGGAGATCCCAATGCGGCGCAAATAGAATGACCTCCCATGGACGAAGTCGAACACCCGTTGCGTCAAACCACAAATGCAGATAGATCTAACCGACATCCTTTGATCGTCTCTTTAAAGCACTATTAAGGGGAATAGTATCCTTAACACTGCCATAAAATTTCCAAATCTTAAAATCACTAGGAAACTGATCTTTCCACTTATGTAATTGCGCGAGAGAGAAAGGCCCTTGAACCTTCCCAGAGGGGTCTTTATAGTTCCAGCAGATTTCAAGGTCTAGTTCTTTGGTAATAAGAGGACGAACATAATCAAGTCGCGTAGAAACGGACTCAGAAACAGACTCTTCAGTAGGATTTAGATCAGTAGCCGGGGGCGTAGAAGGAGTCACCTTGCTAGAAAACAAATGGTCACCGATCTGATTTGTCACTTGATTATGTTTTCCACTGCCAGTACTTTCGTTGATAGATTGATCTTGCTTAATTGGTGATTCACTTGGAGCCTTTACATTCTCAAACGCAGTAGCTTTAACAGGCCCAACCCGACACTTATCTTGATCCTTTGCACTACTTTTGTCAAGAGAGGACAGCTCTTCAACCACTTCAGGGAAGCAAGTATGCTGGTTAGATTCCAAAGAGACCTTAGTCGAGGGGTTAACATCCGCATTGTCTTGAATAGCATCATTACCACGATCACCAATCGACTGATCTATACAACCATTCTCCGAGTCTGAGGCCGTGTAAGAGATCTTTAGACTATGGCGTTAAAGTGATATACCAATAACGTGTTATTTGTTATTACGATACCTTGTGCTTTTAGTGAAGTGGGTTTTTGTGGTGAGAGGTCACCTCCCACTCAGCCTTATGTCATGAGATAATGCTTGGGCTAGCACCCGCATCAAGAGTTGAATACAAAGCCAAGTAACAAAGAGTACACATGTAGTTTATAAACACAAAATTAATTAAATATGATCATCTTATCATTATATTGAGAAGTGTTTCTTTATGTGTTGTTAAGATTTATGGATGAGACGTAGCGACACATGGCTAACCTAGGCATAACCTTGAAAGTGTGGAGCACATTACTCGGTTGTAAAAATACAAAGATGTAACAATACAAATTGCTTTAACGAGTCGCCGGCGATATCCTCTATTGCGTGAGATATGACGTCCCAATTTTCGAAATCAATAAAGTTCAATTGTGATGTTGTGCGACCGCTATGTAGTGACAAATTAAGGTTGGGTTTTATAGGACGCAATCACAAGGGGGCATTACTCGTTTTGTGGCGCGGCATGTGTGGGCTACTTATCATCAACTATAATTGGAGAATTTAAAGTGGTGTTGCGGGCTGTTAAAATTGCTAGAGAAAAGGCAATTCACACGGATTGAAGTGGAAATCGACTCATTCTTTATGTGTTAGTCATCGTGACATAGCAAGTAACCCAGTTATTGCGCATATTTTTGTTAATTAATTCAAGCTCATGTGTTCTAGTTCTTGCGCATATCCATTCAAGCTCATGTGTGTTTAGCTTTTTCGCATAGCTTAATAGTACTCCTATAATTGATGGTAATGCAACTTGCAACACAAGCTACGGATTTAAGTCACATCCACTTGTAGTTTGAATTATTACATTACGCGATTAGATTATACACCTCATTATGGCACTCGTTTGACACCTATGGCGCCACACCGCCAACATTGCACATCGACACTGACATTATAGGCTCCCTCGCCATCCCAATAATGAGTGCTTTTGTATTTTTCTCCTTGTTCTTGTTTTAAGTAAATATAATTGTCTGTTTGCAGGTCGTAAAAAAAACAATAAAAAAAAAAACTTTTTTGTTTTTTAATTGCAAATAATAAATACAATGTTTTTGGTCTTAAAGTATATGTATATTAATAATTTAATCCATAGTTTAGTCTTTTACTTTTCCATTTCTTTTATATGACTTTTAATTTATCGTAATTTACTTTAGCGTATTATGTATATATTATCTAATTTTATTCTTAGTTTACGAGAGGTGGGTGCAATAGGTGTCATAGGGTGTGTTATCCACCGCCATTTCAGCATATACCGTATAATATTACTATAAGATAAACACCTTTTCCTAGCTATAAAATGTTATAAGCGTAAGCGGCTCTCACAAATAAAAACTAAAAAAAAAAAAAAAAATAATCCACTCACTTAAAAAAAAACACAAAAAAACCCAAAAAACATACCCATTAATAAGTAGGCGAAATGACAAATAACATGGCGATGGCGCCAACGCCGGTGCAGTACGGGGCCATAAAAAACAAAGTCCTATGGCGTGTTATTTGCCAATGCACCGGGCTCTTTTATTTGTAAATAAAATAAAAATTGATTCTGATGCTTATAACATGTTACGGATGGGGAAAGTGTTTTTCTAAATTTGTCTATAGGGTAAGAGTTGAGTTCAATATAGAACCCATATTCTCTAACGAGTAAAGACCTAATGAATAAATCTTGGCCAATCATTAAATATATATATATATATATATATATATATATATATATATATATATATATATATATATATATATATATATAGAGTTAGGATCAAATAAGAATAAACATTAGAATAAGAAGAATAAGAAGGAATGTAGACCAATCATTTTTCAAAAGCATTAAGGGTTATTTTGGTCACATTATTATTTGTTGCTAGTTTGTGACTCCTACAATAAAGGAGAATATTTTCATTTTTTTCTTACTCGTGGAAAAACACACCGCCATCAGCTGTTACTAATTAACCTCTCAAATCATATCAAACTAATAAAAGAAATCCTCATTGTCGATCAGTTTCACTTAGTAGTTCAAAAGAGCCATTTTTATGCAAGTTACCATTAATGCACTTAGAAGAAGTCCTTGTAACTACTTTTGGCGTTTAAACAAGTTAAGATGCATTATTTGTTCAAATTCAGGAAGCATGAATGTTTAGATGCATGAGTTGTTCAAAATTAAGGAAAACGTTAGTTGCATATTAGTCTACGAAGATGTCTAGAACTCTAGATGCATGACTGTTATGATCCAAAATCGATTTTATGCATCGATTATGCTATAAAACCGATCATGTGCATTAGTTAATTTCCGCAAATGCTTAGTTTAAGAGGCTTAGAACTTTAGATGCGTCCATATAGTACCAGATGCAAAATAACGAGATGCATCATACGATCATATGTTGATGCATTGATATATACATCGAGTGTGATTCAAAACGGATCACGTGCATCAATTAATTTCGGCAATTGCTTAGGCTAAGAGGTTTACATGCGTGAATATAATGTGAGATGCATCGATATAACGAGATGCATCGAGTATGATGAGGTTTACGTTGCATCTCGATCGTATAAATGACGTGGTTGACACTTCAGAAAAATGATCGAGATTACATCCAAGGCTCGACAACAGATTAGATGCATAGCGATTTCAACATAAGAACAAGTTTAGATGCATTTATTTAGTTACTTTATTCGGTAATCTTCTGAAAGTCGATATTTAGGACGCATCCGGTAATCTTCTGAAAGTCGATATTTAGGACGCATCGAACATCGATGCATCAGTTTCATGTGCAGGTTTTGAAATATAAACAAAATTAATAGATGCATGAATATTAGAATATCATTTATGTACATGCAACGTTTATACAATTAACCTGACTAGTTATATTGTAAGATTTGAATATGATGCATGATCACTTGGTTGCAATATGTTTTATCGTTTTGTTGATCCGTCATTAATGGTGAGATTTGTTCAAAAAGATTAAAGTTACATTTTTACCCTCATAAGATCTTTTTAAACACGGTTAATTTATTAGTTAATTACCATTTTACCATATTTAATCTTGTCCATAGAAATTTCATCCGACGATTGAGATTACTTCTTATTCTTCCTATTTTAACTAATATTCTCACTGGATCTCCTCCCTATATATATATATATATATATATATATATATATATATATATATATATATATATATATATATATATATATATATATATATATATATATATATATATATATATATATATATATATATATATATATATATATATAGAGGCACTTTATTTTCAGAACCTACTTTAAGTGCGAGAACTGCGAGAACCACTTTAAACCAATCATATTTTTTCTAATATTAGAGATTTTTGTTTAATCAAAAGGGTATAATGGTAAAAGAAAATTCTATTTAATTTATGATTTTTTTTTATTAATTTCGTTTTTTTAAATTCCATAAATTTAGGAACTATATTTTTTTTCCAGCATGGTGCATATATGTTTTCTTAATTTTCGAAACTATTTTTATTTCTTTTTTTTAGCATGTATGTTTTTCAAATGTTGGGTGCATATGTGTTTCTAGGAATTAATTTTTTAATTTTAAAATAATTTTTTTAACATGCATGTTTTCAAATAGTAAGGCGCGTATGTATTTTTTTATATAATGTAAATTTATAACAAATAAAAAACATAAATGTTATACACAAAATTCGATATCCATTGAAATACAATTAAACTACAAATTTCTAAAAAGAAGAAAATACATGAATCTAATCGATGTATACACGTGTGTACTGATAATATTTAACGGAAATGGACATATGTGCACACTCATTGGTATCAACATTTTTAGAAGGCGGACATTTATGCACACTCGTAATCGTCAACATTTTCAAAAGTCGAACATATGTGCACCCTCGTCGTAATCATATTTTTCATTCACACCTGATACAATGAAAAGTATATAATTTAGCAACATTAGTCTTTATTAGAATAATGATATAAATAAATAAAAATTACTATAAACAACTAACAAACATATGGGCACAATCTGCACACATATGCACAACTCTTTCCTTGTATATAAACCCTAAAACATATATGCACACGAACTTCTTGTGCTTAATCTGATGGCAGACATTGACTAGGTTAATTACATATGTAGTGAATCTTTTACAATATTGGTTTCAAAGTAAGATAAAAAGAAATAATGGTTCAATGTTAAATGAAGACACTGCTAGTAATTTGGTTTTATGACTTGTGATTGGGACCAACATGGTGTAGTCCAAAATACAACCTCATATATTTTAGTCCAAATTGTGCCTAAACAAATTTATGTAAGCACAATATTATATTAGCACATCTTCAGTTAATTATATCGACAATCAAATGGTTCAGTGTAGCTAAATAAATAAAAGGTTTACAATATGATTCATGTTTTACGCCGATTGTCACCATAAAACACATATGCACCATTCTATTAATTTTATATTAACCTTAAAACATATATGCACATCTTTTCATTGATTTTATACCCATCGTATAACACATATGCACCATTCTATTAATTTTATATTAACCTTAAAACATATATGCACGTCCGCTACTTTATACAGGAAAAAAACATGTATGCACACCACTTTTACTATACGTTGATTCAACATCAAAACTTACTACAGCTAAGTCTAACATCAAGACTAACATAACCATAATTAAGAACTCGGACTAAAATTACAAAGCAAATCCATCACTAACAGACCAAAGCTAAAACGATAAATAAATATTTATATTTGCTATGGGGCACAAAAACACAACCAACAACCAAACCAAATTAATCCCATTTCCCACAAGTCACTGTCATACAACAAAACCCATGAAACAAGAATTGCATTGTTTGGAGGTCAAACCATAAACACCATATCTGGAAAAATATAATGGCAAGAAAGACAAGGCATGTGAAAATGGAGCACACTTTTTAATTACCAACTGTGAGTTTTAGATCTAACCTCACGACTTATATTAACTAAAAACTAAAATATCCATTTACACAACACAATAAAATCTATACAAAATTTCACAAACATAAGAACCAAAATCAACTTTATTGAATCTAGAAGGGTTGTCGGATCCTACATATAATCATTAAGCAATTTTACAATTAATCATCTGTCAGAAATAATGTAAAAAAAGGAACAACTCGATACGGATTTTAGATTTACCTTTCTCATCACTTTCGTCTTTTTCAGACTCGCTACTTTCGTCTTCTTAGACGGTTAGACGAATCATCATAGGCAGTGACGGATCTTGGTGGCGGTGGCGGTTTAGACGATGATGGTGGGGATGGCTATTTTATCAGTTGGTTTGGTGGAGGCGACGGTTCATATGATGGTGGTGGGAGATGGTTACGTGATAAAGAGAGAGGGTCGGTTACTATAATGGCGGCTGAAAAATGTGAGAGAGATAGGCAGATTATGTGAGGGTCTGGTGATATACACGGTTTAAAAAGTAAAAAAATTGTAATTCCTAAAATACCCTTCCATCAGTTTGGTTATTTACACTAGTTACAATAACTAACATGATGTTTTATTCATTTACATAAATGGCACATTCAGTTTTGACCATTGATCAAACTCATCTAATGGTTTATATTGGTTCTCGCAGTTCTCGCATTTAAAGTGTGTTCTGAAAATAAAGTTTCACTATATATATATATATATATATATATATATATATATATATATATATATATATATATATATATATATATATATATATATATATATATATATATATATATATATATATATATATATATATATATATATATATATATAAATATATATATATATAAAATAATAAAAAAAGTTCATTTTTTTTGGAAAAATAATTTTTTTACAAACGATAAATCGTTAAACGACAAAAAATCTAATATAGACCCTCGCATCACTTCAATATACTTTTGATAAACTTTTTTTTTTCAAGTTTTGATTTCTTGTTACAATTTGCGCCTGAAAAAATCACATGTGATTTGTATATTAGGAATCACGTGCGAATTTAAAAATCACGCGTGATTTTAAATTAACAAATCGCATGTGATTTTATCCGATGTAAATTTCAACACTCATAAAAAAATTGAAAAAAAAGTTTGTCAAAATTATATAGAAATGTCTTCTATAGAAATATAACTTTATTCTTGTTGTGATGATATGTATTTTTCGCGTAACAATTAATGATTTTTTATTTGTAAAATATTTAACTTCCTTTAAAAAAAATTGATTTTCTTTTTTGATAAGAAAATGAATGACAATAATGTTGTAAAACAACAGACCTAGTAGCACAATAAGAACAATAATCAAGAGAATATAAGTGAATATGGAAGAGAAAGATAGAACTTGATATTGGTGTGTCTCATATCACATTAGGTGCCTCTATTTATAAGGACCTTAACATGAATGACATTAAGTACAATGTTGGAAGTTACAAAGTAATCATAAAGGTGGGGGTTACTAGTTAGGGGATATGAATGTGTACAATCATTATAATAAATATTCATAACATTCCCCCTTGATTGTACATCATTCAAAATCGCTTTGGATACCGCCTCATTAAAAACCTTGCTAGGAAAAAACCCAGTGGGAGAAAAACCATAGCTAAGGGAAAAAGAGTGCAGTGCGTATTATTCCCCCTCATAATCACTTTACTTGAGCTCATTGAAATGCCGCATTCCAATGCCATATACCAATTTCTTAAATGTTGACGTAGAGAGTGCATTGGTAAATAAATCTGCTAAATTATCGCTTGAACGAATCTTTTGAACAATAATATCGCCATTCTTTTGTATGTCATAAGTGAAAAAGAACTTCGGTGAAATGTGCTTGGTCTTGTCACCTTTAATAAACCCTTCCTTCAGTTGACAATGCATCCCAAACACTTTCTCGGCTTGCTTCATGTATCGCTAGAATTTCTGCATGGTTGGATTAAGTCGCTGAGATCGTCTGCTTAACTAAACGCCATGCAATTGCGGTTCCTCCTCTTGTAAATACATATCTAGTTTGAGATCAATCATTGTGAGGGTCAGACATATTGGAAGATATGTAATCTCCTTATATAACTCAAATATCTCTAATCAATATCCTATAAGATATGGACAACCATATTGTAATTATCCATAACACTCCCCCTTGGATGTCCATTTGAGGATTATGCCTTGTTAAAACTTTACTAGACAAAACTCGAGGGACAAAAATCTAGTGAAGGAGAAAAAATACATAATTCCTTTATACGTTCGGGGATGTTGCCTCATTAAAAGCCTTGCCGGAAAACCCTGTGGGGACAAAACTGTGGTGAAGGGAAAAAGAGTGCAACGCGTATCTTCTCTCCCCCTGATGATCACATCACTTAAGCTCATTGAGTCAGTGAAATGTAGATTAAAGTATCTTGATAGAATCACATGAATAAATATTCTCTACACGTTGTTCGCATATTCATATTACCATATGTCATACACCTCATGTAAGTACTTCATAAGTTACTCATTGCCAACAAATTCAAAGTGAATGATATATTATATCATGTATGACCACTAGCGAGAACTTCAATCGTTCCATACGCATTTTAGTATCACTTTTAAATCCATATTGTGATCATCATCTTTATATATCAAAGGGGTCTTTTCAACATCACGTGACCTCATAAACATGAGCGTCATTTATCCATATAGTTATTTAGCATCTTTCTCTAGCTTTTATTATGTTTAAGGATTTCATCCTTAAGATATTCAATCAAAAAAATTATCTTTTCTTTCAAGGTTTAATTTCTAAGCATGCAATCGCCTTTGAAGCTCTGCTAGAGTTCCATCAATATTCAAATTATCAAACTATATGAAACTTACATCATATTGAAGACCAAGTCTTCTTACAAAGTAACATGGGCAAACATATTTATTTTATGGCACAATTTTCGGTGAGGATATTCTAAGGCGATTATAACATATATGCCTAATAATATGATTGATTCATTATAATCAAATAATGTTCTCGAGAACTTTTCTTATATGCTCTAAGCATTAAAAATCACTAGCATGCTTCTTGCATTTTATATCTTATAATAAAATCTCAACATTACATGAGCTCTATTTATTTTTTATTTTTTTTAGACGCATATCAATTACTTATTATATTGCCAGACTTACTAAAATACATTATTGGATCCACCACATGTGAACATGTATGTGCATGATCATTTCCAAGTCTTTGAGAAAATATGTGATGTCATCACTTATAACTTTTGCATAATTTAATTATCTTTCTCATAAAGACATATTCATATCCAATAGGTTTACATATTCATTTGTACGGACTTTAAGTCCCAGTAACCATGTCTCATCACAAGAGACTTCAATTGAACTTTACATCTTTTGGCCATCCATATCCATATATACATCTGCACTTCCTGCAAGTATGCTTCCATGATCCTCACCATGATTATAGCGTTATCTTATTTATTTACATAATCATTACCATATCGACGTCGATTCATTACTTTTCGATTCCACACTTTACTAGATATTATATTTTATCATTTGTTGAGATCTCAAAGTTTTTCATGTACCCGGGGTTTTCAATAACCTTCATGTCTAGTTTCTATTTAAGAGTATGGGGTCTTTATCACCTCGATTCGACCATCTTGATTTTATTGCTCCATTATATCTCTTCATTCGAGGACTTTTATTTGGAATCGATTAGTCTATCACGTTGCAGACGTGCCATAGACTTACTATCAGTCATTGGTTTTAATGTTGGGGACACACCTTTTAATTGGAGCATTAGCAGCATATGTATGATCTAGTCACTTTATATAGGTCACAAAAACATGCCTGGCAACTATTAGATCTGGAATGTAAATTGTCCCTTCAACTTTAATTTCATATTTATTAGTGTGAGGATCAATATGTATATTATAATTCATTCCATAACTCTCGCTGCTCATTCTCCCCCTGAATGAATTATCAATTACAACATCCCATTGTTGTGCGTTGTGGTGGATTATCAATACATGTTTCGCACATTTACATAAAACTTTAATGGGAGACATATGGTTCGTGACCAAAACCATTAAAATGGGGAGGATTCATTATAATTGTTGGCAAGATGCGAAATTAATTTCTTTATTTATTTTATAACATGCCCCAAAAACTAAGACTTTTGTTCTCATAATTATTGGCTTTGCAATCAACTAACGACGTTTTATTAATGTTTCAACAAAAGCAATTCGCGTTTGAACTTGGGATACTTTTATGTTCAACACTTATTCCAATAAGCCCAACATAAGGAAGTATTCACCACCATTTCCAAAGATACAATTTGGAAAACCATGCTCGCATTTTATAAGACGAGCCATTCATCACGCTAAACTTAAGTTGCGTCTTTAATGATCATTTTGACGATGCATCGATTTTAAAACTCAAAATGGTCCACACGGCGGATGTATAGGCCTACATACATCCCGTCATATTATTTCCAAAGCTTTATAGGACATAATCCTTACTTTAGTTTGGTGGTGATAGATGAAATATTAACTTCCATTGAGAACAATAAGAACAAACAACTCAACCTTGAAGAACCCATGGTTCTTTTATACATTTCGCATCATTATTGACTCGGCATGGTCTAACCGGTCATGCCAATTAATACAACAATATTAGCTCATAAACTTATATTTATGACTACTTGTGCTTCAATTACATTTTTTTTATATATATATATAAAAAACTAATAATATGGAGAGCTCACATCACTCCGATTAGCTCTTTTATGCTCATTTACACATTTAATATAATTGTCACATTAGCCTATAGCATTATCAAATATTAAAGCACAAAGTGAACTAGTAAAGTATGTTATCAACCATGTCTTGCATACAAACAATTAAAATCACATAATAAATAACTCATGCATACATGGCAAACTTAATTTCACAATTAGAACAACTAAAAAAGTTATTATATTTACCTATAATATTCTTTGACAACATTCACAGTAAGTAATGGCTTTGCATATTTTTTTTGGGATAATGACAAAAATACCCTATTTTTCAAACCCACTTCACAAAATACCCCATTTTATACTCAAAACCCCAAAATACCCAAAAAATCCTCAAGTTTTTTGAGAAAAATCGCAAATTTGCGAGTTTTTAGAGAAATATCGAAAATTTTCGATATTTTTAAGAAAAATCGCAAGATTTGCGAAATTTCTTAAAAATATCAAAAATTTTCGATATTTTTATAAAACTAAAAACCCACCCAACCTGCATATTCCAAATCGCAAAACTTATCAAGTTTCTTCCACCCCTCTCCCAACCTGCGGATTCCAAAAAAAACCCTCCAAACCTGCGTTTGAAGAGATATCGCAAAAAAAAACCACCCCCCAAATTTGCGAATTGAAGAAAAGCCCCAAAACTATTCGAATTGAAGGTTTAATCGTGCAAAAATTTATATCGAATCATGAATAAAGATTCGATTCCGGTAAGTTTTAATCGTGCAAAAATTATATTAGTATTTGAATTATCTTTATTGTTTTTCTAATTAGGGTTTTGTTTGAATTGGACAATTTTTTCAAATTGGGGGTTTTTCCCAATTAGGGTTCCTTATGAAAATTTAGGGTTCGTGACTGATATGTGATTGTAGTTAGGTTTTCATGACTGATATAAGCTGTGAATTATGATTGCTAAGACATTTGTTTTTTTTTCCTTTCTTAACCAGCCAAACATAACGATTAAGGCCAAAATTACGATTGTTTCGGACATACTTGTAGCTCTGACCGATGCCCAAGTTGAAAAATTCAGGAAAACATGTTTCGGACATTGGCTCGACGTTGTCCTTAAAAAGAATAGCCAACTTTTGATTCATACGATACTTGATAGTGAGGTTGAAAGCGTACCAAACGAGCTCTCATTCAATATATTAGGTAAACGGATTCGCTTTAGACGCCAAGAGTTTTGTTTAGTTACAGGTTTACGTTTTGGTCCGAATATGTATATGAAAGAGTGGGTTAAGGACATTACGGAAAATCCATTTAGGAAAAGGATGTTCCCTGATATTCCAGAAAACGTTACGGTTAAAGTAAAGGATGCTATGGATATCTTTAATCAGATGAAAGATCGGTCAATAGTTTTGGAAGACGATGATGCAGTTAAGATATGTCTTTTGGTGTTGTTAGATAACGGATTCTTGGGCCACCAATCGTCACACAATGTTAGTAACTTTAAGTTGAATTTGGTTGAGCATTTAGAAGATTGTTGGAATATTTTTCCATGGGGGTCGTATATTTGGGATAAAACTTATAAGCAACTTAGAGCTGCTGTATCTAATCGCAGACCGCTTCATAATGAGAAACGCAAGAAAGGGGAAGAGATCTGATACACATTGACTGGATTTGTTTGGGCTTTTATGGTATTTTTTTTACATATGGTGATTTTTTGTACATGGTTTATGTTGTTTTTTTTAGTTGTTTTTTATGTTGTTTTTCTATTTTATAGATATGGATATTGGAGGCCATCCCGGCTACACATGTTTATGCCTTCAAAACGCCGGATATAATTCCGAGGGCTTTGGCTTGGAGATCATTACTACCGTTTACTTGGACGAGATGTTGCACTTTGTTTGACAATAATAGGTTAGAAGAACCATTGGAGACCCTTACACCTACTAAATCCGAGAGTGACACAAGTTGGTGGAAGGACTCTTTCGAGTATTTTGAAGAAAAACATGTTCAAAGTGAGGTATTAAGTGAGCAAGTTCAGGTTGAAAAGGACGACCTAAGTGAGCAAGTGAAGAAAAAGAAAAAGAAAAAGAAAAGGAAGAGAGATTCATCACCTCACGACCCTACATATGACGAGTTGAAGAGCACTGTTAGTACTCTCATTGAGACTGTTTCTAGGCTACAGGGTACTATTGAGACTTTAGAGTCTCGATTGCTTGCATTGGAGGTGTGTTATTTACATATTAGCTAGGATAAAAATTAGATTAAGCTCCCTTAGGTGTTTGAATTGCTTCAAAGTAGCTCACTATAGGTTAGTTTACATGCTTAGAATCTGGTCTTAGACCTTCTTTAGTCAAAAAATCTCATTTTCACCCATTTTCAAAATCTGCATTTGCTAAAAATCTCCCAACAGCCCTTTTATTTTTGATTTTTAATTTCTTTGTTTTAAGTCCTTATGCTCTAAAATTTGGTACAGTACTTATTTAGATGCTTATCTACTAGCTTGTATTTTTTTTTCTTAACAGCTTATTGAGCCCTTGAAATAGCCCCTTTAGGCCTGATTTTCTGTCTATACCAACATGTTATTAAGCAACTATTTCAGCTAGTTTTGTGCTTATCAGTGGTACTTAGTGCTTATTTAGGCTTCTTAAATGTTACTAGTTAGCTTAGGATAGTATAGCTTATAATTAGCTTAATGGTTGCTTATTTAGTCTCTTAGAAAAGCTTATTATCCATGTTTTTTTTTTTTTCTTTTTTTTTTTTTTTTTTTTTTTTTTTTTTTTTTTTTAATGGTAGTTCATTAGGAAATTGTTATTTGCTATTGATAATTTGTTATTTTATAACTTGCAGGGTGATGCACGTGACTTTGGAGTCGTGTCGGACGGAGACATAGCAGCATACTTGTCACTGGGACCGTCATACACATCACCGCAACAGTTATATACCTCACCGGCGCCGACTACGCAGACTCTCCCGTTGGCTAATCGGCGCAAATTACGGCCGAGACGCACTCCATTGAGGTTTAAGTCACCGATGATCGCTTATACACGTAAACGTGTGTCTTCGACCATACCACCACCAGCATCCACTACGACTGCCCCGGTTACGACCATGTCGGTACCCATGAAGGATACCATACATACACATTTAGATGCTTCAGATGCGGCCCAAGATACTGGATTTACGGAAGAGGAGTTGGAATTCATAAGAATCGAGAAAAGTAGCAAGCCAACCTTCGATTTGCCGGATTTGAGCAAGATTCAAAGGAATAAATATCCCCTATATTGTCATTTTGCGAAGAATAAGATAGATTGTTACCTTGATTGCTTACGCAAAGGAATTAGATGTGAACCTTCATTTTGGGATGTTCTTGACCCGGGCATCGTAGAAGGCGGGAAGCTTGAAGGATTAGTAAGCATAATTTTAGATTCTTAAAAAATATTTCATAAAAGTATCTACAAGTGTTCATTATTGTATTATTTGAACAGCACATCAATGCCTTTATAGAGCTTATGATGATGAGGAGGAATTCCGCTGCAAATTGGACTCTTGGGCTTAGTGATTTAGTTGCATTCCATATGGATAGCGGTAAGCCGATGAGCATGGTAGCAACTGTGGATGCATTTCGAGCAACGATAGATGGAACAAATCCGTTGTATCCATCATGGGACAAAATCTCACAAGTAAGTTATGATGTATCCATCATTATGTGTGTTTGGTGTAGCATGTAGGGTGTTTAGTTATTGTTATTGTTGTTGTTTATTCCTATTTTTAAGTTCTTTTTAGCTGATTTTTGATGGTTTTTGCTGATTTTTTGATTTTTGCTTGCTGATTTTTGCTGAATTTTGCTGTTTTTAGCTGTTTTTTTGTTGTTTTTAGCTGTTTTTGCTGAATTTTGAAGGTTTTTGCTGATTTTTGCGGATTTTTGCAGTTTTTTGCTGAAATTTGCTGTTTTTAGCTGGTTTTTGTTGTTTTTAGCTGTTTTTGCTGATTTTTGAAGGTTTTAGCTGTTTTTGCTGAATTTTGCTGTTTTTAGCTGTTTTTTTGTTGTTTTTAGCTGGTTTTGCTGATTTTTGAAGGTTTTTGATGTTTTTAGCTGTTTTTAGGTAGGTTTTTGCTGTTTTTTCTGTTTTTGCTGATTTTTGCTGATTTTAGCATATTTGAGCTGTTTTTTTGCTGTTTTTAGGTAGTTTCTTGCGGTTTTTGCTGATTTTTACTGTTTTTAGATGATATTTGCTGATTTTAGGTGATTTTTACTATTTTTAGCGGATTTTTGTTGATTTAAGCTTATTTTTGTTTTTTTTTTCAATTGTAGGTTTTTTTTTCGATAAATATCGATAACGAACATTGGGTTGCTGCTTCATGGAATCTGGATGACTATACTATGACCGTTTATGACAGTGTTCAGGGTGATGCGAATCGCAAAAAGATTTCAACCTTATTGAAGAAATGGAAACCATTCATAATAGAAGACTTGAAAAATGTGGGTTGGTTTGAAAAAACAAAACGTGATCCGATGTGCTTTCAGATCTTGCTAAACTATGTGAAGAACGCACCTCAGCAGAAGTTTGAGTATGGTACACAAGATTGTGGTGTCATGACATGTATGTTTATTAAGATGCTTACAGAAGGGAAAAGTATCGATATTGAACAATTTGGTGATGATGTGGGATTGCAATGTCACGAATTTAGAGCTGATATGGCATTAATGTTTTATGAAACTAGGTGTGAAAGACCTGTGTAGACCCATTTCTTGATGTTTAGATCATTTTGGCTATTTTAGTTTTTTTTTTTGATGTTTTACTAGAAATATTTTACTAGAAATACTTTAGTAGAAGTTATTTGGTAGAAGTATTTTGCTAGAAATGAAATTTCGTCTATTTTGTGATGAACTTATGACTATATCGAGTCAAATGATATTGGACAACAACAACTATGAACTGAATCAGACTAAATGGACAATTAAAAACCTAAACTTTTATTCATAAATTAAAAACGATACATAGATAATTATAAACGTACACGTACGAAATAAAAACGTAAACATTCATAAATTAAAGACTGTATCCTTGTGGAAAACCTTAACAATGTTTTTCAATGTAATGTTAAGATAATGGCCACCAAATTTAGGGGAAAACACTGAAACATTACGAAGTATCAAAACAGCTCCTACGGTAATAGCCTTTTGATAACCCTCCTCTTTAAGGACTTTGTAATGAATTGTACCAGAAATTATACCCTGCTACTGGCGTTGTTGAGAATATCGAGTCAAACGATTATTTCTGCTATTTTCAAAAACGTAATTGTGACTTAGATACTGGACTACAACAACTATGGATACGGAAAGACGCAATTCCTTCATATCTACATTGTAAGCGAGGAGGTAAACGAAGACTGTGAGGCTTGTAGAGCTAGTTCAAGTGCCGAATCAAAAGGCTTTTTAATAATTTAATAACTATTATCATTGTCATGCAATGTAATGTCAAATTTTGTCATGCAATGTAATGTCTAATTATCATTGTGATGTAATGTAATGTCTACTTTTCATATTGGCAAAAAATACTTAATAAGAAATAACATAGTTCAATAACACTAAAAGAAATAACATAGTTCAATAATACAATACGTTATCATATTTCTTCATACACACTAGATTCTTTAGATCTTTTTGAACCTTTCCTTGATGTGCTAGAACCTGACTTCACACTTGATGTTGTCGCAATAAAAGTCTGGGATGGTATATCTGATGGGCAATCACGACGGTTATGTCCATCTTTACGACATCGTGTACATGATTTTGGTGTAGTTTCTTCACCCTTAGATTTAAATCGATCACGATTACGCGGCCTTCCTGGCTGACGTTTGTCCATTACAGGTGGAAGGACAGTTATAAGACCATCTGGTTTCTCCCATTCTGAAGGATGCCCAACATCGTATATAACCTCGTTGTATGAAGCCCTCCAAACACTAGTCTTGAAACACGGAAATGCAAACTGATTTGCACTTGATTGGCGCAAATATCGCATAACAGCAATAAGATGCCCACAAGGTAAACCCGATAATTGCCATTGTCCACAGCTACATGTCCTAGTATTAAGATCAACTGTCCCATTTTTGTTATAATCAACAACATTGTAAAGGTAGTTTGCAGCGGGTCTTACAGTCCATGTGGTGGATTTTGCAATTCTTTTAGCTATCTTGGCCTCCGCCCAGGGTGTTAATTCATGTTTATGTTCATCTACACATGGTATAATATATGTGAGTAAAATATATAAAAAAAAGAAGAAACATAAATAGGCATGGTTTGGTAATGTGTTTACCTGCCGTTTGTCGATGTTCAAAGTACCACTGTTGCAAAGATTTTATGAACCAATCAATCATCATACAAATCGGGAGTTTTCGAGAATGTCGAGACAATGCGTTCACTGATTCCGCACTATTGGAGGTCATGTAATTATAACGCATACCGGGGAAGTGAACCCTTGCCCACTTTTCATGACCAATCCTATCAAGTTTATTAGCGGCTCTAGGCAATACATCACGTAAAGTGCTAAAACGTTCTTCAAAGTCTGAAATTCGATATGCTTTACATGCTCTCCAAAATAGCGTTTCCTTACTTATAAATCGAGGACACTTTGCACGTAAGTTCATCAACAAGTGGCGACAACAACGACCATGAAATGCATTGGGAAATACATTCTGAATGGCCAAAGCAATGGATCCAGCTCCATCAGATATGATCGTTAAGTTATCTTGCTTACCAATTATACATTCCTTGAGTTTCGTCAAAAACCAATCCCAAGATCTAAATGTCTCCGACTTACCCACTCCGTATGCAAGCGGCAGAATCTGATTATTACCATCCATTGCAACTGCTAGATACATTGTACCCAAAAATTCCCCTTTAAGATGTGCACCGTCTATTATAATCAATGGTCGCATGTGTGACACAAATGTACGAATCTACATAAAAAATCTTTCGATAATTAGAATAATAAATAGATAGCATGAATAATATATTTATTTGTTTGTAATAAACAATACTTACCGCAGCACCCATGGCAAGAAAAAAAATCTCAAATCTGTCTTCATCGTCAGTTTCAATATGTGTAATAGTCCCTGGGTTTTTTAGTTTCAAATTGTGGCAATACAAAGGGAGTTCGGAAAACGACTCCCTAGGAGTCCCTCTCAACAATTGCAATGCATAACATTTAGCTCGCCAAGCTTGAGAATATGATATATCAATTTTGAACCTAGCATTCATATCTGTCATAATCTCTTTCCCCCTATAAATTCTACTATTCTCAGACATTACCTCCTTCAATATATGACCAAGGACTTTTGGGGAAGCATTACGATGATGTGGGTGAATTTGAGTTCTAGTGCATGTATGATGGTCGTGAAATGTTGTTACATAAAACTTTTTATAGTCTTTGGGTATATAGGCTCGAAAAACCCATTCACATGTGTCATCAATACATTTTGCATATACCCTTTGGGGGTCTGATCTTGGGTATCTAATTTGAAATCCTTCTTCAAGAGCTTTTCTACCCAAAACAACTTTTATATGTTCTTTATTATCAAAAGTATCATGCAAACGAACAAGACTAGATGTTCCAGAACACATACCTTTTTTCGAGTTGATATCTGGGACTGGTGTTTTGAGTAGGGGAGGCATATTCCAAAATTTATCCTTCTTACATTTCTTGTTCTCATCATCAAATTTTTTACTCTCCTCATTGGATTCACTAACCTCCTCATCAGATTTTCTACTCTCGTCATCAGATTCACTACTCTCATCCTCGCCAGACAATCTTTTCACTTTCCCAAAAACACCACCCATTACCTTTTCTCCGAAAGGCCGTAATTTATCATCATCTAGCAAATCCCTTTCGTTAGTCTTTTTGTTTTTTGGTGAACCAACAACTTGTTTTTTTTTTACGATTAGCTGAATCACTTTGAGGATCCTGCGTATGATACACAGGAATTCCAGGCACATACATAGGATTCCCATGAAATCCATGCATATGTTGAAAACTATGAAAACTTTGATAAAAACTACTACCAAGCATTTGTGTTTGGTGAATTTGTGTGGCATGATAGTCGGTTTGATATACATTTACAGACGCGTTAGCATGAATAAAATTGCTTTGTTGATTGCTTCCCGTAGTTGATAATTGCCTACCATTTACACTAGACTCAACAATACACAACGTAACAATTCTACTACTTTTAACAACAAATTCCATAAATTCATTGACTTCCAAATCATCACATACCTCTACAATATCATTATCCGAATTGTAAGTTACCATAAAACCACTATTAGCATCGATTTCTAGCCTCTCGGATACCGCTTCTAGTAAACATGAATATGATGACAACAATGGTAAAATTAGTGTACGTTTTACACAATTTAACGGCATATACTCCAACACACCATCCACTCTTTCCCATGTACCTCCTTTACATACACGCATTTTGACGGTTTCTTTGACGGAATTCATGGAAAACTTGAGAATTTGAGTTTTTTAGTGAGAATTTGAGTTTTTTTAGTGAAGGGAGCTAAAATAACAATAAAACACGTTTTATCAGGAAAATCTCGCAAGTTTTATCCATAAGTTTGCGATATTTTTAAGAAATATCGAAAATTTGCGAAGTTTTTAAGAAATATTGCAAATTTTTGATATTTCTTTAAAATATCGCAAATTTGCGATATTTCTTAAAAATATCGAAAATTTTCGATATTTTTAAGAAATTTCGCAAGTCTTGCGATTTTTCTTAAAAATATCGAAAATTTTCGATATTTTTTCCAATTTCGCAAAAAAGTTGCGGATTTGCGATTTTTCTCAAAAAAGTTGCGGATTTTTTTGGGTATTTTGGGTTTTTGAGTATAAAATGGGGTATTTTGTGAAGTAGGTTTGAAAAATAGGGTATTTTTGTCATTATCCCATTTTTTTTTCATTCATGAGCCAACATTTGGATAAAAATGATTATCGTGTTAATCAAGATAGTGTGTATATATAAGCAAATTATTTCTTTTGCCGTCATGCATTCAAGACCCTTTTCACATAAGCAAGTAATAATAGCATTGAGTTTATTTGAGCAACCTATTAATTAAACAATAGCACTTTTGCATAACAATTTATGTAGATGCGCATCACGAACTAAAACATGTGTAGTCTGACTCTTTCTAAAAATTTATACAATTATAAGAGATCATTTGTATATCATAAGATTCGATTCTTAATCTTATTATCCATCTAGTAATTTAACTAGTAGATGAATATACTTAGTCGTGTTTCAACTCAACCAAATTTGACAAAACATATCACAAACGTTATGTATCAAATAGCAAGATCAAACACATATGAAACCAATAATTCACTAATCATTATTTAACTTTTGTAGCTGTCATTATACGCGTACATTATAACAAGTAATGATACTTCTATCAAAAGAAAATCAATACGGACATGTGTTGAGTAATTAATATATTTAAAGTTACAAATTTATCTTTTGCAATTGAACCACTTGAAAATAAAATTTGATATCCTCATTGCTAGGAGTCTCTTTTTAATGCTTCGAGTTTATAAAAATGTTTTAGTTATCAAAATCTTTGGATAATCCTTAAATTCTATTTGAAAAAACTAAAGCATATACTCTGTAATCAACCTTTTGCAGACCATTACGTGCCTCACGTAATGATTTTCTCAAATTTAAGAGTTTTGATACGACAATTAACAACCAAGATGGGAAAATAAAGAGCAAACATATTACTCTAGCATTCAAACGGATAAGAATTAATAATTTAATGCTCTTTAATAATAAAATAATAATAATAATAATAATAATAATAATAATAATAGATGACCAAACATATTACCAAGTAATTGATAAACACTAGTAAACGTTATTATTGTTAAACATAGATTAACCGTGCAATATATAAACAGTAAGAAACAAATACTCATCAATGATAATTTTAACAATTGTTAATTTAATTGTTTCTCAAATTTACGATAGCTATTTTCGCAAAATCCAATATTTGCATCAAACATATATATAAAACTCGAAAGTATTTATTAAAAATCATTTATCAATAATAATCCCAGTATCTCATATTAAATGTGAGAAAGAATGACTCATATTAACTTATGATAATCTGCCTTTATATCAATCATTAACCAAATTTCTTTTAGGGCAAATCCAATTATGCACGTAATTCTCTCCAAAGTCAAATGTCAGTATGAAAATATGAAGATAGAAGGTAAAACAACCCATAAATTTAAACAACGCCTAATGATTCCTTTTGACATCGAATAAGTGTCCTATAATTTCTTGTTAGTTTTAGATCAACCATTCATATAATTTTTTTACTCATTACGTCATCAAAAATATCATCATTTATAGTGCCTAATTTTAATTATTTATCAAAAGGAAGACAAAAAAACTTACCTCGGTAGTGTCAATATTCAACGCCAAAAACTTCACTCGACGGTATCTAATCTGTCAAAATTGAGAAAAAGAAAAACATAATTTTAGAGCGTGCTGATAACGTGTTGTAAAACAACAGACCTAGTAGCACAATAAGAACAATAATCAAGAGAATATAAGTGAGTATGGAAGAGAAAGATAGAACTTGATATTGGTGTGTCTCATATCACATTAGGTGCCTCTATTTATAAGGACATTAACATGAATGATATTAAGAACAATTTTGGAAGTTAAAAAGTAATCATAAAGGTGGGGGTTACTAGTTAGGGGATATGAATGTGTACAATAATTATAATAAATATTCATAACAAATAATTGATTTTGTTGTGTTTATAGAATTGAACTTTTGTTAAAGAGAATTGGTTTGCACACTTTATTTATGCATTAAATATTTGTATAGTATTAAACTCTGTTGTAAAAATCGGTCTAGGCGGTCGATTAATCATCGCATAATCGCTGATCGCTCACTAAGCGTCTTGATTTATCATAATCGGCCTATTTAATCGGTTTGGTCAAAGATCGCTTAAAAATCGGTCAACAAACCGATTAATCGGAAAAAATCGGTCTAATCGGATTAATCAGACAAAAGCGGTTAAAAATTGGTCAACAAAATCGCTTAAAATTTGGACAAAATCACTTAAAAATCGGTCAACAAACCGATTAATCGACAAAATCGGTCAAAGGTCACTTAAAAATGGTCAACAAACCGAGTAATATTTATGTTTGACTTTGAACTTTGAAGAATTATGTATTATGTCTATATTTGAACACTTGAAATATTTGAATTTTGATGCAATACGCTTATCCCATACATATAAAATAATATAATATCTAAAATTAAATTTTTGTGCATAAAAATTTCAATCCGATTAATCCTCGATTAATCCCCGCCTAATCGATTAATCGCTAGGCTCTACCCAACCGCTTCACTAGGCTACCCGTCAAAACTCGACTCGTTCATACTATCAAGTATGAAGTACTATAAATCAAGTCGCACCAGTCCCCAATCGGGTCAACCCAAAACCCAAAATTCGCAAACCTAACCAAGTAACCATATAAAAACCCCAACACTCCTTCACCCAAACACTTTTCACCAATCACCATAAAAAAAATGGCAAGCAACGATCCCGAACATGAACACACCGGTGAAGAAGAAACGAGCGCCGCCGCAGAAGACGAAGACACGGGAGCACAAATCGCTCCGATCGTCAAACTCGAAGAAGTTGCCGTCACTACTGGTGAAGAAAATGAAGATCCCATCCTCGATCTGTAACCACTTTTTACCTCCTTACATAACATTTCTATAAAATTATTACTAAATCCAAACTATAGAAGCTTTATAACAAGTTTCACTAAATCGAAACGATGTCGTTTAGTCTGTTTTATAATTATGTAATATTTTTTATTTTATTTTATTGTTATAATAGTAAATCGAAGCTGTATCGTTTCGATAAAGAAGGAAACCAGTGGAAAGAACGAGGTGCTGGTTCAGTTAAGTTGTTGAAGCATAAGGAAAGTGGTAAAGTTAGGTTAGTTATGCGCCAATCCAAAACGTTGAAGATATGTGCTAATCATTTAGGTATGATGTGGTTTAATAGTTTTTGTAACTGTTTTTTGTGAAGTGTGATTAGGTTGTGAGGTTATGTGATGAGATTTTGAATGTGTTGTTGTGTGTAGTGATATCGAGCACGAATGTTCAGGAACATGCTGGTAATGATAAGTCGTGTGTGTGGCATGCTGCTGATTTTTCTGATGGTGAATTGAAGGATGAGCTGTTTTGTATTCGGTTTGGTTCCGTTGAAAGTAAGTGGTTACGATTGTTTAAACGTTGTGTTTGTGTGT
The DNA here is from genome assembly GCA_019973895.1 of Chrysanthemum seticuspe. NCBI lineage: Eukaryota > Viridiplantae > Streptophyta > Magnoliopsida > Asterales > Asteraceae > Chrysanthemum > Chrysanthemum seticuspe. Next base: position 95,231,138 of record BPTQ01000009.1, on the reverse strand, counting down.
TTTTAGGTTTATAGACTCTTTTTGATAATATGTTAGGCTAGTCCCAGTCGTGACCTGGGACGACCTGGGTCATCCAGCGCCACGTCAGCATTCTCTCTCCAGCGACATGACATGACCCGGATGCCCCAGTCGACGACCCAAGTTTGTTTTTTTTTTTTTTTTTTTTTTTTTAAATTCAAACATTTTAAACAACAAATTTAAAATTCATTCAAATTAAAAAAAAACATTACATTACGAAATGATTATGAGCACCCTCATGATCCCTACGTATGTACCTTCGTCGGGTTTTTGGTGTGATGCTTTGTAAGCCTTCCAAGCAAAATCCGCAAACTCCACAAACTCACTAAAAACTTCTTCATCGTCGGAAGACGAAGAAGAACCGAATAAATGCTCGAATGACGACATATTAAAAATTGTGTTTCGTGGGTATTTCGTTAGAATGGTTGATTGAATATAGATGAGAAATGGTGAGTGGTGAATTTTGAGGAGAAGTTGGTATTTATAGAGTGGTAAATTTGGTTTAAAAAAAAGTTTTTTTTTTTTTTTTTTTTTTTAATGACCAAACGGTCATATTTTGAAATTGATGGGGAATTAAAGTTGCAAATTGTGAAAAAAGGTGGACGTTTACATCGGTCATATTTTAGCCCGATGTTTGGAATTTTGTCTCGTCGACCGAAGTGGCAACCGAGCACCACATCCGAGCCAACCGATCTCAACATCGGTCGACCCTAGTTTTTCTCGACGCCCAACCGATAAAAAGGTATTTTGTCTCGTCGACCGAAGTGGCAACCGAGCACCACATCCGAGCCAACCGATCTCAACATCGGTCGACCCTAGTTTTTCTCGACGCCCAACCGATAAAAAGGTGTCGAATGCGTCCAGCCTTAGAAGGATTTAGGCTGTTATTAGTTTGTGTGTCGTGTTTGATTGGAATTGCGTGTTTTTTAAAATTAATATAGAATAATTGCCTGGCATAGTTACCGAAAATGTTGTGTTTGCGCATAATTGCTCGATACTTGTTAGGTTTCAACATCTACTCATGCTGAAAAAACAAAGCTTTACAACTTAGTCCAAATTAATGAGGTGTTACATACGATCGAAGGCAAATAATGTAAATACTTAATCTAGTTGATGATTTCCATGAAATGACAGAGTATTACAACTCTATGTTAACCACTTTTGTATCTACTTCTTTAATGTGTACTGTATACCAAAAGAATTGAGTTGATGATTTCCAGTTAAGGATCACAATTTAGCATGATATACTAAGACTAAAAGAAACAGAAAAAAAATTAAAAAAAATAAAATTAAATTAAAATGCAATTAATGATTACCCAAAGACATAACTGTATAACTATGCCAAGGAATATTGATAACATCCTTTTTCTATGGAATCTACCGCTTAAGTCTGTTTTGTCAACCCGTGTTCCAATTTAATTCTTATTTTTCTTTTTTAAAAGTAGTGTGGAGTTACTTGGATTTGTGCCTTGGGAAGCATTATGTCTTACGTATGACAATGATTAAGGGGCTATTGTTCTTTATGGCTACATTTGTTGCGCATAAAGGTCTCAAGTTTATCCAAGCTAGGGAGGAGGGGGACTGGGGCATGGACTATATTGGCTATTTGGGAAAAAAGGAGTTGATAACAATGTGTAGGACATCATTAGATTTCGTGCATAAACTCGCTCTTTAGTAATTTTAGAGGCAGAATGTGAAAACAATAGACTGGGTCGAGATTCAGTGGGTCTAGAAATCCAAATCTGACACTATTATATTACATAAAGATTAACCTTAGCTAAATAATAAAAACCTAAAGGTAAACTAAATTTTTGGCAAGACATGAGATATAGTATTCAAATAAAATTCAAAACCTACTCAACGGTATTTTAATTCTCTTGTTTTTCCGAGTCTTTCATCTAATGTTCTCATATTCTCTCACGCTTGAATAGCACTCGACCAAGAGTTCTTAGAGGCTCTTTATGAGAGTTGTAAACCAGATTTGAATTGTTGATGAATGCTTAGTCTGCAGGCAGGTTAAGAACATAGGTGTTATAGTTGATCTTTTGCAGAATTCGACAAGTAAATAAAATAGAGTTAATTGCATTTTTGGTCCCTGTGGTTTGGCCAAATGGCAGGTTTGTCCTTAAAACTTTGAAAGTGCAGCGATAGTCCTCATTTTGAAGTTTGGATTGCATTTTTGGTCAAAGTTAAATAACTAAATACCCTTTGTCTTCTTCAGAAAAAGACAAGGGTAATTTGGTCATTTCACACCAAAAAGACCAAAAATGCATCCCAAACTTCAAAATGGGGACTATCGCTGCACTTTCAAAGTTTTAAGGACCAAACCTGCAATTTGGCCAAACCACAAGGACCAAAAATGCAATTAACTCTAAAATATATTTTATTGTAAATGCACCATAACAATATCACATTCCTTAAAAGTTTGGACCTGTTAAAAGTGTTTGAAGTTCCCCCTGTAGCCATGTACAGAGTTAAATTTTCAGCATGCTACTATGTTCTCTTCATTAAAGTTTGAGCTTGAGTCCTTTACAACCATCTGGATTTTCTTTTAACACGTGAAGGAAAGACTGCCACAGTGATTCGCGATTTGAACTTAGCTTGATCTTGTAGAGCTTATAGTCTGTTCGGTTAGATAATATAAGCGTTGAAATGCCCCCTTTGAATAAATTACATACAGCCATACAGGTATATGCTGAATTTTGTTCTAATATATATTAACCTTTTGGTTTTTAGATTGCAAAAAGTTCATGGAAACAGTGCAAGAGGTTGCCGAGTCCCAACAAGAGAAGGAAGAGAGCAAAGATGCTTCAAGTACTGCAGGACTACTTGAGAAGCTTAGTGTTGATGATAAAGATACCAAAGAAGAAGTCAAAGATTCATCTGATGCACCCAAAACCGAGGAACCCGAAAAAGCAGCAGATTCTGAGAATAAAGAAGCAGAAACTAAATGAGGTTACATTCTCCTTTTTCGTGACATCTCTTGCTAGTTAAGGGTCTTGCAAGGGCAATTTATACTGTGTTATGTTGCGGAAGAGTCTTTATATTTTGAGGTTTGTTTGGGTTTTGTGTGAAGTTTCAAGAGTCTATGGGTGGGTCGTGTTCCATTTTGGGGTCGTGTCAGTATGGTATAAATATAGGATCGGTACGTCTTTTAGAACTTATCCACCATGTTAAACGCATATGTTTGTTATTTATTTGCAATTTTAAACATTAAATTTGTTCGTTAAAGTTTATTAGTCCTTTTCCCATCATCTAAATGAAACCCACAAGATATAAGTTGCATATGAAAGGGATTGAGTGCGCACGTGTGGAAGATACGATAGTGAGCTGTAACAAGTAGCATATCATATAATTTCATTAACTGATTGACATCGAAAGGCCACCAAACATATGCTACTGGGGCAAGGATCCTCTCAAGTTGTACTGGTTGATATTGATTGCATATTTACTGTCAATATCATTGGATGTTGGAACTGGTACTAATAATGAATAGGGGTACTAGCTATGATCCCATGAGCATTGTACCAAAAGTGTAAATTTTTGTAAGATGTTAACTGTGTGATACTGTGATTTGTCGTAATTTATTTTTTTTCCTGTGTGACCCATGCGCCGATCTCTTATGTTTCACAGTTATTCCCCGGGTTTGACAGAACCCGAGATCCGTTGACTATATATTGACTGGTTTACCTTTCTTTCAACACATCCAGACACACATTAGTATCTTCTCACTCCATTCACAAATTACCACAACAACCTTTCAGTCGGCATCCCAGCCACTCTGTCAGCATTTCTACCTTTCCACAGTCTGCTACGACTTTAATAGCTTATTACATTGTTTAGAAAGTTACAAAACTTAGTTGTGCGTTTTTTTACTGTGTTTTACTACGTGTATATACCTTTGTGTTTCATTGTGGTTTAGTTTTTTATTGTGTGTTTTACTGTTGTTATCATGTGGGTCTTTTTTAGGTAGAAAGTATCAGTGAATAAGCCTATGCCGGCATCCTTGTTCCTCATCACAAAACTGTTATAATATAGTAATCGTTTATTTTGTTTATGTTTTTAATAGCATTTTGTTTTAGCTTGTCATCGATTAACAAAAGAGAAATTGGAAAGGAGTGAAGCTTTGTGCGAAGTAATAAAAAAACCCAAAGAGAAAGATAACCAACATATGAAAATAACTAATCGTGGAGGCTAAACCAACATCGAGTAGTTTTTTGACTTTTTTCATAAGCTTGTTATGTTTTTCTAGAGATTTTTTAAATTTTATTCTTATGAACTTGATGGCCTTTTTGTATTTCTTTTTGGATACCATCTGTATCGAAATGGGATGAGCACGGTAGCGGTCCCGTACCGATCCCGTACCGAATTAGTAGTACCGATTTTTTTCCAAGCATAAATTAGTGGTACCGGTACCGTACTGAACGGGATTCGGATACCGGTACCGGTACCGGGAAATCGGGTTTTCCCCGCTTTTTTTGGGGAATTTCCTGATTTGGTACCGGTCCCGTACCGAATTAGTGGTCCCGATTTTTTCACCTTATTTCGTAGTTCCGGTACCGTACCGTATTTTAAGAATCGGTATCGTTTCGGTACGGTTCCGGTTCGAAATGCTCATCCCTAATCGAAATCTATGAATAAACATAAAGGAAACGGAATATAATAATGTCTCAATTAAATTGACAGGATAAGGGATGTGCGGATAAGCTTGAATTTTCAGCCAAGGTGCATCCCAAACGATGAAACACAAAAGAACACACAATGAACACTTATCACTTGATAAAGATTAAGAAATGGAACCTGAATATATGTTCTAATAAATTTAACATGGTAAAACACACTGAGCATAATTTTTTTTTGCAAGTGATCTAGTTACTTGTAACTTTGGGTCTCTTTGGCTAGACCGACCCTTGGTTGGGTCGCCATTACGACTAGCCTAAGCTCTAGCTCTCACTGTAACGTTGAATGTCGCTTACAACTTCACAACACATCACATCTCCAGCTTATTAGCTGGGCGAGCTCTAGCTGCTTTAGCTAAAAGAAACTTTGCGATATCTTCATCTCTTGGTATTTTCAACTCTACATGGGGAGTATTTTGTTTCATTCAAAACCAAGAGACTACATAGGATTAGGATCTTCTAATGTTTATCTTTTTTAAGTTCTTCTCATGTTAGCATATTGTGAGAGAAATTGTATTGATCGGTTACATATTTTATTTAACAATGACCTCACTATTTTATTTACTTTTATCTTATTGGTTCAAAATGATGTAACTTGAGACACAAACATTAAAGGATCTTGGTCTGGCTACATAATATCTTATTTAGCAAAAAAACTGGAATTGCTATCGAAATATTTATAGAGTAATATTTTTGGATAAAAGGCGTTAAGCAATAACATTATTACCAATATGTTGATAATAAAGTCAGATTAAACAATTACATAAGAGCATGAACACTATATTTTGTGACAATAAGACGAAATTAAAAACTAAATTTTCAGCTCAGTTTCCATTGCTAAGAGCACACGGTATGGTTGCAAATAACATGCCATTCGTTCCTTTTTTTTCGTGCTAATCGTGAGCCAACCATACCTGCTAACATGTCAAACTTGTGCCAAAGAGTTTTGAGCCACTCCAATGGCTCATGCCAAATGCACCATTTTGTGTGTTTTTCTTTTGTCTTTTTTTATGTATTGTGAGTGAGTAGATATATTTGGTGGGGTATATTGTGGGACCTATAAACGATGTTATTGGTGTGTTATGAAAAAGAGGTGTTTTAGTTATTGGTGTGTTATTGAGAGAGGATGATGTGACGCTGATGTAACACACCAATAACATGTTATACGTTCCTACCTTACCTTGTCCTCTAAATCAGGTATGACCTATATTCGAATGATTACTACACTTCTTTGTTTAATTTTTTAGTACTAATATGTTACATTGTGATATTTTTTTCTAGAATTACTGTAAAGGGTCCCTCTTCATTGACAGATTTTTTTTTGTCTAGCAGTTATAATTGATAAAAATAAAAATAAAAATAAAATAAAATAAAATAAAATTACCTAAGTTATCTCAAAACTTAATATGTATATTAATGGCTATAGATTTTTTATAACAAACTAACAGTCAAAAGCGAAAATGGGTCATTCATGATTATATTCCATTTTCAGCAGCATGAAAACACTTCAAATTCAAATTGATATAAGTTAGTTGATTCGGGAATGACACGAAAGTTCAATATGATTTGAGAAAGGTCACGTCGAGTTATACTAACGAAACTATAAAACCAAATCACAAGTGACGGAACTAATGATATTCAGTTTGGTTTTTCGTTTAGTTTGTTTTCTGGAATAATGGTTTTTGAACCAGAGCTAAATCAAGATTTTTCTGACTCGAAATGATACCATGCACTATAATGTGGTCTTTAACCGGTTAACCCGGTTTTAGAAACCCGGGTTTTTTGACCCGTTTTTGTGGTCGGGCACCGGTTCGACCGGTTGAACCGGCCAGATCGACCCGGGTTTGAAAACATTGCTCCAAACCTACCAAAAGGGTAAAAAACACACATTCATTCCTGGCCCGCACTTTTCCCTCTCATTATATTCAAGAAGTCCAAACATATTTGTCAACCAAACACTGATTTCGAAACTGATTCTCACACTTACATTCATTCCAATTCTATTATCAAATTGATATAGTTATTCCGGATATCATACCAAACGGCACCTTCAATTAATCATAGAAACCGTCAAAATTTATGAGTTGAGAAAGGGCCCACATTTCCCGTCTCTCTTAATTCATGTGTATGGAGTTACAGACATCAAACTCTCTTTCCTTTTTATAGGCCTGTATAGAGTTGACAATACAATTAAAGTTCATAGCTATGGACTCCACTTAGGCACCACGTCACCATGGACATTTTCATAAACACCCATAGAAAATGCTCTTATATATCCGTATCTTCTGAAAAAAAGACACACTCTACCTAAAAAAACCTATTGAGCCTAAGGCTATGTTTGGCGCGCAGCTTTCTAGAGTTTTTCGGAGCGATGAGCAGTGAGCAATGAACTTTTTGATTTTTATTGTTCATTTAACAAAGGAGCGATGAGCTTTGCTATTTTTTGGGAATGCTCATTTTTTCAATGCTTCTTTAAGAAGCTGTGAGCGGTGAGTTGTGAGCTGTGACTACTGCTCACAGCTCACAACTCACTGCTACTGCTTACTGCTACTTTTACCAAACACACCCTAAATACTACGGCTGCTAAGTGAAAATAAACTTATCAATAGATAATAATCCCAACGCAAATTTGAAGTCATTTTTTGCGTTTGAGACATACATCGCATTTGAGGGGAAGTAATGAAGTGTGACCCAATATTAATGAGATGCAATAATGAAGTATAATCAACATGATGTTCAAAAAACAATATAATGTAAGATACAACACAAATAATTGAGGTTTTGAAATGAAAAGTGGGGTTCAAAGAGTTTTGATGACAAACAAGACTTGTAGGGCTTTTTGACCGATGTTGATTCCTAAGAACTCTCATTCATGACAACAATACGTTTACATTCTTATGTAATCATTTTCCTAGTCTTTCTGTTAGAGCAGCCGATATCTTGCGTTTTAGGTCGAGCCCTCCCCAAAATAAGACGGGACAACGCCAAGACACACCAAATATGACATTGTTGGGGTTGGCGTCGTCGTTGCGAGCCCAAATGATCCCGCATATTTTTATATTTATTTTTTAAACATCCTGCAACGGGCAAAATAATAAACACCCCCTTTACTAGCCCTTTTATCTCTCCATACCCACTTTTTTCTAAACTTTTACCCTATAAAAATCATATAAATACCCCATAACTCACCAATTTTTTACACACGCTTTCAACTTCACTTTTATCGCTATACTTCTCTATAATTCTCTTATTAACTAACAAAAATGAATCCCAATCAATAGATCAACACCATGCTTAACGACCCGCAAAACCAAATACCGACTCCGCAAATTCAAAATTCCTCATCTTCTTGTAATCCAAACACATCATCATCTGCAAATTCCATCACCTCAAACACCAACCAACTTCCATCATGCACCAACTTCAATCAAATCCCATACCAATTACTATTGTGCCGTACCATTATGGAAGAAGATTCGGCCAAAATGTGGACTTCCACGGGAATAAAAAAAATGGATTTACTTCCTTTTGGTATTTTGGCCAAAGTACATTGACTCCTCGATATTCAATCAAATCCTCTTCGTTGACGATTGAATTAAGTTCTCTAGTCTCATATTTAGTAAGTCCCGAGCTCTTTCTTATATATCGAGGATCATCAAAATAAGCAAGAATACTATTTCTACGGAGAATACCATTTCTGGGGATTTCAATTGAGATACCCGAAGAAGGTATGAGTGGGTTCTCTCCTTCTGGAATCGATTCGAGTGGGTTCTCGCCAACTTTACACTTGACCAATTTAACATATGACAACAATTTCAACTTTAACAAGTATCCCAAACCCAAATTTCCCAACAATAATCCTAACAACAAACACTATACCAACCCCAATTTTTCCAGAAACAATTTACCCAACAATTCCCACCACCCTAATTTACCCAACAATCCCCACTACCCCATTTTCAAGAATCTGACGCGAGGCCATCGTAACAAAAAACGTTGCAAGTCTAAAGCCAAGAAACCCCAGGATAAGAAAATCGATCGTTCTCTTTGGACCCAAACCAAAGAGAGAATTTTGGTGGAATCTTACATACAAGTTTATGAGGATGCACAATTCGGGAGCGACCAAAACAATGACATGTTTTGGTACAAAATTCTCGACCGATACAATGCGCAAGCCAAGCTCAATGGTTTGAAAGAGCGTAACAAGAATATGTTGATGGGAAAATGGACTCTGATGAACTGAGTAATCAGAAATTTTAACTCGCTTGTCGACCAAACCAAGTCTCTTAACGGCGAGAATGATGAAGATTTGTTGACTCGGGTTCAAATTTTGTATAAAGACATCGAGAAGAAAGATTTTCCTCACAAAAGCGCTTGGATTTTTCTTAGAGACAAGTACAAATGGAAAATCACGATTCGACACAAGTAAGAAGAAACCGAGGACGGCTAACCGAAGAAGCACCCGAGATTTTTGGAGATGATGCTTTGCCGCGTCCACTCGACAAAGAGCGAAAGTCTAAAAGTCAACGAATTTACAAACTCGTCCGCCACTTCCAGTTCACATGACAAGTTTCAGGAATTGATGCAACAACAAATAGCTTTAGATTGTGAGGCGAAGATGGAACGAATGAAGCGCGAGACTATGGCGAGAGTTGAAGTTTTCAAAGCTCAAAAACGGAACGAGAAGATGCTTGAAATGGACACCAACAAGATGAAGCCCGAAAGATGCAGCTAGAATCAAGGAGTTTAAAGGCTGAGTCCGGCCCAAATATTTTGGATGAAGCTAGTTTATTATATGTACTTTTATTTTTATGTCTTTTTTATGTATTTTTTAATGTATTTTTTATTAATAAAGCTTAAATTTTAGTTTAATGTGTTGTTTTATTTGAATAAATAAAAATTGTATGGTCCAGGGATGCATTATGGCAACATATTCATAAAGAAAGGGTGTTTTTAGTGTTGTGATGAATTCTGATATTCTGAGAAAAGATGTAAATGTGACAACACTTTACTTACAACAGTGTGAGTACGTGGTGCTCTTAACGTACTTATAATCAAAGTATCATCAAAGAATAATAACAAAAAGCTTCGAAAAAAATATTTCTTTAATAAAGCTTATGACTCACTCCAGTTTTGCTATGATGCTTTTAAACATAAAGATTCCAAACACTAAAATTTCAATTTTTCTTGTTCAATCAATATTTGTGATGAATGTTGTGATTTAAAATCCCATAAACATGAAACTCAAAATGAAATTGTTAATACAAATAAGCCGTAAAAACGTTTATTTATATTTTACGATCTTCTAGTGTTTTGTCGATAACAAACGTAAAATCATTTTAACGAAACAAATAAAATACGTAAATAGTTTGAGCCAATAGTTTTCAAACACACTTACGTTTTCACATAAAATACTAGAATCCATTTTCCTACCCAAAACCATCATTAAGCACCCTCACCCCTTATGGCTGAGCATTTAAGACATCCACTACTCAAGACATCAAAGGAAAGTCAAAACCTCGAGATACATGGGTACTAGACCTTACAAAAAGCACAATCATATCATCAAGTATCTGTCTGATAGACAGATCCCTGGTTTATAACCAGACGGATCCCTGCTGAGAGGGATCCGTGGGATCCGTGTCTGCAGAAAGACTTTAATCAGCTTCCCTCTTCAAATTTAAGCCACCTTTTGGTTATCTAACCACTTTTAGTTACCATTTAATGTATTTCTAGAGCTGAACAATATCCTAAGTGCATGCTTAATCCTCTTAGTGGTCAAGAATTTAATTCCATAATTCAAAATTATCCTTTATAAACCAAACACTCTAAAGGATAAATCATCACTCACACCTAGCTCTCAAAAATCAATAGTTAGGAGCTTATATTGCATCCTTACCATCAACATGACCAAAGCACTTAGCAACAACTCTTCAACCAAAGGTTCATCCAAAAGAAATGGTCACACGATTCATGAGATTTCCTCCACCGAATCGTCTCCCGTAAGAGATAACAATGTTAGAATCCCACCTCAACAAACCCATTCAACAATTGCTAAGAGAACCGCAAGAATTAGCATCAAACCCTTTGGACTAGAAAAAGGGTCATCTAGTTCAAACCAAACATAGCTAGCTCTAGCAAACCATCTAAGCCCTCATTCATAGAGCATGGATTACACTCATTCAACGAGCCTCTTCCTCACCCAAATCTCTATTCATTAGAGCATTCACCACCGAGAACCTCCAACTCACCAACCTTCTCGTTAAATAGGGAACCACCTACAACACCGACTAGTCCATCATTGGAAACAAGGAACCACCAAAGACTCGACCATATAGAGGAATATCCATTACCACCACCCTCATTCTTAGTAGTACCTCACCCTACTTCTCTTAATGAAACCTCACCATCATTCATAGAGCCTCCTCAAAACATCAATCTTCCTCCGGTTCCAAATTAAGACAATAATTGCTCTAATTGTCTAATCACCCAAGGACCTGTTCAAGAAGTACGAAATGAGTTGCATTTCATGTTTAATCATCTTCTTGAAGATTGGACCAAATCAACAAGTCTACTCATCCTTAGACTCAAGCACTTTGTTGCATTCTAGGCTTTAGTAACTTATTAGTATTAGTAGAAAATGTATGGCTAAATCATTCTCTTAGTTTTAGAGATTTCTTGATTATCTCTTTGTTTATTGAATGATAACTTATTTGCCATATTGCTTTGAGCATATGTTTGTTGTTTGTATACATATCTCACTTTTATATTCAGCATTGTTTGGTATATCACCTTTGTTGAATCATTTGTCACCAGACATACGGATCCCTGGAATTGCCTAGACGGATCCCACAAAGGAGGGAACCGTGGGATCCATGGTACAGAAGAACAATTTTCTACTAACTTGAGTCTTATTTGCAGGAAATTATGCACTATACTCTTGTTTTCTAATCTTTATTTTGTAGATTTTCAAAAATACACATGAAGACTTTGACACCCTAAGCTAGGGGGAGCTTTATGTCAAACCATACATCGCAAAACCATTTGCAACATAATCCTTTTTTTTATTACACTTCATGACACCCCATTGCAAAGTTGCAATCTTCAAGGGGGAGCATCTTTCGCCACAAGAACGAAACCATTTGCAAACAAAGTTGCAAAACATTAGCTTACTAGTTTTTACTTACTTGACGCCCTCACAAAGGGATGGACTCGTCAAGGGGGAGTTAAGACGAGAACCATTCCCGTCACTTGCTCTTTTTACATTTCTTTTTCTTTTACATTTAAAAAAACAACAACGTGTTAGTTTCTTTTTGACGCTCTTTTTGTTTCGACAAAAAAGGGAGAAGAGAGTAAAAACTCCAATTTGAACTTTTACGAATTTTAGTTTTTCCTTAAAAAAATTTATGTTTTGTCATCAACAAAAAGGGGGAGATTGTTAATACAAATAAGCCGTAAAAACGTTTATTTATATTTTACGATCTTCTAATGTTTTGTCGATAACAAACGTAAAATCATTTTAACGAAACAAATAAAATACGTAAATAGTTTGAGCCAATAGTTTTCTAACACACTTACGTTTTCACATAAAACACTAAAACAAGTATAACTGATTTTATGATTTAGTAATACATATGTACAACAACTAGTGTTTACATATTGGGCAAAATATATACATAACTAGTATGTATTATAAAATGGGTAAAAACTACAACCCATGGAATATATCCATAACCCATGGTATTGACCCATACCCATTTGACTAGGTGCATTGCACTCATTAGATACATTGTATCTAATAAAAGACCTATGGATCAGCCCATAACCCATGACCCATGACCAATAACAAAAATACCCATGGGCAAAGAGAAGTGTCCAACGAATCTCTAGTTTTACACTAGACGGATCTCTTGTGGGAGGGATCCGTGGGATCCGGGGAACAGTAAGCATTTCTCCTCTATAAATAGTGATCCATTTCTTTCTTTTGGCTCACCACTCTCACACATACTTTCCCCAAGTATTGTAACCCTCTAACCACTGATCCTAAGGGATCTTTCTATGTAGTTTGTCTTTTGTTTTTGTGTGATTCTCTAGGTTCCTCTTAAAGGCGAGATCACCACTTATTGAAGTCGAGCAAGCTCAAGTCCGTGAGTTGCCATGCTTCGTCATCATCAAGACTACTGAGGTTCTCTTGTTGATAGTTCTTTCTTTCTCCATAGAAGTGTTGTGTCGAAGGCATTAGTGAAGGATGCCGAAAGAGTCAAGACGAAAGCATTAGTGAAAGATGCTTAATGTCCATGTCAAGAGCATTAGTGAATAATGCTAAAGGTGTCAAGACGAAGGCATTAGCGAAAGGTGCCAAGCGTTGTGTCAAGGGCATTGGCGAAGGATGGCTAGAAAATCAAGTGGCATTAGTGAAGAATGCCTAGGTCGTATAATCGATGAGGTGCATCGTTATACATATAATGATTGCTTATTTTAAAGGATGTTGATATCCTTGATGGTGTTGTAATAAGGAGTGGGTCTCCTTTGGGATTAGGTGTTGTGTAGTGTTGGGTAGTAGTTCTTCCATTGTAATGGAACTCGGTACTTAGCCTAGTACGGATAAAGGGTAGGCGACGTTGTGGTAGGTGTGGTTCACCTTGGTGTGAAAGAACCCGGTGGTTAGCCTATTACCGGAAAAAGAGTAGGCGACGTTGTGAAGGCTTCTCCGCCATAAGGAGTTGGTGTCGTGTAGTGATTACAAACTCTCGAGTAGGTGACTCGGGGAGTGGAGTAGGGCAATGAAGGTGTCCTTGTAGCCGAACCACTATAAATACTCGTGTCGTGGTTATGTGCTTCTTACTCTTTATCTTTCATTACACTTTTATATATCTATCTATCAACGTCCAACATACACATCTAAATAGATTGACATAAGTTGATCTAAATGTTTTAAAATAAAGTTTTAATTGGTAAAACTATTCAACCCCTCCCCCCCCTTCTAGTTTTCCACAATTGGTATCAGAGCTTCGTTACCAAGTTTCTTAGAGTATGTTGTACTTTAAAAACTTGATACGATCCGTGTATGTTTGAAAACTACAAAGAAGGATTTTTCAAGTCATGTTTTAAAAAATCATTATAGTGTTTATTGTTGGACAATGATAGAATGTTCTAATACTTTCCTTGTTAAGAATTCTCCATACTTGGATTTGGGCATACCAAGAAGATCATGAAGAAACTATCTAAATATTTCTTTTCGTGAAAAGAATGTTTAGCATTGTTTTTCTCACACATGGATCTGGAGATTACAAGAAGATCACAAAGCATTTTCTCTAAATACTTCTTCCCTTAAAAAGAATATTTAGCAAAGGTATGATCGTTAATAATTTACATTTGTTTTAATATTGTTAAAATCTTAGTTGTAAAATTAATCTCTATTTGTAATTACTTGAGTAGTTATCTATATGAAAGCCATCATCAAGAATAGTATTCTTCGATTGATTTGTATAGACTACACTACTAATCTATAATAATGATATCTCGGATATTCGATAGCCTCAATCATTATTCATCACAAAAGGATTATTGACACTTCACCTATGTCAATAAATATCCATGTGAAATTTCTTATATTATGATAAAATGAGATTTTATCATAATCTTTGAAAAACTTCTCAAGAATTGTGACTAATTCATAAAAAGGGATTCTCGTCAAATAGGATTAGCATTAAACCGTCAAAACCCCAAAATCATAAGTTATAGAGCTTAAACATCAAACTCTAGGCGTTTTAGAACTCCCAAGCCAAAGTTATCAAGGAATGCTTAAACTGATTTTTGCTGTCATGCCGGATCCCTGAGTTTGAACTAGCCGGATCCCAAATGAGAGGGATCCACGGGGTCCCTGCAACAGAAGACAGCATAAGTTAGTAATGATCACTGTGGAAGTTCCACAATCACTTTCCCTTCAAAGATTCACGAACAAAAACCCAATTACTGTTCACAGGAGCAATTTGATCATTTCCTTCAAGCATAACAATCTCTTGTGTAAGTATAATCTTCACTACATTGTTAATTTAATTTCTTGATTTCTAGGATTACAATTTCTTCATTTTTAGAAGTTGGGTTCAAATGGGTTTATCATAATTTGTTACCACATTGTTTTCTAAGATAACCCAAATCAAAGAATTAACATTGTTAATACAAATTAAACTCATTTCTTGAATTCAATAAAAATGATTTGAGCAAAATTGTGATCAAACCCTTTAGGTTACTATTCATAATTAACACCACATTGTGGTTGTGTTGTTTAGGAACAATCATGCCAAGTAACCGACAACAAGACTATCAAGATACCGCTCATTACATACCAATGTACCATAGGAAAGATGGACTTAGCCCGGAAGATAGGAAAGGCTTTAAAATGCTCGAAAAGAGACTTTTTCACGAAGGTCGAGTAGTAGAACCATCATTTCTTGCTAACACCGACATAAGACAAGTTTTTGGGACCATTGGCTTTAATTGTTTATTGGACATAAACGAACAAATTTGCCCGGTTTTCGTACTCGAGTTCTACAAGACAATGAGGATAGTTAGAAATGATGATGGGTCCATCTCAATTGTCTTCATCATAAATGAGCATGAGTACACTCTTTCGCTTGTGGAGTTTGGAAGAATAGTAGGGGTTCCATATTAAGGTGTTTGCATGTATTCTAATGAGTGGTCTTTGGAAGAGAAACACACTATGGTTGATCATCATGAAATCTATCACATGTTAATCCCGGAAGCAACCACGGTGAGGGACACCGTGTTCATGCCAAGAGTATCCCCATCAAGGGTCACTAGGAATTCGAAAGTGATCTATAGGGATCCTTTCCAAATGGAGCTCTCCGAGATGTACGCATTGTATAGGAAATGGGAAAATGTGGTAAGGGAGAATGTGTTGTGCCTAGTAGGAAACAAGGATCACCCCAACGCATGTCTAAGTTTCATGATCTATTGCCTAGTGACCGAGACTCGCTTCAACCTAGCTTACTACATGATTAAGAGAATGGAAAGTGTAAGAAGCATGGACAAAATGGTGCTCCCGTATGCAATGCTCCTAACCCGTCTTGCTAAATTCATCTTTGCATTAGATCCTTCTCCACAATCCTATGATCATAGCTTTTGCAACAAAGTTATGGTGTCATTGACCGAGGGTAGAACTACAAGGTTTATGGTGGAAGGCAAAAGGCCTCACCCACCCACGGATTACTCAAATGAAAGGGAGAAGCAAAGAGAAGGTGAAGGTAGTAGCAACCCACTCGGAAATACCGATATCGACCCCTTGGATTACATCAACCAATTGCTGGACATTCCTAGCCTATCACCCGAATGGCAACAAACCAAGGGAATCTTCAAGTGCTTCGCCAACTTCTTGAGGAAAAAGAAGTAGAGATGGTGTGATAAAGAGTGGAGGAAGGGTGAAGACGGGAAGTGGTGGAGAAGTAAGGTAAGGTCATAGGACCTAAATTTGTGAA
The DNA here is from genome assembly GCA_019973895.1 of Chrysanthemum seticuspe. Classification (NCBI taxonomy): domain Eukaryota; kingdom Viridiplantae; phylum Streptophyta; class Magnoliopsida; order Asterales; family Asteraceae; genus Chrysanthemum; species Chrysanthemum seticuspe. Next base: position 95,214,943 of record BPTQ01000009.1, on the reverse strand, counting down.
AAACAATTTCAAACAATGGGTTATAACACTTAAACAATACTTATGTAGAATAGGATGTAGTATGTAGGTCTTGCCATAACTTGGCATTAAACAATCTTAACTTAGGAACGTGTAGAATGAGATTTTACGACTCCTTGAAAACATTCAAGTAGTCGTTGTCACTCATTTTTAGGAACTTTTAGTTCTCCCACATTTGCTATGCGTTATACTTGATGTGTTCTTGCATTTAGTCCTTATAGAAACAACTAGGAGAAGCATTTGCTAAAGAGTGCAAAATTGCACATTTGCTGAAAACCTTCTGATCTGCAGTAGGCGGATCCCAGCGTTATAACTAGCCGGATCCCTCCCAGAAAGGAACCGTGGGATCCGTGACTACAGATGAGCAATAAAGAGTTGCTTACATAAAAAACAGCTCACTAGATCACCTCACACTAGTCAAACATAAGACATTAGAACCAACTAAGTTTTCCTCAAACATTTGAAAGCTTCACACTCACCCATAGCTTACTTATGATCTATTTCAAAATGTTTCTGATTTATCAACTCATCAAAACTCACCATATTTCCGCTCCAACGCTCACACTTTATTTCTCACATGTCATAACACTTAGTTTGATATATCCATCAATTTTAGCAAATTGAGTTTAGTCACTTTTAACCCAAAAATAGGCTCAAAACCAGTTTTTCATTTTTCTTTATTTTTTAAGATTTTATTAAATTTTTCTTGGACCATCATCTGTCTTCTAGGACTAATTTCCATCACTTTTTCATCTCAAATCAAATAGTATCCTTCTCAAGCACTTAGTTAGACTATCTAAAATCCATTTTCCTACCCAAAACCATCATTAAGCACCCTCACCCCTTATGGTTGAGCATTTAAGACATCCACTACTTAAGACATCAAAGGAAAGTCAAAACCTCGAGATACATGGGTACTAGACCTTACAAAAAGCACAATCATCTCATCAAGTATCTGTCTGACAGACGGATCCCTGGTTTATAACCAGACGGATCCCTGCTGAGAGGGATCCGTGGGATCCATGTCTGGAGAAAGACTTTAATCAGCTTCCCTCTTCAAATTTAAGCCACCTTTTGGTTATCTAACCACTTTTAATTACCATTTAATGTATTTCTAGAGCTGAACAATATCCTAAGTGCATGCTTAATCCTCTTAGTGGTCAAGAATTTAATTCCCTAATTCAAAATTATCCTTTATAAACCAAACACTCTTAAGGTTAAATCATCACTCACACCTAGCTCTCAAAAATCAGTAGTTAGAAGCTTATATTGCATCCTTACCATCACCATGACCAAAGCACTTAGCAACAACTCTTCAACCAAAGGTTCATCCAAAAGAAATGGTCACATGATTCATGAGATTTCCTCCACCGAATCGTCTCCCGTAAGAGATAACAATGCTAGAATCCCACCTCAACAAACCCATTCAACAATTTCTAAGAGAACCGCAAGAATTAGCATTAAACCATTTGGACTAGAAAAAGGGTCATCTAGTTCAAAACCAAACATAGCTAGCTCTAGCAAACCATCTAAGCCCTCATTCCTAGAGCATGGATTACACTCATTCAGCGAGCCTCTTCCTCACCTAAATCTCTATTCATTAGAGCATTCACCACCGAGAACCTCCAACTCACCAACCTTCTCGTTAAATAGGGAACCACCTACAACACCGACTAGTCCATCCTTGGAAACAAGAAACCACCAAGGACTCGACCAGATGGAGTAATATCCATTAACACCACCCTCATTCTTAGTAGAACCTCACCCTACTTTTCTTAATGAAACCTCACCATCATTCATAGAGCCTCCTCAAAACATCAATATTCCTCCGGTTCCAAATCAAGACAATAATTGCTCTAATTGTCTAATCACCCAAGGACTTGTTCAAGAAGAATGAGTTGCATTTCATGTTTAATCATCTTCTTGAAAGATTGGACCAAATCAATAAGTCTACTCATCCTTAGACTCACGCACTTTGTTGCATTCTAGGCTTTAGTAACTTATTAGTATTAGTAGAAAATGTATGGCTAAATCATTCTCTTAGTTTTAGAGATTTCTTGATTATCTCTTTGTTTATTGAATGATAAATTATTTTCCATATTGCTTTGAGCATATGTTTGTTGTTTGTATACGTATCTCACTTTTATATTCAGCATTGTTTGGTATATCACCTTTCTTGAATCATTTGTCACCAGACAGACGGATCCCTGGAATTGCCTAGACGGATCCCACAAAGGAGGGAACCGTGGGATCCGTGGTACAGAAGAATAATTTTCTACTAACTTGAGTCTTATTTGCAGGAAATTATGCACTATACACTTGTTTTCTAATCTTTATTTTGTAGATTTTCAAAAATACACATGAAGACTTTGACAACCTAAGCTAGGGGGAGCTTTATGTCAAACCATACATCGCAAAACCATTTGCAACATAATCCTTTTTTTGGATTACACTTCATGACACCCCATTGCAAAGCTGCAATCTTCAAGGGGGAGCATCTTTCGCCACAAGAACGAAACCATTTGCAAACAAAGTTGCAAAACATTAGCTTACTAGTTTTTACTTACTTGACGCCCTCACAAAGGGATGGACTCGTCAAGGGGGAGTTAAGACGAGAACCATTCCCGTCACTTGCTCTTTTTACATTTCCTTTTCTTTTACATTAAAAAAAAAAAAAAAAAAAAAAAAAAAAAAAAAAAAAAACTTGTTAGTTTCTTTTCGACGCTCTTTTTGTTTCGACAAAAAAGGGGAGAAGAGAGTAAAAACTCCAATTTGAACTTTTACGAATTTTAGTTTTTCCTTAAAATAATTTTATGTTTTGTCATCAACAAAAAGGGGGAGATTGTTAATACAAATAAGCCGTAAAAACGTTTATTTATATTTTACGATCTTCTAATGTTTGGCGATAACAAACGTAAAATCATTTTAACGAAACAAATAAAATACGTAAATAGTTTGAGCCAATAGTTTTTTTAACACACTTACGTTTTCACATAAAATACTAAAACAAGTATAAGTGATTTTATGATTTAGTAATACATATGTACAACAACTAGTGTTTACATATTGGGCAAAATATATACATAACTAGTATGTATTATAAAATGGGTAAAAACTACAACCCATGGAATATATTCATAACCCATGGTATTGACCCATACCCATTTGACTAGGTGCATTGCACTCATTAGATACATTGTATCTAATAAAAGACCCATGGATCAACCCATGACCCATGACCCATAACCAAAATAACCATGGGCAAAGAGGAGCGTCCCACGGATCTCTAGTTTAACACTAGACGGATCCCTTGTGGGAGGGATCCGTGGGATCCGGGGAACAGTAAGCATTTCTCCTTTATAAATAGTGAGCCATTTCTATCTTTTGGCTCACCACTCTCACACATACTTTCCCCAAGTATTGTAACTCTCTAACCACTGATCCTAAGGGATCTTTCTATGTAGTTTGTCTTTTGTTTTTGTGTGATTCTCTAGGTTCCTCTTAAAGGCGAGATCACCACTTATTGAAGTCGAGCAAGCTCAAGTCTATGAGTTGCCATGCTTCGTCATCATCATGACTACTGAGGTTCTCTTGTTGATAGTTCTTTCTTTCTCCATAGAAGTATTGTGTCAAAGGCGTTAGTGAAGGATGCTGAAAGAGTAAAGACGAAAGCATTAGTGAAATATGCTTATGTCCGTGTCAAGAGCATTAGTGAAGAATGCTAAAGGTGTCAAGACGAAGGCATTAGCGAAAGGTGCCAAGCGTTGTGTCAAGGGCATTGGTGAAGGATGCCTAGAAAATCAAGTGGCATTAGTGAAGAATGCCTAGGTCGTATAATCGATGAGGTGCATCGTTATACATATAGTGATTGTTTATTTTCAAGGATGTTGATATCCTTGATGGTGTTGTAATAAGGAGTGGGTCTCCTTTGGGATTAGGTGTTGTATATTGTTGTGTAGTAGTTCCTCCATTGTAATGGAACTCGGTACTTAGCCTAGTACCGAATAAAGGGTAGGCGACGTTGTGGTAGGTGTGGTTCACCTTGGTGTGAAAGAACCCGGCGGTTAGCCTAGTACCGGAAAAAGAGTAGGCGACGTTGTGAAGGCTTCTCCGCCATAAGGAGTTAGTGTCGTGTAGTGATTACGAACTCTCGAGTAGGTGACTCGGGGAGTGGAGTAGGGCAAGGAAGGTGTTCTTGTAGCCGAACCACTATAAATACTCGTGTCGTGGTTATGTGCTTCTTACTCTTTATCTTTCATTACACTTTTATATATATATCTATCAACGTCCAACATACACATCTAAATAGATTGACATAAGTTGATCTAAATGTTTTAAAACGAAGTTTTAATTGGTAAAACTATTCAACCCCCCCCCCCTTCTAGTTTTTCACAGAAATAATCCAGTTGCTTTTAAACGTCTGAACTAATGTTTATGTATTATCTATAACTTAAATACTTGACCTTAAAACTATCGTTATAAACATTGATCACTTCGTAAAATCGTTTTAATGCTTTTCAACCACAAATGAATACGTATTAATAATAATGTTTTATCAAAGTACAAATGATTCTATAGGTCCCAAATTTCATATTTCATTAACTTCACATGATGAACTAGTAGGTATGATTTAAGTAGGCCACTATCACATCTTGTGTTTGATTCCATAATTGTCAACATATAGATCTCAATGCACGTGTAATTCTTTACCATATCGCCTCGTCTTAAAAGAATTATGCGTTCTTATTATCATTTCAAAATGTTTTCTAGTAACGTCGCATCTATACGGTATATATGAGAATACAATCATCATATCATAAACCAACATCAGTACATAGCATAATTCGTAACCAGTCAATACAACATTAATATCTTGTTCAATTATTTTCATAAACCAAAAGATGCAAGGCCCTTATATTAATGCCACAGATGGCTGGCTCAAATGTCACTAAGCTATATGAGAGATGCCTCTGATCTATGGGACATTCGGTGTGTCCCCCAGGCAGCGTCTAATCCCACTAACCATGGCTGACAACTCCTCAAACTGCTTATCTCTAGCTCTCTCTCTGGCCTGAAGATCATCAAGTCTCTACTCTAGGGTGGATGCATGGGTACTGACAGAAGTAATCTTGGCAGCCTGATGCTGCATAACTTCCTCTCTAGCTGTATCAGTCTCTCTTATGTCGCTAACCTCCTGTCTAGCAACCTCAAGTCTCTCAGTCATGTCAGCAACAGCCTCTCTAGCCTCTAAGATCTGAGTGCTCATCATGTCAAAGACAATCTCTATGGATTAACGGCCAACTACGAGGTTCTCCACCTCCTCCTCGATTCCCTCTATCCGAACTAGTGGAACCTCATCAACATATGCCATAACCTCATCCAACTGATCCTCATGTCTCACTAATCGAGCTGCTAACAAATGAATAGAGTGATGAACGGGTTCTCCTGTGACTGGAAGGATCCTCGCTGGAGTAGTCAATGAACTCTCTCCAAGCTCAACGGTGCTAGGTGTGCCCTCTTCTGATCTCCATATGCGCATAATTGGTAGCAAAAAAGACCAACATCGAGCATCGTCCCTTTGTGGGGTCCAGGTTGGATATCAACATTCATGGCTTGAACATACGTATCTGATGAAGATGGAAGGAAAAAGGTCCTCTCACTGAGTGGTAGCTGGGGTTCACTATGATCATCTAATGGTGATGAAGCAAGTGGTGGAGATGAAACCAGTATAGTAGTTGTCTGATGGAAGAAAGTGGTAGGTGGTGGTAGTGGTGAAACAGTCACAGGTGGTGGTGTAAATGGAACTGATGGTGGGTGAGCAGAAGATGATGGTATGTCTGATGGAGGTACAAAGGGTACAGTAGGTGCTCGCACTCGCTTTCAAGCGGTGTGCTTGAAGATCGAACCTCCTCGATGTTGTCTATAAGGTATGTCGAAAGGTGCAGGCTCGTAGGGCTTAAGGACCCTAACTCTCCTTCGTCGGCTACGAATCAGCAAGGGTGATGAAGATGGTGTGACAGAAGACACGGATGCAGCACTCTCAGATGACTTGGATACCTCGTCACCTATCCCGAGATCGGATGCAGGCAACCACAGCTTAGATTTCATGAGCTAATCATAAGTCAGGGGAGCGTATGCAGAATGCTCTCCTAGATGGATTGGTGCAGCTGGGATAGGTGGATATGGTGCAACTTCCCCCTCCTCACTATAAATCATTGTGTCACGGTTTTCTCTTATTCTCGTTACTTTATCATATTTATCTCTTTTCTTATTTACTTGATTTGTCTATATTTCATCATCCAAAGGTTTTACATATAATCAATCTAAAAGTTTTGATAAACTACATTTAAATCGGTAAAACTATTCAACCCCATTTCTAGTTTTCTACAAGTTTGGCAAGAGTAGTCGTGGAAAAATATTCTTCAAGGCTATAGTTTACTACATATGATGGGGGTAGATCAATTGTTTTACATTCTCAACAGTGCGTTTGAAGTTAATGACTCTAAAGTTTAAAGAGTCGAAACTTATGGCTCAGATGAGGAATGATTAAAAGTTAGAGATTTGTAATTAGTTAATGTTTTTGGTTGAGTTTATGTTTTTTGGATGATGTGACGTTGATATCACAAGAGGCCATTAGATAAGCTAATGGTTATCGGATTGATTCGTCCCAAACCGTCAAGTTTTATCACGCAAGCTAGCCACTTGTGAATGGCCAACCGTAACAAACTTAAAACAGTCTGGAAACAAATGCAATGAATTCCAGGAGAGTATAGTGTTTCCCCAGGTCGTTAAGTCCCAACGAGCTGTGCGAGAATAATCAAACGAATAGTGATCGAGAAGATTTGAACGGAAACGGATTGTGATTGATTATACTAAAAGAAAAAGTTAATAAATTACAGGGGCTTAAATGAAAATTAAAGGAAATTAAAAAGATAAACTATATTAAATAAACGCTATCACTATTTTTAAACTGATGTTTTTGATTTTTCTATTACAAATTTAACTAAAAAAAACTACGTAACATACAAAGGAAAATGTGAAACTGAAACAATATTAATCCTAAAAATATGAAAATGACATTTTTACAAACCTAATGATAAAAGAAAATTTTTAGAAAAAGAAAATTATTTTTATAACTATTTATCTAATTATTATTAATTAAAAACTATTTTTACCTATTTAATAATACCCTAAAATACAAGAAAATATGAAATAAAGCTTGAAAAATGAAATTATGACTTAGAAAAATCTAAAATAACTAAAAAGAATTTTCAAAACTATTTTTATATTTTTCTGATTATTTTTCTATTTTCTATGAATTAAAAACTATTTAAAACTACTTAAATTGCTTAAAAATACAAATTTAACTAAGAAAAATCTGGAAAAATATTTTTTTGACTTTTTATATTTATCTTATCCTAAGAAAATTGAAAACTTATTTTTTTGAAGTTTTTCTGATTTAATTGTATTAAAAGCTATTTAAAAATGCCTAAAAACTGTTTTAAATGAAGAAAAATAGCAAACAGTGCAAGAAAAATATGAAAAATTCAAGAAAAGTCTAAAATAATATTATGAATCAGAGAAAAATATAAAAACAGGGGCTTGTGTGTAAGAAAATGAGACTGCAATGCAAGTGCTTATGTAATAAGCACTTGGAATAAGCACAAGGTACCAAATGAATACCAAACTGTCACAGAAGCTCTAATAAGCTAAAAGTACTCTAAAACAACAAATTTCAACTAGCTTATACTACTGTGTTAGGAATTAGAAAATTCCATAGTGAAGTGTCGGTCACCCCAAATGTTATCTAGCTTAAGTTAGCTCGTAGACTTGTCATTAGTTACGTTATTTAGTAGTTTATTTATTAGTTTGTAGCGTAGTATAGTTTAGTGCAACACCGTGGAGGAAGGACGGGTCTTTACCCACTGTATCCCTGATCCACAGGCCGATAGGAGGTCGTTGAGTCTGTAAGTATAAATACCCCTTCCATCCATGGAAGGGGTGGTGCTTCATTTTAATCTAATCTTTCATTTGTGTAAACCTCTAGCAAGAACACCCTCTCTGTCTCTCTACTAACTCTCTAACTATGGCAAACATGTATTTTGATCATCCAAGACCACCCGAATCATCAACACAATAAATATTACGATCCTACAATTGGTACCAGAGCCATGGTTATTGTCTTGTGTTGATTTGTTGTGGTTTTTCATACCGTGTTAAATCTGTTTTTGGCACTTTTATTGGTCGGAAATTTGTGTTTTTCCCTTATTTACATGATAAACAGTTTTTTAACATTGGTTTTTACTTATTCCGTTGAGTTGGTCAATAAGTTACATCTGTTTTTGTGTCCAAAGTCCAATGGTCTTTACAAAAGCTACATCTGTTTTTTTGTGTCTAAGTCCATGAATGTGTTATTGTCCAAACTGCAGTATTGTAACTTTTTTTTTGTGACTTTTGCACCAGAACTGTGATGATAAGTGGTCTGCTGGTCATTTTAAAGGTCGAAATGGGTCAAAAAGTTGCAACTTTTTAATGTTTTTCTGGGTTTATATTAAGATGGTCGGAAATATTAGTCGGAAAACTCATCGGAAAACATCAAAAATCTTGCTAGCGACTTGTCTAAACTGTCCAGATGCAATGTATTTTACCTAGCGACTTGTCTTTACAAGTCGTGGCGACTTGGTCTAGCAACTTAGTCGTGGCGACTTGGTCTAGCGACTTAGTCGTGGCGACTTGGTCTAGCGACTTAGTAGTGGCGACTTGGTCTAGCGACTTAGTCGTGGCGACTTGGTCTAGTGACTTGGTCTAGCGACTTAGTCGTGGCGACTTGTCATTGTGACCTTTTGACTGATGCAATATGACAGAAAGAAGGAAGAAGAAGAAGAAAAGACTCGACCACATGACCAATAATACCATATGCATCACGACCTCAACAAGTTTTAACATCATCGGTCCACAAAATTTTTAACAGATCCGAAATCTATCTCCAACATCTACCCTCAATCTATCCTAACTCATCACCATCTCCAAACAATCTCAAGACTCAAAATAAAAAATAAAAAGTAAAGATCTCAGATTGGTTCGTTGGTTTTAATCTAAACATGATACTTTTGGTCGAACCTTATTTCATCACTGATCGAGAAAAAAAAAAAAAAAAAAAAAAAACCAATCTCAGATCCATCTTTGTGTTATCAACAAATGGTTCAAAGAACTTTTTCACAAAGAATTTGTCATCATAGATCATGTCTCTTGTAGATTATAGTCTGAAAATATTTGAACTCTCAAAGATAAGTATTTAACAAGCTTGTTAATACAATACCTTGGTTCATTTTTAAATCAAAACAAAAACGAAAATCATTCTAATTAATTCTTACCCGTGTTCTATATCATGTTCTTGAAGCCGATTAAAAAACACATCTATGCCATCCCTGTGGCTAAGAATATGACCCTTATGTCATCCCTGTGGCGAGGTCATCCTTACGTGCAATGATCTAAAGACGTGCATTAAGTTCTTGATATAGAAAAAGGCTTCACGATCTGTTTTGACTGAAGATGAAATGAGAATGGGGGCGTAATGTTTTGATATTTGAAGTTTGGTGATTATCTGGTGAGTGTTACAATGGAGAGAGGCGGACAAGTTTGAGAACCTTTAGGGTTGTTATTAGTGTGATTAGGGTTGATAAGAGTGTGATTTTATACCCATAGTTTTAGGTCAAAACTTGCATCGGGTAATATTACACTGAAATGGGCCATACGTTTAATTTTACTCTTGCCTTGAGCTTAATGTGAATGGGCCTCAGTTAATGACATTGGACCAAGAGTGGGCTTCGTTAAGTGTATAAGGTATTTGGTGATATTTTGTTAATATTGGGACATTGGACCAAAGTTTAAAGATTGGGATCACGACATCACGAGACATATTATGAGTTACAAATCACATTTTTAAAGTTTAAAGTTGGGACCCAAAAGCACAACGAATTGTGTTTTAAATATTCATGAAATGAATGAACATAAGGAGCCTCAGAATATACTAAATCATTCACGAATTTATTTTGAGAATATATTTAATCACGAATTTGGTGCCCACCGTGGGCCTTGAATATATTGATTTGCTTTCATGAGCTTTGAATGAATCATGTATGGATTAGCATATGATGTTGTATGAGAGATATGAATTGGGCTGCAAGATTGACTATTGATGATTGGGCTGCAAGTGGTAAAATAATTGTGTTATCCGAATATTACTGTCACAAGTAAAAACTTTGATACATAACTCTCGATATTTTTTTGATAATGAGTTAGTGTTTGGTCATAACTGTTTTACGGATGATACATTTATTTACGGCTACTGTTGGTATGAGCTTCTCATAATTGAAAAATATGCGACTGATGAGATTTGATAAAAATGAGATTGATGATATGAGGTTTGGTGTGATTTAGTGTGATGATTAGATTTGTTGTGATAAGTGGTTTGATACTTTGGTTTATGCATTTTCACGGAGTATATTATGTCTCGGCTTGATTTGGTTGTTGAACAAGGGTGACTACGGAGTTGTTTGGACGGTATTTCTTATTTGAATTTGAAGTGAGGTTTTCCGGGCACGTTTACTTATTTTCATCTTCTTTCTTTCTACCATTTCGCGAAGATGACTTGTTTGGGCGTTTATTGAGGGTGATAAAGACTTGGCTATTTAATTACGGTTGTGATTCTTTCTCGTTTAACCCACAACGTAACTATCACTTCGGTGTCTCACGCAGTTGAGGATATGTCAAGAGGTTTGGTACATTGGGTACACCTTTTCTTTTTCACAAGGATTAGAACAAGTTTAAGTAACAAATCTGGGGAATTCTACTTCATGATCAAGTTTGGTATATCGAGTTTACTTCACCAAGTGGTCACTGCAACAGCCGTCAGAATATGTGGAGGAGGTGTTTACCAAAGTATTTATTGGATAGTTGATGATGTTGGATAATGGACCGTTGATGAACCGCTGCATGTTCCCCTAAAACAGATATTCATTGAAACCAAAGTCGTCATAACATATTCAAGCTGACATTGTTTACGGTTTTGTCTTGATTTTGTAAAATCCCGCGAAAGAACCTATTTCTCGGTTTAAATCATAGACTTGTAAAATCCCGTAACAATGGAAACATCCTGATAATAGTAAGGTTCATTTCCGGATCTATCTTACGGTTTATTCTTGGTTTTGTAAAATCCCGCGAAAGAATCTATTTTTCGGTTTAAACCATAGGGTTGTAAAATCCCGTAATGATGGAACCATCCTGGAGAAAAGGAAAGTGTATTTCGAGATCTTATCTGATGCTGGTGCTACAGTTTCTGTTTCGAAGAAGGGATAAAAGGGTGTACTTCATGAATTGGGTGTGTGTTTGGGTTGTCTTCATGGCAGTTTGGTTATTATATGGTTTTACGGGGTTACGTGCTTTTAACCATGGTCGGGATGAAAACCATTATCATAGTTCATTTAAATGTCAAAGAAGGCTAGATTTGAGCAGTTAAGAAGATGTGACATCGGCGTTAATTCAGTATTATTTATTTGAGGTTGAAGTGAAACATCACGGGCGAGTGTACTTAGTATCTGAAGGTATCGGGGATGGATGGATGAAGATTCTTCATGATCCTTGTTCGAGCTTATTATCAAAAACGAAGACTTGGAAATCTAGTTATTGTTGGGTGACTTTTACCTTTTCTTTTACCACTTGGGGGAATTGGGCTCTTATCATCTCAAAATAACTATCACTTTAAGGAGTTACGTTGTAGTGCTCAGTGTCACATTCAATTGTGGACTTTCAAGAGGTGATGTACGTCTTATACTTGATGGTTGGTTGGATGAAGAGTATAGAGTACTTAGAGATTCAATGGAGGATGAAGTCTCGACACCGCTCTTTGTTACATATGTGCAAGTTTAAGTCATGAGTTCGGGGTAGTTTACTTCAGGATCAAATTCATTATATCGGGTTTTCTCCATCAGTTGTCACGACAAAGAGCCTACAGAATGATAATGGGGATGATTACATGTTTTGCTAAGAAGAGCAGAAAAGAGAGAGATAATGACGTCTGTTCACATCAGTTCAGGCCTCGTACTCCAAAGAAAAGAAATGTATACGTTTCAGTGCGCATTATCTTAGAAAGAAGAGAAATCTTCTTATGACGTCTGATCACATCAGTTCAGGCCTCGTTCTCCAAAGAAAAGAAATGTGTACGTTTCAGTGCGCATTATCTTCAAAAGAAGAGAAATCTTCTTATGACGTATGAACACAACAGTTCATGCCTCGTACTCTAAAGAAAAGAAATGTGTACGTTTCAGTGCGCATTATCTTCCAAAGAAGAGAAATCTTCTTATGACGTTTGAATACTTCAGTTCAAGCCTCATACTCTAAAGAAAAGAAAAGTGTACGTGTCAGTGCGCTTTATCTTCTGAAGAAGAGAAATCTTCTTATTATGACCATTCTCATCAACATGCTTCATACTTTTTCCATGCGCTTCAGTCATCAAGTGAACCGGGCTACTGTTGATTGTTTTCTGATTCCACTTTCTCAACTATAATGACGATGGCGACATCCTGTACTGATTTTGCGGGGGAGAAGTGTGAATAGACTACATTTGGATAATGTTCACTTGTTTAATCAAGAATGGCATCTCCGTATGCAATTCTTGAGGGGGAGAAGAAGTGTAAATTTTTTGCATTGTTGATTGATATTAGAGAATACAAATGGTTATACGGCTCTAAACTCATGTAAGAACCGAGCTTCTTCTTATCGGGTCATCTTCACATGGAGTTTTTCTCTTCTAAGAGCCGTTGGTTGACATCTTCACTCGGATTGATGAGTTTATCGACAAAGTGCTTCCGGTTAATGCTACACGTATACATCAACATGATGATTCCGAACAATCTCTCTGTTCTTGTTTGATGTGATTGGTAGTTTGGTGTTACCATCTTGTGTGTTCGTTGCGGCCTGATTGCTGATTTCCTTGATGAACATCTTTCTGTTCTTGTTTGATTGGGAGGGATTTTAGTTAAGGGGATTTGCAAGATGTAAGTTGATTGGGATACTTTTTGGTGATGTTCTTGTTTTGGTGAGTTGAAGATGTTAACTATCTATTCCCCAACTGGACAATCTTGAAGAAGGTCGAGTCTACAGTCTATTCTACATTTTCTGCTACATGTTAGAAGACTAAAAGACGAGTTGTAGTTGATTATCAAAAGACTTCTTCTTAATCTGGTCATTTATCAAACTGATTGTCAGTTTAGGGGAGAGCACTAATTGGGGGAGTTTGAAAAGCCAAATTTAATCCCCAATTAGACTTGCTCATGTTCTTCAGCAAGTTGATTCTCACATATACATCTGAGCTAATGATGTTCTTCTCAATAAATTTCTAGTATACGGACTTACAAAGAGTTGCTGATTCTGAAATGTCAAAAACCAGCAAGGGGTAAGGAGACAAGCATCTAAACGCGAGTAAACTTGATGAACTTAATACTTCTAAGTAATTGAAGATATCCCGGGAAGACAAATGTTATTACCGCAGAGAAACTCAAGGTTTGACTCATGGCGAGTAAACTTGATGAACTTAACTCTTCTAAGTGATTGAAGATATCCCGGGAAAACAAATGTCATGACCGTAGAGAAACTCAAGGTTTTACTCATCAAAGCGTTTAGTGTTCTTATTCCAACTACGCGGGGGAAGAGATGTAAGAGTTAGTTTCTGATGATGAAAGAAGGTACACAAGTGTGTGATGATTTCGATGTTATTGCAATCATCAGGGGAGAGAGAATTGTGTACATTGGGGATGCTCAGCTGTTTCACTTGAGGGCTTAATCTGTGATTCAGAGATATAATCACTTATTCCGGAGTTGACATCGCAGAGATTGTCACCCGCAGAGATAATCAGTGATTTGGCCTGCTTCTTCAATGTTATCGGTTATTCTCTCTTTGGGCATTCGGGTACTTCGGGTTCTTGAGCTTCATACACTTTCTTCAGGGGGAGAGAAAAGTATACATCGGGGTTATTCTTTGGCTATTGGACTTAATCTGCTACTTCGATGGTATAAGTTTCTTTGTCTTCGGGTATGTGTATTCGGGTTCGTGAGCTCTAGTCTAAGAGACTGACTGCATCAATTCAACTACTCGGGGGAAGTGGTCTCTCGACACCTTTTGGAATGGATTGCTTCAGACTTCAGTGGAAAAGGAATTTGAGAAGAGGTATTCAAGAGTGGGATGAAACGTTGCTGTTCTTCTACTGGATGATATAACCCCAAACGAAGAACCTCGATTATCGTTCTTAAATGGAGCAGCGGGATTTATGATTATGGTGTGCATCTCTGTGCACCTGGCTAAGGAAAGCTTGAAATAGAGCTTCGAATCTGCTCATCCAAAGGATTTTCGGTTTGGGGGGAAGCTGCTAGAGTCTCACTTTCAGATGGTTCAACTTCTTTCTTCAATGCAAGAGCCTCGGAAGCTTTGGTGGTGAAAGTTTTAGGGATGATGACTTCTATCTTCTACAACGGGGCTGCTCGATATCCTTATCTCGGTACTCGTATCATCATCTTCTTTAACTATATCATCTATTCTATCTTTGTAAATATTTATCAGAAAACAAAATACAAAAATATAAAACCAACAAAAGAAAATAGAAAAATATAAAACCTTCAAAAAACCCATAAAAATCAGAAAATTTCAAAAATACCAAAAATATGTTTTCCTAGACATGTCTTCTGGTATCGATAACATCTACGGTCTTAGAAATGTCATTCAATAATGGCACGGGACTTTAGATGAAGTTCGAGCAGGAGGTGTAAATATTCTTTTCCAAAACATGTCTCTAAAAATGGCTTGCAGTTACTTCAGACTGTAACCCGTGCTTAAAACTATGGCTTGCTATCATTTCAGATAGCAACCCGCTCTTAAAAGGAAGGAAAGTGCTACGCTTAAACGTTTTTCACAAATATCGTGCACTTATCCTAAAACACTTTGAGGAAAGTATGTCGAAGGACTGCTGTTCCTACACAAATGTTTTTCCGTCTAAAATTCTTCAGAAAAATATTTGGTGTTTTCAAAAAATGGTGGTAAATGAGTTGCTTTAACAACAATCAGTTTCAGAGTTTTTATTAAATCTGCAAACTCAATCAATGACTTCAGCACTTTTAAACTTTTCACAAATTGAGTCATTGATTGAGGGGGATAATTTTTTCAAATCTACATCATCTAACGGGCTTTCTTAATTATCCTAATATGCTTAATTAAAAATGATGTTAACCTATGTTGAAGGACTAGGTACCTAGGATATGATTGATAGGATTAGATGATTAGAGTTTGATGAACACATTATTCCTATACATTTATGTGATCTGATTGATATGTTGCATTGACTTTTATTAGTCGATTGTTGTTTGGGTGATGTCGACCACCATATATTTGTATGTGTGTTCACTAACGTATGCAGGTATATTGGTATAAAAGAATGTTCCCGATCCGGATCCCACAATGAAGATGATTGGATGCCAAAAGGAAAGGGTAACTATATCTTGGGTTGACAAATGAAGAAACGGAGCTTAATTGGACTTCCATGGAGAGTTGGCATAAATGCAACGTAAGAGGTCTCACTGCATCAGCAGATGGTTTTCTTCTAATTGATTGAAGAAACGGAGCTTAATTTGACCCCAGTTGGCATTCAAAATGCAACATAAGAAGAAGTCAGCAGACGGTTTTTCTTCCAAACCCTACAGCAACAACAACAGAAGCTTCTCAACCACCTAACTTATCTTTGTGCAGGATCCCATTTTTAAACAATTTTGAATTATTTGATTAAATTGTTTTGAAAATGGAAAAATATTGTTTTGAAAATAAATTGAACTAAATTTTGAAAATCACCGGACTTCTTTTTATCAAAACCTAAATCACTCAATTATTGACTTCAGTCATCGATTGAGGGGGAGAGTGATTTAAAATAAAATATTTTCAAACGATAATTCTTCATAAAAGTTCCGGTTTGTACGATAAAATGTGATGATCTAAAGATTTAATGTTATGTCATGGTATGATTTTCTTTAAAACTCAAAGATCTGTCAAAATGAATTTTTTTCTGTTCTTGTTTGATTGTGAAATTGTTTTATTTTACTTAAAGGTCTCTTAAAAACAAATCATACCTGACACTAACAATCTTTAATGTTTAAATCTGTTCCTATCTGTCATCTTTCATAATTAAATCTTGCCACGTCTTTCCCCTAAAATTTTCTAAATAATTTAAATCTTTTGGGATTACAAATCTCAAATGGTTTGAAATTTTTGATCGCGGGAGAGATCGTGATTTAAATCTCAAATCTGTTTTAATGGAATTGGTTTTAGTCCTTCAAAGGCACTCCTGCCTCCATGTGCCAAACGATTTCAAATACACAATGCACATGTTGAGGAGGAGGATTTATCCAAAAACCAGATGAGTATTTAAACAAGGCCACATTTTCTCCCATGTTTTCTAAACCTAATTAAATCACTTGGGATCCAAAATCTCAAAGGATTTGATATTTTTGATCGGGGGAGAATTTGTGATTTAATAATGAAATTTGATAAAAGTTGATTGATCTGCGCAAAACCGTCAAGTCGTAACAGACTTAAAACAGCTTAAGCACAGATGCAATGAAGATCTGAGGAGTACAATGTTTCCCCGGGTCGTTATGTCCCAGCGAGCTATGCAATGGATTATCTCACGAATAGTGATCGAGGAATCTGAACGGGAAAAGGATATGGGAATGATTATAACTAAGGAAAAAGCCAACAAATAAAAACGGCTTAAATGCAAATTAAAGAAATTTAAAAAGATAAAATCTATTAAATAAACGCTATCACTATTTGCAAAATGATGTTTTTCTATGATTTATAAAACAAAATAACTTAAATAAACTATTTTAATTAAAACGTAAACCTAAATTATCTAAAAACGTGACTTAAAATGAAAACGTACGTTAAGTGTAAAAATTACGCGAGTGCGCAAGTAAAAACGTAAAATTTATGAAATAAAAGTCCTACGAGTGTAAAAACAATTTTCCTACATTCTAATTGACCAAAAATAATTTTAGGAAAAAGCCGGGTATTTTTCTGACTTTTATTTTATTTTCTACGAATTAAAAACTAGAAATTAGAGATTAAATTGTTAAAAATAACAAAATAATTTGGAAAAATACGAAAATTTCCAGAAAAATACTTAATAATAATATAAGCCTAGGAAAAATAAAAGTTGTAAAAAAAACACTTAAGAATAAGTAGAAATAAGCCAAATTGTTGAATGAAGCTTAAAACACCAAAAAGTAGATAAAATAAGTAAATGTGCATTTGGTAACCAAAGACATAAAGAGCACAGATGGTTATCTTGTTTGTGTTGTGCTGCGTGGGAAAGCTGGGCAGGAGTTCTTGGGTTCGAATCCCACCTCCTTCCTTTTTGCTTCTTATTTTTAGATTAAACACTACATAACCTTTAAGATCACAGTTAAGTAAAAGATTGCACAAAGAGCTCAGTAGAGCAGTTGGTTATGGTGTGGGTCGTGGCTTTGTTCAAGAGGTCAGGGGGTCGAATCCCACCCCTGCACCTTTTTTCCACTTATTTTTTTTTTCATTTTTCTTTTACAAACTCAAAGGTGGGGTAAAAATAAACTTTTTGACAAAAAGAAAACTTAAGAATAAGCTGTACATGAGCTTATGACAGCAGACTTGTTACTAAAATGAATGGGCATGCTGTTAGGTTCTTGTAGGCTGCCAAGGGAAAGAAAAAAAAACTACAAAACAACTTATTGAAAACTGAAATATGATGAAACTACTTTACTAGGCTACAATGGACTAGGGAAAAGGTGAAAATAAACTTAAAGACATCTTATTTCTAAACAGAATGGGCCTAAGGGATTGTTTGGCTTAAAAGGGACAGTTTGGTTCTAGTAACAGTCAAGGGCAAACAATGCTACAACAAGCCGTCAAAAGCTACAAACAAGCTAAGAAACTAAGTACCTGCAATCCTAAAACAGCAACTGAGAAATATGGTACTTCTAATAAGCTATAGCTAACGACCTAAAAGCTTTAAAAAAAAAAGGAAACATGCTGCTGTTTGTTGTTGGACTGCACAGTCCCAAACACACCTTATAGACACTAATAAGCAGATAAGCAGAAGGTTAACCAAAATTGGTTCACCCAAATAAGCTATAACAGAATTATTTAGACTACTTCAAACTACAAAAAGCAAGTTTAAGGGAAAAAAGCAGTGGGCATAAGAAGACTAACTAGGGAATCCTAAGCTACTGAAAATGGGAAATAAGCACTAAAAAAAAAAACTAATAAGCACTGGATAAACTAAAACGAATCAATCCTAATCTAAGAATATTAAATGCATCTAATGAACCTGAATAAGCAAAATCCAACACCTAATAAGCACTTAAAAAAGCAATGGGAACAGCTGCTGTTGCAGTCACAAACACGCCCATGGGGGGGACCTTTAGACTCAAAAATAAGCTTACAAATCAACTCCACATCCTGAAATAAGCTATCACAGCCAACATTCATGCGCCCAAGAACTTAAAAAGTCAAATTGGATAAGCTGTTAAGCTTATTTGAGCTAATGGGGGACATCAAAGAAACTTATGGGTTGCTGTAGTGAGTCAGAAACAGATACAAAAAAGAAAACTACAAATCACATACAACTGATAGATGCAACTGATAGATGCAACTGAGTATTTAATGTGACTAACTGAATTTTGAGCTGAATAAACTACTTGAGACCAAAATGGCTTAAAAACTGAATTTTTGACCCACAAACTCCGCTGATACAAACAGTCCCTTGTGGGCATAAAATGATTTTTCTAAAAACGGATTTGTAAGCTTTGAATTTAATTGAAAAAATTTTGTAATATTCTTGAGCACAATCAAGCTTTCATAACTAAGAACAAGTATTTCAGCAAGAATCTAAACCAAGTGTATGTCTTAAACATGAATTTAGACAACAATCTATTAAACTGAGCCAAATTGATTAATTAAAGTAAACCAAACTGAGAACTTAAAATTTAAATTCAGGAAGTACATTAAATTTAAAAGACAGTAATTAGAAACATGGACTAGAACAAAGACAAATTCTAGACTAAAAATAAAAACTAAGACTTTGATTTTTAAAAATGCGACATTAAGGAAAATTAAAAAGACTAACTAACTCCTTGCTTGCTTCCTTCTTCCTCTTTTTATAGTCCCACTAGTCTCTCTCACATATCTGAACATATCCCACCATAAATCCTGACCCTTGGATCACTTGAAGCTCATCTTGACCATTCATTCATTTTGGCGGGAAAAAGGAATTTTGACAGTGGTTGAGTTTGAGTGTGGGTAAGGTGAAGCAATTAATGCTATCTTGGATGTAGTGTTTGGAGGGGGAACATGTGAAGGGATAAGGTGAGGAGGGGGGTTGAGTGTGCAGGAGTTTAGCAGGGCTAGTGGGGAAGAAGGCTTTTGGCGGGTTGGGAGTTTTGACCAGGGATTGACCAGGAATATTAATAACCAAATGGTTCAAAACTCAATTTGACAGGGGGTCACATGGGGTGATAAGGTCCAAAATGGTATTAAAGACTTTAATTATCAAGGGCCTTTCATGTAATTTCTGAAAATGTAAGGACCAAACTGCCAATATCTCAAAGTTATTCCAAAGGACTAAAACTGACAAGCTTCAAAAGTACAGGGACCAAACTTGACAAATTTCAATTTCCCAGGGGCCAATTCTGCCAATTTTGAAACTTGGAGGACCAATTTTGTAATTTTCTCAAACTTTTGATATTTTTCACCAAAGGACTAATTTTGACAAGTTATGATTTAAAAAGGACCTTTGGTGATTTTACTTTTGAAATTATGTGCTCAGGGACTGTTTTTGACAACTTTTGAAACTTGGGGGACTAAAACTGCAATTTTTGCAAATTTGATACGTTTTTCATCTGATTTTGATATTTTTGCATTTAAAACACATAAAACACTGATTTGTGATATTTTGATCATTTTGATGTGTTTCTGAGTGTTTTCAGATGATTTTGCAGTTTATATTATACAAAAATGATGAGTATTTAGACACTCATCAATCCCCCACACTGAGATATTGCTAGTCCCTAGCAATGATTTGAGAAAACATAATGGATTTTAATCTCTTTACCAAAAGCCATTACTTCTGGAGTAGCCAAATGTTTCAGTTCAAGTAAGAACCATGGTACACCGATAACCATGTGATTTTGAGCAAACCACCAGCTTTCAACGGATTTGATTTTGTCTTTACCAGAAGCCGTACCCTTCTGGACTAGCCAACTCTTAGATAAATTATCAATATTATCTTTGGTGAGCTGATTACCAATTATGGATTTTCCACTGCCTTTACCACAAGCCATAACCTTGCGGGCTAGCCAACTCTTCACTTTTTAGGATATGGTGAGTTGAGAACCATACAATTTTGGGCAAATTGCAAGCCATATAAACGAATTTGAGAAATCTTTACCAAGAGCCGTTTGCTCCTGGATTAGCCAATCCTTTAGTTTATCAAACATGGCGGACTGATAACCAAATGAGTAAGTGTATAACACTTACTCCAAAAAAAAAATTTTGGCCAAAAACGGGGGAATTGGGTAGATAATATATGAAATTCGTGAGAATTCCCCCCCACACTTAGAAATGAATATTGCCCTCAATATTCAAAGTACCGGCGGTTATGCCGAAACAAAGAACGTAAGAGGGAAATATGTCGGCCATTATTTAGAAAGAAGGATTTTTTTTTTTTTTTTTTTTTTTTTTTTTTTTTTTTTTTTTTTAACATGTGGGGCATTCCCCCACACTAGGGTGGTACACACGGGTGAAAACCCATGTTAAGCTACTGTTTTTGATTACCGAGTCGCTAGCTTGACTCGACCCCGAATTCATTGGTTCATGGGGAAGCAAGGTGGAAGAAACAATCTCAATCGGACTTTCATTCAAGATGTTTGGATAAACATTGAAGCATGTGAAAGTTCCACACCGATGAGATATACAGAGACCGACCCGGCTCACAAATGATAAACGAAAATGCCGGGGTCAAAGATGGTGTCCTCATTCCCGAAGGAGTGAAGAAGAGAGGAAGTCACCGGGTAGGTGAAGAAAAGAAGGAGAATCGTGATAACAATCATGAATAGATCTTCTTCCTCGGGATTAAGTGCAGTTGCACTTATTTGGATTTTATTGGTAGAGCTCTTTGGGTTGGAAGGCATCTCGGTGGGGAGGGTGGGAAGATTTGTCATAACTATGCAAATTGAGATTCTCTCCCCCCGATCATGATCTTTGCCATCCAAACAATCATACTCTAGCGGAGATATGATATGAGTGAGTTCACCGGCGAACTCCTCATGAAGAATATACGGAGGTGGGACATGTGCGGTACTTCGTGGGCTATAAATATGCACCTCGTCCATTATAGTCTCCGTGTCAGACTCATCACTATCAAAGATTGGATTAACTGAATTTAGAGTAAATTCAGAATCGAATTCGAATAAGGGATTAGTGATAGTCGTATGAATTGTTGTGGAAACAACATGGTCAACATCCTCTTCTAAGTTGACGATCTCGGAATGTGGAAGTAATGCATCAATAAATTCTATGTCTTTAGAATATAAAGAATCGGCATCACTATAATCACTGTCAAAATCTGAGAAAGTCTCAACAAGATCATTTGTAAGAGGAGAAAACACATCACACTCTTTGTCAAGAATTCCCTCAGACTCACTTGGGATCGGGATAAGGTCCTCAACACTAGACTTTATGAATTCGTCCGATTCCTTTTCAGGAACAGTGTCAAGATGCTCGTCCCCCATGTTCAGAGAGTGAGTGGGAGCTTTGGGTGTGATAGCAGTTGTTTGAGATGGAATCTCAACTGCTGGGATATGAATTGACTGAGGGAGTTGAGAAATAATATTCTTAAAAGGAATACTCTCCTCGTCATCATCATACATAGCTGCATTAAGAAATTGGGAACGCCTTAGAGCTGCATGCTCTAGGGCTAATAATTCTTCCCTAGAATTGCGAGCCTCTCGTTCTTCTGCTAGCAATTCTCCCATGGTTTTTTCACCACTCACTTGATTCTTAAGGTTTTGAAGTATATCATCAAGTTTTTTCATTGTGGATTCAAAATCATAGGAAATTTCTTGAGACAACGGCTCAGGTGGAGTTTGAACCGTATGGTGCTGTGGAGGTTGGAAATTTTCAAACCCGGAAGTATAGTAATTTTGATTCCACGGTTGACATTGAAAATTATCGTGAGGACCTCCACAATTTGTGCAAGAAAAATTCGGTACATTCTGAAACGATGTGTCATTAAAACTTTGATAGCACGGTTCTTGCTCAAATGAATACTGAGGAGGGTGGCTAAAATCGTTTTGAGGATAATTGGAAAAGTTCGGATTAGTGCATGAGTTTTCAGCATCCGAAGCACAAAACGAACAAAATCCATCCGTAAGATCATTTCCACACCTCTCGCAAGAACATCGTTGACATTGAAAATCAACTAACGGATCCCCACAACCATAGCAATACTGCTGATTGAACGAAAAATTTTGGGGTTGGGGTGGGTAGTCGGAGAAGTTTTTCGGCTCATTGAAAGAATTTTGATCATAAGAACATGAATTCCTCGAACCGCAAAACAAACAACTTCCGTTATGAATGTCATTACCGCACCGTTCGCACGTACACCAACGACACGGTAAACCGAAAAGCGGTTCTCCACAACCGACACAAGGAATCGATGATTCCATCAGAATTAAACGCAAAGAAGATCAAGAAGATAGAATTAAACGTTTAGAGGATACGAGAGAAAGAATCAAACGGATAACAGGGATAAGAAAAATCTTTTTGGATTTTTTTGGAAAACATTATATAAAAATAGGAAGGAAAATCTTTTTGGGTTTTTGATTTTTATAAGAAAATATAAATACATACAGATGGTATGAACAATGAGTGAATATCCAAATCACTAATCTGCTAGACGGAAGATAATCAGCACAGCTCCCCGGCAGCGGCGCCAAAAATTTGATCTGCGCAAAACCGTCAAGTCGTAACAGACTTAAAACAGCTTAAGCACAGATGCAATGAAGATCTGAGGAGTACAATGTTTCCCCGGGTCGTTATGTCCCAGCGAGCTATGCAATGGATTATCTCACGAATAGTGATCGAGGAATCTGAACGGGAAAAGGATATGGGAATGATTATAACTAAGGAAAAAGCCAACAAATAAAAACGGCTTAAATGCAAATTAAAGAAATTTAAAAAGATAAAATCTATTAAATAAACGCTATCACTATTTGCAAAATGATGTTTTTCTATGATTTATAAAACAAAATAACTTAAATAAACTATTTTAATTAAAACGTAAACCTAAATTATCTAAAAACGTGACTTAAAATGAAAACGTACGTTAAGTGTAAAAATTACGCGAGTGCGCAAGTAAAAACGTAAAATTTATGAAATAAAAGTCCTACGAGTGTAAAAACAATTTTCCTACATTCTAATTGACCAAAAATAATTTTAGGAAAAAGCCGGGTATTTTTCTGACTTTTATTTTATTTTCTACGAATTAAAAACTAGAAATTAGAGATTAAATTGTTAAAAATAACAAAATAATTTGGAAAAATACGAAAATTTCCAGAAAAATACTTAATAATAATATAAGCCTAGGAAAAATAAAAGTTGTAAAAAAAACACTTAAGAATAAGTAGAAATAAGCCAAATTGTTGAATGAAGCTTAAAACACCAAAAAGTAGATAAAATAAGTAAATGTGCATTTGGTAACCAAAGACATAAAGAGCACAGATGGTTATCTTGTTTGTGTTGTGCTGCGTGGGAAAGCTGGGCAGGAGTTCTTGGGTTCGAATCCCACCTCCTTCCTTTTTGCTTCTTATTTTTAGATTAAACACTACATAACCTTTAAGATCACAGTTAAGTAAAAGATTGCACAAAGAGCTCAGTAGAGCAGTTGGTTATGGTGTGGGTCGTGGCTTTGTTCAAGAGGTCAGGGGGTCGAATCCCACCCCTGCACCTTTTTTCCACTTATTTTTTTTTTCATTTTTCTTTTACAAACTCAAAGGTGGGGTAAAAATAAACTTTTTGACAAAAAGAAAACTTAAGAATAAGCTGTACATGAGCTTATGACAGCAGACTTGTTACTAAAATGAATGGGCATGCTGTTAGGTTCTTGTAGGCTGCCAAGGGAAAGAAAAAAAAACTACAAAACAACTTATTGAAAACTGAAATATGATGAAACTACTTTACTAGGCTACAATGGACTAGGGAAAAGGTGAAAATAAACTTAAAGACATCTTATTTCTAAACAGAATGGGCCTAAGGGATTGTTTGGCTTAAAAGGGACAGTTTGGTTCTAGTAACAGTCAAGGGCAAACAATGCTACAACAAGCCGTCAAAAGCTACAAACAAGCTAAGAAACTAAGTACCTGCAATCCTAAAACAGCAACTGAGAAATATGGTACTTCTAATAAGCTATAGCTAACGACCTAAAAGCTTTAAAAAAAAAAAGGAAACATGCTGCTGTTTGTTGTTGGACTGCACAGTCCCAAACACACCTTATAGACACTAATAAGCAGATAAGCAGAAGGTTAACCAAAATTGGTTCACCCAAATAAGCTATAACAGAATTATTTAGACTACTTCAAACTACAAAAAGCAAGTTTAAGGGAAAAAAGCAGTGGGCATAAGAAGACTAACTAGGGAATCCTAAGCTACTGAAAATGGGAAATAAGCACTAAAAAAAAAACTAATAAGCACTGGATAAACTAAAACGAATCAATCCTAATCTAAGAATATTAAATGCATCTAATGAACCTGAATAAGCAAAATCCAACACCTAATAAGCACTTAAAAAAGCAATGGGAACAGCTGCTGTTGCAGTCACAAACACGCCCATGGGGGGGACCTTTAGACTCAAAAATAAGCTTACAAATCAACTCCACATCCTGAAATAAGCTATCACAGCCAACATTCATGCGCCCAAGAACTTAAAAAGTCAAATTGGATAAGCTGTTAAGCTTATTTGAGCTAATGGGGGACATCAAAGAAACTTATGGGTTGCTGTAGTGAGTCAGAAACAGATACAAAAAAGAAAACTACAAATCACATACAACTGATAGATGCAACTGATAGATGCAACTGAGTATTTAATGTGACTAACTGAATTTTGAGCTGAATAAACTACTTGAGACCAAAATGGCTTAAAAACTGAATTTTTGACCCACAAACTCCGCTGATACAAACAGTCCCTTGTGGGCATAAAATGATTTTTCTAAAAACGGATTTGTAAGCTTTGAATTTAATTGAAAAAATTTTGTAATATTCTTGAGCACAATCAAGCTTTCATAACTAAGAACAAGTATTTCAGCAAGAATCTAAACCAAGTGTATGTCTTAAACATGAATTTAGACAACAATCTATTAAACTGAGCCAAATTGATTAATTAAAGTAAACCAAACTGAGAACTTAAAATTTAAATTCAGGAAGTACATTAAATTTAAAAGACAGTAATTAGAAACATGGACTAGAACAAAGACAAATTCTAGACTAAAAATAAAAACTAAGACTTTGATTTTTAAAAATGCGACATTAAGGAAAATTAAAAAGACTAACTAACTCCTTGCTTGCTTCCTTCTTCCTCTTTTTATAGTCCCACTAGTCTCTCTCACATATCTGAACATATCCCACCATAAATCCTGACCCTTGGATCACTTGAAGCTCATCTTGACCATTCATTCATTTTGGCGGGAAAAAGGAATTTTGACAGTGGTTGAGTTTGAGTGTGGGTAAGGTGAAGCAATTAATGCTATCTTGGATGTAGTGTTTGGAGGGGGAACATGTGAAGGGATAAGGTGAGGAGGGGGGTTGAGTGTGCAGGAGTTTAGCAGGGCTAGTGGGGAAGAAGGCTTTTGGCGGGTTGGGAGTTTTGACCAGGGATTGACCAGGAATATTAATAACCAAAGGGTTCAAAACTCAATTTGACAGGGGGTCACATGGGGTGATAAGGTCCAAAATGGTATTAAAGACTTTAATTATCAAGGGCCTTTCATGTAATTTCTGAAAATGTAAGGACCAAACTGCCAATATCTCAAAGTTATTCCAAAGGACTAAAACTGACAAGCTTCAAAAGTACAGGGACCAAACTTGACAAATTTCAATTTCCCAGGGGCCAATTCTGCCAATTTTGAAACTTGGAGGACCAATTTTGTAATTTTCTCAAACTTTTGATATTTTTCACCAAAGGACTAATTTTGACAAGTTATGATTTAAAAAGGACCTTTGGTGATTTTACTTTTGAAATTATGTGCTCAGGGACTGTTTTTGACAACTTTTGAAACTTGGGGGACTAAAACTGCAATTTTTGCAAATTTGATACGTTTTTCATCTGATTTTGATATTTTTGCATTTAAAACACATAAAACACTGATTTGTGATATTTTGATCATTTTGATGTGTTTCTGAGTGTTTTCAGATGATTTTGCAGTTTATATTATACAAAAATGATGAGTATTTAGACACTCATCATTGATCGTTTTGATTCAGTTGTGCAGGCTGCTCTCTCATATGTGTTAAACGCTTTCGAATCTCGAAGCACATATTGAGGGGGAGCAAAACCATCGAGGTACAAAAGTTTTTGAAAAGAGATTATAAAGTACCTTGATTGTGTTTTCAAATGGTTTTCTTAATGGATTTTGTGATTGTGGATGTGCTTCAAAAGAACTCTTGCCTCTATGTGATAAAAATGATTTCAAAAATCCTATGCACATATTGAGGGGGAGAATTTTACCAAGAAAATCAAATGGCTTTTTCGTATGAAAATTGTGATCAAAGAAAATATTTCAAAGTCCTCTTGCCTCCATGTGCCAAACAATTTCTAAATCACACGCACATGTTGAGGGGGAGGTTTTCTAAATGATCAAAACTATTAAGGTACAAAATGCTTTGATCTCGTATCACAAGTACCTTGATTGTTTTTCCAAATGATTTTTCAATTGGTTTCATGAAGGAAAGAACAATACCAAAAGACCGACCAATTTACTTTATGCATGGAGTTATAAGGATGGTTAGGTTAGGTATTCGTTCCCACGATCCGCCAAAACCGGAGGGATCTTCCCAGGGACAATCCACTAGATAGTGTAGAGTCCTTAGGAATATTGAAAAAAGGAGAAAAATGAGGAATGGGAAGAGTGCAGACTGAGACTGAGCTAGTACTGGAATAAACCCAACAAGGTTCTAGTTATGAAGTCTCGGTAAGCACTGAAGGGGTTGAAGAATGAAAAAGAAATGAATGATAAAAGGGTGAAAAGAAATAGCCCTCCATCAATTCAACCTTAGGGCAGAAACCGGGTTCAATTCATATGCTACTGATGGTTACTAAGGTAACACTGGTATTGAAGACAAGACATCATGGACCCAGTGATGCACTGCACTAAAACTTCCCAAACCACTCAAGTTCCTCTTAAAAGGGCTTGTTTCATTCTCACGGGGAACCTACATAATCTATCGACTTTCTCTTAGAGATTGTTGATATTAAAGAAGGAG
Organism: Chrysanthemum seticuspe; assembly: GCA_019973895.1. Lineage (NCBI taxonomy): Eukaryota > Viridiplantae > Streptophyta > Magnoliopsida > Asterales > Asteraceae > Chrysanthemum > Chrysanthemum seticuspe. The sequence goes on along the minus strand of BPTQ01000009.1, from coordinate 95,187,321 downwards.
ACCCTCTCCCTAGTCTCCGGCAAAGGAACCAAAAATGCACTATTGAGTCTAGAGCCAAGAGATCATCCACAATATCTCGTTAGGACACTAAATTCTTGAAGACTTGCTTTTTCACACAATGTGGAAAGTAAGTATATATTAAGAGTCCTACGCATTATCCTTGTGGTATTGCCAGAACATCCGAGTGATATGTAAAAATATTCACAATGAAGATGGAAATCCTTCTAGACCCAACATCTAACAAGCTCTTGGTGGGTGACATGTGAAATCTTGCAAAAGATCAAGCTTGTGACAACTGGATAGAAACGATGGGGAGATTTTTTCTTGAATCAACCTTGGTCCAGGAATGGAATTGACGAATGCTTTTGGAAAAACCGTTCGATGTGCAAACCTTCTTTTCTCTAGCACGTCGAATGTGTATTCATTTTCAAATTCAAAAAGTATCTCTGATTGAAAAAATGCTTTTGGAAAAACCGTTCGATGTGCGAATCTTCTTTTCTCTAGTACATCGAATGTGTATTATTTTCAAATATAAAAAGTATTTTTGATTGAAAATTGATCTTTCTCATAAAACCTTTGTCGTATTGCAAAACTCTTTCGTCTAAGTAATACGCAATTGTTTTTCAAATCATTTTTCATCAATCAGTGAATCTCAATTTGCTGGTTCACTCACTCCGTGTTGTCTTCTTTGAGACGTTCCGGTTTGAGAACAGCTAGAACAGCTGCGAAACCCTGTCAAGGAGATTCTTAGGAATCCTACCTGATCACAGGCAGTACTTGTACTGATCAACGGGGAACCGTGGGCCATGTACCTCAATTCAACGAAAGTGATCAAAGACACTTTCGTGCGCTTTATTGCTAACTGTCGTATGTAGGTACACCCCGACGATTGCAGCTGATCAGAATTGAGGGGTCAATCCAAAGCCGCATGTTCACAGCAACCTCACTTAATTGAAGAAATCATGACTGGTGCATATCTACATAACCTGGTTCTGATATTTTTATACTATGCTTCTGCTACGCTGCTGCAAATATCATGAACCAGTAAGGCTTCCGCTACTCTGATGGAAAGATGTCATGATTCAAAAGTGTGAGCATTTCGGTCCGAAAGTCACAACTTCACATGCTGGCAACACAACTAAGGGTGATCCAGAGATTTACTGTGGCTGATGATCTCAAAGAAAGCTCGAAGATCATCAAAGATGTGGATCAGTTCAAAGACCTCCACTGAAAGTACAAATCAATGCGGACTTTGAAGTTGCACTACAAAAGCACAAAGATTGCGGAATTGAAGAATTGAAGTCTACGAGCTCAAGAACAATGACAAGAATAGATTGCTAGGATTCGAAATGTAAAACATGGGGTGACCTCCCTTAGGGGGAGATTGTTAGGAATTAGAAAATTCCATAATGAAGTGTCGGTCACCCCAAATGTTATCTAGCTTAAGTTAGCTCGTAGACTTGTCATTAGTTACGTTATTTAGTAGTTTATTTATTAGTTTGTAGCGTAGTATAGTTTAGTGCAACACCGTGGAGGAAGGACGGGTCTTTACCCACTGTATCCCTGATCCACAGGCCGATAGGAGGTCGTTGAGTCTGTAAGTATAAATACCCCTTCCATCCATGGAAGGGGTGGTGCTTCATTTTAATCTAATCTTTCATTTGTGTAAACCTCTAGCAAGAACACCCTCTCTCTCTCTACTAACTATGGCAAACATGTATTTTGATCATCCAAGACCACCCGAATCATCAACACAATAAATATTACGATCCTACATACTGAAATGCAATTTACACAGATTTGATGATTTGAGATTAAGAACCAAAAACAGGTTTTCTAGCTACCTTGTGGCTAATGCAACTGCTTTTTGAACAAGCTTATGTGAGAAACAAGACTGGAGACTTCAAGTCAACCAGCTTAACTATCTATAAACCAAGACTCAGACCCCAAGGACCAACCCTGTGCAGGGTCTGCAAAGTGCCTGTTCACACTCAGCTAATACTGAGTGTGCACAGGGCACATAAGAGCTTATTGAGCTGCTTATTTGGACCTCAAAGAGCTTTTGGAAAAATTTGAAAAAATCATTTATGGAAAATAGACCAGCTTAAGTTTTTAAACCCAGAGTTGCAATGAAATTGACCCAATAATGAAGCTATGAAAAATCACTTTAGGTTGGGTTAAAACTGACTTTTCAAGTATATTTGATTTTTGACAGATTTTGAAAGGTTGACTATTGTGAACTTTGATTCCAATTTATGGACTGAATATGATGTTAAATGTTATACTAAATCTATATTAAGCTATTTTACTGTCATCTAAACACAAAACAAGCTTTTGACTTTGCAAAATTCCAACAGTGATGAGATTAGAACAGATTCAATATGATTTTGACTTTTGATGCTATGCAGATGTAATATTTTGACAGAAATGATTCAAATAGACTATATGGAGACTAAGTAGACAGATATCAAGCACAAACAAGAGCTTAAGATCAATCAAACCACTAATCCAAACACCATTTTTCTCAACTGTTTTGAACTTTAAACTGAGTAAACTACTGAACTAGTACAAACCAATGCTTAATATGACTTTAGTTACCCTAGTTACCACTATTTAAACAGGTTTAAACCATTAATGACCACAAATTTAAACACAAGCACAATATGTAAACTGTATTAGAAATGGAAAGTAAAATTCAAACTCACAACTGTCCAGCTTATTTTGCAGCTTAAACCAAACCCAATACCACTATTCTATTCCATTTCCAACCCATTCCAAGCTCTGCAATTACCAAATACCATTTCCATGCCCATCTTGCCTTCTCAGTTGACTTTTGTTGACCAACAATGAAACTTGATTGAAACTGTTTTCCAAGCTTACCAAAAGCTATTATGAGCTTAAATAAGCTTTTTTAAGTTTAAATGAAGCTTGGTTGTAACAGTTTGAAATTGAAATTTGAAACAGTAAACCATGAAACTTGAAATTTAAATGAAACTTTGATTTAAGGCTCAAAATGAATTACAATAACTAAACAACTTAGTTTTGATACAATGAAACTTAAAATTACAGTTTAAGACACTAATTGAGATAACTTTATAAAAAACGACATACAAGGAATTTAAAAAACTAACTACTGCCTCTTCCTTCTCTCTTTCTTCCTTTTTATACACCAAAACAGCTCCCACTTGAGTTCTGAGTGATTCCCACTAGCTTTTAGGACCATTGGATGAGTAGAGATCATTTTGGCCATTAATTCAATTTTGGCGGGAAAAGGATTTTGACCTCTGTGGACTCTGAACTTGCAACTGGAGGGGGGGGGGGTGAGTAGATGTGATGATTATGGGTTGAGAGTTGGAGGGATAAGAGTTGCAGGGATAAGGGTGATGGGAAAGGTGAGTGATGCAGAGCAAGTGGAGGAGAAACCCAGTTGGGAGGGAAAAGGGATTGTTTGACTGGTGGGTTGACCAGGGGTTCAAAATAGGAAAGGGGTCACAGGTTTTGGCAGGGGGTCACAATACACAAAGGGTCAAGGCTTAGTTTATTATTATAGGGACCATTTTGTAATTTCTGAAATTTGGAGGGACCAATTCTGCCATTATTCCAAAGTTGTCACAAGGACCAAAACTGACAAACTTCAATAGTACAAGGACCAGTTTTGACATTTTCAATTTTCCAAGGACTATTTGTGACAATTTCAAAACTTGAGGGACTAAAGTTGTAATTTTGCAATTTTAAATCTCAAGGACCAATTTTGACAACTTAAGAATCCCTAGGGACTTAAAATGATATTTTTCTTTATTTTGATTTACCAGGGACTGTTTTTGACAACTTTTGAAACTTGGGGGACTAAAACTGCCAATTATGCAAACTTGATACGTTTTTCACCAGATTTTGATATTTTTGCATTTAAAACACATAAAACACTTATTTGTGATATTTTTATCATTTTGATGCATTTCTGAGTGTTTTCAGATGTTTTTGCAGTTAAAATGGTACAAAAATGATGAGTATTTAGACACTCATCAATCCCCCACACTAAGATATTGCTAGTCCCTAGCAATGTTTTGAGAAAAATTAATGGATTTCATCTCTTTACCAAAAGCCATTACTTCTGGAGTAGCCAAATGTTTCAGTTCAAGTAAGAACCTTGGTACACTGATAACCAAATGATTTTGAGCAAATCACCAGCTTTCAACGGATTTGATTTGTCTTTACCAGAAGCCGTTTGCTTCTGGACTAGCCAACTCTTAGATAAATTATCAATATTATCTTTGGTGAGCTGATTACCAATTATGGTTTTTCCACTGCCTTTACCACAAGCCATAAACTTGCGGGCTAGCCAACTCTTCACTTTTAAGGATATGGTGAGCTGAATACCATACAATTTTGGGCAAATTGCAAGCCGTCAACGGATTTGATATATCTTTACCAAGAGCCGTTTGCTCCTGGATTAGCCAATCCTTATGTGGGTTAGACATGGTGGACTGATTACCATTTGTTGTGTTTAGTACATAGTACTTCCACTAAAAAAAATTTTAAAATTTGGCCATTTTGGGGGAAAAAGGGACTAAAAGGGTATATTTATGATCAAATTCGCCAGAATTTCCCCCCCACACTTAGAAATGAATATTGTCCTCAATATTCAAAGTACCGGCTGTTATGCCGAAACTTAGAACGTAAAAAGATAACATTACTAGCTAAGTGTAGAAACACAACAATTATTCTCTTTTTTTAATATTTACAATTTTCGTTCATTTTTTAGATCTATATACAACATGTGGGGCATCTCCCCCACACTAGAGTGGTACACACGGGTGAAAACCCATGTTTAACTACTGTTTTTGATTACCGAGTCGCTAGCTTGACTCGACCCCGAATTAATTTGTTCATGGGGAAGTAAGGTGGAAGAAACAATCTCCATCGGACTTTCATTCAAGATGTTTGGACAAACATTTGAAGCGCGTGAAAGTTCCACACCGACAAGATATACATAGACAGACCCGGCTCAGAAATGGTACATGGAAATGCTGGGGTCAAAGATAATGTCTTCATTCCCGAAGGAGTGAAGAACAGGAGAAGTGACAGAATATATGAAGAAAAGAAAGAAAATCATGATAAAAATCATGACTAACTCTTCATCCTCAATAGGAGAATTCATAGTTTCATGAATCTCATCAGTTAAGCTCGCTTGATCAAGACATATTAAGGGTGTGTCTAGATCAAAGTGGAAGTTATCATACTCCAGCGGAGATATGATATGAGTGAGTTCATCGGCGAACTCCTCGTGAAGAGAATCAATCACAAGATGTAAATCTGTGAATTCTTGTTCCACTGTAGACTCATCACTATCCTCAATCTGAGTATCAAAGAGTGGATTCTCAGAAATTAAAGTGAATTCAGAGTCGAATTCAAATAGAGGATTAGTGAGAGTTGTTTTGAATGCTTCAGGAACAAAGTGATTAACATTCTCTATTGGACTGTTGAGATAAGAAGTGAGTGAACGATCATTATCAAGGGGACTTTCAGTCTCTCCCAGATCAGCTTTGAAATCAAAAAGACTATCATTACTTTCCGATGAAAGTGGATTGATGTGAGTGAGTTCATCGGTGAACTCCTCAAGAAGATGATCAGCATCAGACTGTGGGAGTGATGCCTCAACATACTCGATGTTTCCATAAGAAGTACAATCGTCGCTAACATCGGAGAAAGTTTCAAAATGATCTTTTGAACACTCAAGAGGAGAAAGAGAATCACACACATGATCAGAAGTTCCCTGTGACTTTCTCGGGATTGGGACAAGGTTCTCAACACTAGACTTTATGAATTCGTCCGATTCCTTTTCAGGAACAGTGTCAAGATGCTCGTCCCCCATTGATAAGGTTTTAAAAGGTACCATTTTGAGGGGTCGTTTAAGTCCTTATTTGATCACTTTTGTATCCGTTATTGCTTAATATCGTTCCTTTTCACTTTTTAGGTCTCGTGAAGGCAAAATGCTGGAATGGCACTTATTTGGACGAAAAGGCGCGAATATATGAAGAAAATGGCCAAAGTCAAAATCGAGACACTCACAGTTGCTGAAAGTAGAAGGCGACGGCGTCAGGTGCTACATTGTGACGCCGTCCCAAAATTATTGTGACGGGCCAGAACCCAAAATTCGTATTTTCAAGAGACGGCGTCTAGTTGTGAAAGAGTAGGCCGTCGCTACTCAGACGGCCTAGATGCAATCCAGACGACGTCAGAAGCTGAAGAGGACGGCGTCACGGACATAAGGTGACGCCGTCGCAAGGTTAACATGGCCAAGACGAAACCCTAATGACGGCGACACGACGGCGTCACTAAACATAAGGTGACGCCGTCGCAATTGTAATCTTATATATAGAATCCGAATTTTTCAGTCTTTGTGGGGAGAGTCTTTGGAGTAAAAACCTAAAACCGAACTTAAGGTGTCTTGTACAGTATTTTAGGGTTTTAAACCCTATCTTACATCAAGATAAGTCTTTACTTCATTAATTCAATTATGTCTTTGATTATTTGTGTGTATGCTTGCATGTTCTCCATGTCCGGCTAATTTATTTGTGTGTTTGCTTAGGAAGTATGAAACTTAATTATTGAATATTGATTGGTTGTTTCTTATCTTAGTTGATTAATGATCTAGTAATGCGATAGGTCATTCGTTGTGTACTTAATGCTTGATTCATCTTTGTGAACCTTAGAATATAATTACCTGAGTAGTTGTAGGCTAAACCATCCAAAGAGTGCCTTAGAGTAGGAGTTTATAATCCCTAGTGGGTTTGTAGACAAGACCCTTTGGTAAGTTCAAAGAGTTAGGGAGAAACGCATACCCTACAACTTTAGACACACAACGCAACTAGGAATAAGACGTGACACTCAACCATCAATAGGAGATAATTAAGGAGTAATACAAACTAAGTAAACACATCTTTAAACTATCATATGAGCACACATTAATTAGACATAGACTCCCACAACCTTAGTTTAGATAATTAGATAATAGTAGAGTAATCGATAGAAATACCAACCCCCCCCCAAATCCAATACCCGAGATTCGTACCTTTCCATTTCATAAAATATAAAAAGATAAAAAATAATCTTCCTCAACCTTAACCTTAGCGTAGTAACTCCTTACTAGCATTCCTATTCCCCTAGAGAACGATATCAATACCCGTGGCTTACCCTAATTACTACACTACAACGATTAGGTTCACTGCCTAGGGTGTTATAAAACTTGCTCGAAGAAAAGGAAGTTTCCTTGACCCCGAACGACGCGTGTAGCGTTATCAAGTTTTTGGCGCCGCTGCCGGGGAATAGAATAGCTAGTCAGTAGTCCACCTCGTTTAGGTTCTTTGCTTGATTCCTATCATGTAAATTGTTTCTCAATTTTTAGCTTTCTCTTAGTCTATCCCCCTTCTTCGTAACCTTTGTTCGTAACCCCATCACTTTTCATCATGGAAGGTGATAACCCACTACCATTCATCAACATACCACCAAATGACCCGCCAAGAGCCCGTACTCTTGGTGAATACTCGAGACCAAGCCACCTAGGCTATAGGAACACCATTGAGCTTCCCGACCAAGCCCAAACTATGGCCCTGCGATCCGACACCATCCGGTTGGTGCAAAACGGATGTGCATTCCATGGACTTCGTTCCGAAGATCCTAATCAGCATCTGAGGGATTTCCTCAAAATCGTCGATTCCATCGACCTTGATGCTACTACTCGGGAGACCACGCGCCTGCGTCTCTTCCAATTCTCTCTACGGGACCAAGCTAGTAATTGGCTTGAGCGACTTCCCGCCGGATCCATCTCAAGTTGGGATGATCTTACTTCTCGCTTCCTTGCTCAATTTTTCCCACCGGGGAGAACCACTAAGCTTAGGAATGACATCTTGATGTTCCAACAACGTCAAGGTGAATCTCTCTACGAAGCATGGACCCGATTCAAGGAGTTACTTCATAAAGTCCCTCATCACGGCATTGATCTTTGGCTCCAAGTCCAAATCTTTTATGATCATGTCAACTTCCCCACTAAGCGATCCATAGACCAAGCGGCCGGTGGAAAACTTAGTGATCTCACTGCAGAAGAATCATGGGAAATAATAGAGGACCTCGCCCTCTATGACAACGAAAGTTGGGATGACCCCCGTGAGCTGCCCAAAATCGTCAAGGCAATCTCCTTGCCTCCTCCCGACCGTAGGATGATCGAACTTGAAGATCAAGTTAAATTCCTCATGAGTTCCTACAAAAATCCTAAGTCCTCACGCAAGTGAATCAAATCACTCTACCTTGTGAGTTATGCAGTGGTCCCCATGACACTCGTGATTGCACAAGGCTCTCCGAACAAGCTTTTGCGGACTACGCCTCCATACGTACCGACAGAGCGGGAGAGAAGTGGTACCCTTTCAAACCCGAACAAAACAACTTAGGAAACTCATACAACCCCTCATGGAGAAATCACCCTAACCTTAAGTGGAACCAAAACTCAAGCTCGCCCCAAAGCTCATCTAGTTCGCCTACTAGGTTCAATTCTTCTAATACCGGAAACCCCACTAATCTTGAGGCAATTGCATCTAGATTTTTGTCATCCCAAGAAACTCGATTGAATAAGCTTGAAGCCGATTTTAAGCGAAAACAAAGCGAGATGACAACCAAGCTTGATGCCCTCTTAAAAGCCTTCAATGAGCGGGAAGTTGGAGCACTCCCAAGTGATACCATAAAGAACCCAAAAGTGAATTCGATTGCATCGACTTCATGTTCTAGTTCACCATGGGAGAATGCACATCCATGCCCCTCTCACCCAACGATTCACTCGGTAAATGCTATCAAAAAGGGTTCCAAGCCATCCAAGAGATACCAAGGCCCGACACCTTTGGTAAAGCCTACTCTTGAGAAACCCGTCAGCCAAGAATCCAAACCTAGTTTAGAGGAGGAGTACAAGGAACTCCATCAAGAAAAACCGATTCTTGAAGTCTTAGCTCATGCACCTTATTATAATGCTTTAAAAGAAAAATATGAGTTAGAACTTAGGCTTGGAAAACATGGGTCCGCCTTTGTGCGAAACAACTTACCTAAGAAGTTAGACGATCCCGGGCTATTCACTCTTCCGTGTAGACTTGGAACCTCCAAGCCACTCGATGCTCTAGCCGATTTAGGATCATGCATCAATCTCGTTCCGTTGTCCCTCCATAGAAGCCTCAACCTAGGTAAAATTGAACCAACGGAAACCATCTTAGGTCTAGCGGACGGTAGTATAGCACGTCCGGTAGGAATAATAAAGGACATGGTAGTACATGTAGGAGAGTTGACTCTTTTGGCCGACTTTCATGTACTAGACATGAATAAGGACCCGACATGCCCATTACTAGTTGGAAGAGGATTTTTAGCTACCGCTAGTGCCATCATCGATTGTAAGATGTCCAAAATATTGGTAGGAGAGGGGAGTGCTAGATCCGTTTACGATGTTAAAAAGCATACATACTACAAGGATGAGGAAATCCCACAAGAGATAGGGTTGGATAGAGAGCCTTCTAGATATGGACCTTGGATTGATAAGAACATCATAGGCCCCCAAAGACCTTTTTACCTAGATAAGGCCTTTGCTAGTGCAGCAACTTTCCAAGAACAAGAAATGGCTAGGGACATAGAAGTGAACCCGTTCGAGGACACCTTAGTATTTAGGAAGATGACCGAGTTCCTAGGAAGCTTGCCCGTTAACCTTGTCATGAATAAATGGATAGTTGAGAAATCCGAACACAAGTGGGATTGGAATAGACCGCCTAGTGATGGTAATGGAAGGTGGCACATTAGGATACAAATCTATGATCCCGATGGTGAGATGTTTGAAAAGGCATATTTAACCGAACGTACTACTAGGAACTTGAATGATAAGTTTGATCCTTACGACATTGTTGAGGATAGACTTACGTATATCGGTACGTAGGAGCACGACTACGAGTCTAGCTACAAGACTCTTTAATAAAGAAAAGCGCTTCGTGGGAGGCAACCCATGCTTAATTGTTTGCTTGTTAGTGTCATATATCTTTTATTAATTGTTTATCCTCATGTTTAAATTTGTGAAAATGCTTTATTTTGTTTTTAACCTCGTCTTAATTGCATATAAAGGTATTTTACATAAGGGATAAGTGTAGGGAGGATTACACACGTTTTCAAAAGAAACGTAAACATGAGAATAACAATTAACTAAAAGATATTTATGTTTGTTTGTTCGAGTCAAATGCTTGTATCGAGTCATAATGAATGTTTTTGCAGAAATTTTTCCAGATTCTAAAGATGTAAATTTTCCAGAATTTTTTCCAGAAAATCGCAGACCAGTTTTTGTCAGGATAACCTGACGGCGTCAGGATTGCAACCTGACGGCGTCAGGAAGGAGTAAAAACATCAGATTACTTTTTCTCGTTTTCTGAGCTACTTATAAATTTTTGGAATTTTCCAGGTCTTAATTTTCTTAGAAATTCTGTAAACATCCATTCCACAAGCATTATATCCTAGTTTAAATCGAGTCTTATATATATTATTACCGCCGATTTTACGCGAAGGTTTCGTTTGTTTTCTTCAAGTGTGCAGGTTTAGTTTGTCAAGAAGAAGTTACATAAGATTGGAAGGAGCTTTTCACGCAATAATTCTTCTTGGAAAAGATTTAACCACCACTTTACACGGATCCTACCGAGCTAATCAGGGGAGTATTAGTTTCTTTCGTTTTTGATTACCTTCTTTTATCATAACTTTGATACTTTCGGGGAACATTGGGGACAATGTTCAGTTTAAGTGTAAGGAGGGAAAATAAAACGGGAACTTTGAAACTATGCTTATCCTTGATTATTTGCTTTGTCCAATTGTGATTGTTTAATAAACCATGAGAAAATGTCGGTTAGGGTAATTTTGGCACCAAATTTAAAATTTTTCATGACATATAAGAGTGGGCCATTAGTCTTAACAAAAGCGTCTCATGGATAGGAAGTTGCATGACTAGCACAAAACCCTTTACCACCTAAATTCCACCAAAATGTGAGGATCGCCCTTAGATTAGTAGGAATTAAAGCATTCATCTTTAATGCTTAGAGTGTGAACCGGTAGTATATTAGATTCTAGAACTTGTTTTGTGATGCATTCCGAGATCGCAAGTGAGGCTACACTTGTGTAGTTAGGAATAACTAAATGATAAGAGGCATTAGGATAACCCTTGTTTGATACCTGTAATATAATTACTTCTTCCACTTCGGTTGAATAATTCCCCCACACCCTTTGCGTTGTACTCATTTTTAGTACACGATACCCCTAGTTAACCCCTCAGAGCCTATCCTTTTCGCGGTTCTCGTGATGTTTCGGTTTTTCCAGAATATCAATGAAGAGCATTGTTTACACCCCACCCCCAAATATACACCCAAATCGCCTTAGCCTACCCCTTATGCACTCACTTTTAGTGCAAATGTTTGTTATCACCCTAAACCCTTAGTTCAATTATCTAGTTGCTTGCATAAGTTGCTAAGTCGAGTCATATCCGTTGTATACAGTTTTGGGACGATTGGGATTCATGGGAAAAGTTAAAGTTTATGAAATGACGGGAAGGGAACGTTAAATTCAAATTCCCTTTTTTTGCGTAATAATGTACCCCAAGTGTTTTGATCTTTTCAATTCGGGTCAAATTAGTGTTAGAGTAATAAAAACTCAAGTGTAGGGATGTGCCTATAAATCCCTAGTATTTTGATGTTATCGTAGAGGATGGTAGAGTAAAAGTGTATGAAAAAAAAAAAAAAAAAAAAAAAACGAAAAAAAATAGAAAAAGAGAAAAAGAAAAAAAATAGAGTGAAAAAAAAAAAAAAAAAAAAACATACGGGCTACCATCCTACATCTATCTTTAAATTTATGTTTATTTATTTCAGTTATCTAGAGTTTAGAGTGTCGAGTCTTGGCTTAGCAACGCCATTCTTCATATGCAGTTAATATAAAGATTTTTGACTTGCCACCACTAAATAGCCTATCCCACCAAACCCTTATTTCCCTACCGTAAGCCTAACATTACAACCCTTTAAAAGACCTCTTTGATAGTCTTTCCTAGGTGCTTACGCCAAAGCGATGGAGGTTTGATCTATTCTCAAGCCTATGGTAATCTATGTACTAGGACCGGTTAATGAGTGTTTATCTTCCATTTCCTATTTGTTATATTTCATATATACACCCGAGAGAGATGTGAGTATCCAAACACCCCATGTGAGGTGCTAGTATGTAATTTCCGTGCTTGTTATGACTTTTGCGGGGCTTATATGTGTTGTGGACCGTTTTGAATTAATGCTTCATGACCCCTAACTTATAAATTAATTGGCTAAAAGCACATTTGCTTGAGGACAAGCAAATAACAAGTGTAGGGATATTTGATAAGGTTTTAAAAGGTACCATTTTGAGGGGTCGTTTAAGTCCTTATTTGATCACTTTTGTATCCGTTATTGCTTAATATCTTTGCTTTTCACTTTTTAGGTCTCGTGAAGGCAAAATGCTGGAATGGCACTTATTTGGACGAAAAGGCGCGAATATATGAAGAAAATGGCCAAAGTCAAAATCGAGACACTCACAGTTGCTGAAAGTAGAAGGCGACGGCGTCAGGTGCTACATTGTGACGCCGTCCCAAAATTATTGTGACGGGCCAGAACCCAAAATTCGTATTTTCAAGAGACGGCGTCTAGTTGTGAAAGAGTAGGCCGTCGCTACTCAGACGGCCTAGATGCAATCCAGACGACATCAGAAGTTGAAGAGGACGGCGTCACGGACATAAGGTGATGCCGTCGCAAGGTTAACGTGGCCAAGACGAAACCCTAATGACGGCGACACGACGGCGTCACTAAACATAAGGTGACGCCGTCGCAATTGTAATCTTATATATAGAATCCGAATTTTTCAGTCTTTGTGGGGAGAGTCTTTGGAGTAAAAACCTAAAACCGAACTTAAGGTGTCTTGTACAGTATTTTAGGGTTTTAAACCCTATCTTACATCAAGATAAGTCTTTACTTCATTAATTCAATTATGTCTTTGATTATTTGTGTGTATGCTTGCATGTTCTCCATGTCCGGCTAATTTATTTGTGTGTTTGCTTAGGAAGTATGAAACTTAATTATTGAATATTGATTGGTTGTTTCTTATCTTAGTTGATTAATGATCTAGTAATGCGATAGGTCATTCGTTGTGTACTTAATGATTGATTCATCTTTGTGAACCTTAGAATATAATTACCTGAGTAGTTGTAGGCTAAACCATCCAAAGAGCGCCTTAGAGTAGGAGTTTATAATCCCTAGTGGGTTTGTAGACAAGACCCTTTGGTAAGTTCAAAGAGTTAGGGAGAAACGCATACCCTACAACTTTAGACACACAACGCAACTAGGAATAAGACGTGACACTCAACCATCAATAGGAGATAATTAAGGAGTAATACAAACTAAGTAAACACATCTTTAAACTATCATACGAGCACACATTAATTAGACATAGACTCCCACAACCTTAGTTTAGATAATTAGATAATAGTAGAGTAATCGGTAGAAATACCAACCCCCCCAAATCCAATACCCGAGATTCGTACCTTTCTATTTCATAAAATATAAAAAGATAAAAAATAATCTTCCTCAACCTTAACCTTAGCGTAGTAACTCCTTACTAGCATTCCTATTCCCCTAGAGAACGATATCAATACCCGTGGCTTACCCTAATTACTACACTACAACGATTAGGTTCACTGCCTAGGGTGTTATAAAACTTGCTCGAAGAAAAGGAAGTTTCCTTGACCCCGAACGACGCGTGTAGCGTTATCACCCATGTTCAGAGAGTGAGTGGGAGCTTCGGGTGTGATAGCAGTTGTTTGAGATGGAATCTCAACTGCTGGGATATCAACTGAATGAGGGAGTTGAGAAATAATATTCTTAAAAGAAATACTCTCCTCGTCATCATCATACATAGCTGCCTTAAGAAATTTGGAACGCCTTAGAGCTGCTTGCTCTAGGACTAATAATTCTTCCCTAGATTTGCGAGCCTCTCGTTCTTCTCGTTCTTCGGCTAGCAATTCTCCCATGGTCTTTTCACCACTCACTTGATTCTTAAAGTTACGAATCATATCATCAAGTGTTTTCATTGTGGTTTCAAGATCTTGGGAAATTTCTTGAGACAACGGCTCAGGTGGAGTTTGAACCGTATGGTGCTGTGGAGGTTGGAAATTGTCAAACCTGTGAGAGTCATGATTGTTACAAGGAAATGGATTCCCTATTTGACAATCAGAACAGTAAAACTGTTGAGTCTGGACTGGTGAATTATATGGATATTGGTCATAACCAAAGTTCTGAGCATCACCGGAAAACTGTTCATAGACAAACGTGTTTCCGGATTGACACTCAAATCCTTGGTGAGGACCTCCACAAAATTCACAGCAGTTATGTTGGTTATATGAAGATAGGTCGGGCTGTGGTGGGTAATTGGAAAAATTTGAGGGGTCGTTAAATGAGTTCGGATTAGGATTATAATCAATTGAATTCCTCGAACCACAAAACAAACAACTCCCGTTACGAATATCATTACCACATTGTACACACGTACACCAACGACAGGGTGAACCAAAAAGAGGCTCACCACAACCGACACAAGGAATAAACGATTTCATTTGAGAGTTATGAGAAGGAATCAGTTTATTCAAAGAATCAACAAAACCAACATGGTGATCTGAATGACTATCAAGTCTTGAAGAACATTTTGAAAAATCCGGAGGTGGGACAAGTGGTGTGCTCTGAGAGCTAGCAATTTCCACCACTTCCGTTATGGTCTCTGGTTCTGGTTCTTGAGAAACGTGAAGATTAGGCAAGTCATTCTTGCTAGTCACCGGTCTAAATTCTGCATGTTTGCTTTTAACCGTAAATCGTGAAAGTTTAGGATCAATTCTAGACGGCTTAGGAGCAATTGAGGGATTAGATCTTTGGATAACCGTAGGTTGGACGTCTTTAGCACTTCCATTATCAGAGGGAAGTACCTGGTCCTTTGTCACCCCGGTTTCTCGTTCCATTTCCCTACGCAGAATTAATGGATCATCACGAACAACACGGATTCTTGACATTTGTGATAAAGTATCAAGTTTTTCAACTTCGTTCCAGAATTCGTTGTAGTCGAGAGATTCCATGAGAATAAGTTAGAATCAAATGGATAGAGGGTAAAGGGATAAAGAATCAAAAAGGGTAAGAGGGTAAAGAGGAATATTTTTGGTATTTTTAAAAAACATGTTGTAAAAACAAAGAATGAAAATCTTTTTGGGTTTTTGATTTTTAAGATGTTTTTGGATTTTTGGATTTTTATAAGAAAATATAAATACATATAGATGGTATGAACAAGGAGTGAATATTCAAATCACTAATCTGCTAAGCGTAAGATAATTAGCACATCTCCCCGGCAGCGGCGCCAAAATTTGATTCGTCCCAAACCGTCAAGTTTTATCACGCAAGCTAGCCACTTGTGAATGGCCAACCGTAACAAACTTAAAACAGTCTTGAAACAAATGCAATGAAGTCCAGGAGAGTATAGTGTTTCCCCAGGTCGTTAAGTCCCAACGAGCTGTGCGAGAATAATCAAACGAATAGTGATCGAGAAGATTTGAACGGAAACGGATTGTGATTGATTATACTAAAAGAAAAAGTTAATAAATTACAGGGGCTTAAATGCAAATTAAAGGAAATTAAAAAGATAAACTATATTAAATAAACGCTATCACTATTTTTAAACTGATGTTTTTGATTTTTCTATTACAAATTTAACTAAAAAAAACTACGTAACGTACAAAGGAAAATGTGAAACTGAAACAATATTAATCCTAAAAATATGAAAATGACATTTTTACAAACCTAATGATAAAATAAAATTTTTAGAAAAAGAAAATTATTTTTATAACTATTTATCTAATTATTATTAATTAAAAACTATTTTTACCTATTTAATAATACCCTAAAATACAAGAAAATATGAAATAAAGCTTGAAAAATGAAATTATGACTTAGAAAAATCTAAAATAACTAAAAAGAATTTTCAAAACTATTTTTATATTTTTCTGATTATTTTTCTATTTTCTATGAATTAAAAACTATTTAAAACTACTTAAATTGCTTAAAAATACAAATTTAACTAAGAAAAATCTGGAAAAATATTTTTTTGACTTTTTATATTTATCTTATCCTAATAAAATTGAAAACTTATTTTTTTGAAGTTTTTCTGATTTAATTGTATTAAAAGCTATTTAAAAATGCCTAAAAACTGTTTTAAATGAAGAAAAATAGCAAACAGTGCAAGAAAA
This sequence comes from Chrysanthemum seticuspe, assembly GCA_019973895.1. Classification (NCBI taxonomy): domain Eukaryota; kingdom Viridiplantae; phylum Streptophyta; class Magnoliopsida; order Asterales; family Asteraceae; genus Chrysanthemum; species Chrysanthemum seticuspe. Next base: position 95,170,976 of record BPTQ01000009.1, on the reverse strand, counting down.
ATATGAAAAATTCAAGAAAAGTCTAAAATAATATTATGAATCAGAGAAAAATATAAAAACAGGGGCTTGTGTGTAAGAAAATGAGACTGCAATGCAAGTGCTTATGTAATAAGCACTTGGAATAAGCACAAGGTACCAAATGAATACCAAACTGTCACAGAAGCTCTAATAAGCTAAAAGTACTCTAAAACAACAAATTTCAACTAGCTTATACTACTGAAATGCAATTTACACAGATTTGATGATTTGAGATTAAGAACCAAAAACAGGTTTTCTAGCTACCTTGTGGCTAATGCAACTGCTTTTTGAACAAGCTTATGTGAGAAACAAGACTGGAGACTTCAAGTCAACCAGCTTAACTATCTATAAACCAAGACTCAGACCCTAAGGACCTAAGACCAACCCTGTGCAGGGTCTGCAAAGTGCCTGTTCACACTCAGCTAATACTGAGTGTGCACAGGGCACATAAGAGCTTATTGAGCTGCTTATTTGGACCTCAAAGAGCTTTTGGAAAAATTTGCAAAAATCATTTATGGAAAATAGACCAGCTTAAGTTTTTAAACCCAGAGTTGCAATGAAATTGACCCAATAATGAAGCTATGAAAAATCACTTTAGGTTGGGTTAAAACTGACTTTTCAAGTATATTTGACTTTTGACAGATTTTGAAAGGTTGACTATTGTGAACTTTGATTCCAATTTATGGACTGAATATGATGTTAAATGTTATACTAAATCTATATTAAGCTATTTTACTGTCATCTAAACACAAAACAAGCTTTTGACTTTGCAAAATTCCAACAGTGATGAGATTAGAACAGATTCAATATGATTTTGACTTTTGATGCTATGCAGATGTAATATTTTGACAGAAATGATTCAAATAGACTATATGGAGACTAAGTAGACAGATATCAAGCACAAACAAGAGCTTAAGATCAATCAAACCACTAATCCAAACACCATTTTTCTCAACTGTTTTGAACTTTAAACTGAGTAAACTACTGAACTAGTACAAACCAATGCTTAATATGACTTTAGTTACCCTAGTTACCACTATTTAAACAGGTTTAAACCATTAATGACCACAAATTTAAACACAAGCACAATATGTAAATTGTATTAGAAATGGAAAGTAAAATTCAAACTCACAACTGTCCAGCTTATTTTGCAGCTTAAACCAAACCCAATACCACTATTCTATTCCATTTCCAACCCATTCCAAGCTCTGCAATTACCAAATACCATTTCCATGCCCATCTTGCCTTCTCAGTTGACTTTTGTTGACCAACAATGAAACTTGATTGAAACTGTTTTCCAAGCTTACCAAAAGCTATTATGAGCTTAAATAAGCTTTTTTAAGTTTAAATGAAGCTTGGTTGTAACAGTTTGAAATTGAAATTTGAAACAGTAAACCATGAAACTTGAAATTTAAATGAAACTTTGATTTAAGGCTCAAAATGAATTACAATAACTAAACAACTTAGTTTTGATACAATGAAACTTAAAATTACAGTTTAAGACACTAATTGAGATAACTTTATAAAAAACGACATACAAGGAATTTAAAAAAATAACTACTGCCTCTTCCTTCTCTCTTTCTTCCTTTTTATACACCAAAACAGCTCCCACTTGAGTTCTGAGTGATTCCCACTAGCTTTTAGGACCATTGGATGAGTAGAGATCATTTTGGCCATTGATTCAATTTTGGCGGGAAAAGGATTTTGACCTCTGTGGACTCTGAACTTGCAACTGGAGGGGGGGGGGGTGAGTAGATGTGATGATTATGGGTTGAGAGTTGGAGGGATAAGAGTTGCAGGGATAAGGGTGATGGGAAAGGTGAGTGATGCAGAGCAAGTGGAGGAGAAACCCAGTTGGGAGGGAAAAGGGATTGTTTGACTGGTGGGTTGACCAGGGGTTCAAAATAGGAAAGGGGTCACAGGTTTTGGCAGGGGGTCACAATACACAAAGGGTCAAGGCTTAGTTTATTATTATAGGGACCATTTTGTAATTTCTGAAATTTGGAGGGACCAATTCTGCCATTATTCCAAAGTTGTCACAAGGACCAAAACTGACAAACTTCAATAGTACAAGGACCAGTTTTGAAATTTTCAATTTTCCAAGGACTATTTGTGACAATTTCAAAACTTGAGGGACTAAAGTTGTAATTTTGCAATTTTAAATCTCAAGGACCAATTTTGACAACTTAAGAATCCCTATGGACTTAAAATGATATTTTTCTTTATTTTGATTTACCAGGGACTGTTTTTGACAACTTTTGAAACTTGGGGGACTAAAACTGCCAATTATGCAAACTTGATACGTTTTTCACCAGATTTTGATATTTTTGCATTTAAAACACATAAAACACTTATTTGTGATATTTTTATCATTTTGATGCATTTCTGAGTGTTTTCAGATGTTTTTGCAGTTAAAATGGTACAAAAATGATGAGTATTTAGACACTCATCACGGATGCTCATTGTATTATTGATTTTATTATTTTTAATAAATTTACCGGGAACCTTTTACTAAAAAAATATTATTTTTATATCGCAGTAACTCATGCATATATTTTGATATTTATATTCACATTAATAATAATTTTATCCGTATTTAATTTCCAAACCCTTGTACGCATGGTCAAATTTGTAATAAAGAATAACATGAGTCGTTAATGAACGCAGATTGTAAAATTAAAAATTAAAGCATCCAGATATCATTAATTAAACTCTTAAAGAAGAACATGAGTTGTTCATATATGTACAATCTCGTGTACTCATTTACATATCACAATAACTTGTGATTTTATTTTGCTATTTATAATCTCTTGCATATACATGAAATAAATATATACCGACAATAATATTTATAAATAACAACACGGTTGCTGTTTTTTTTCTTTAAATATAAAGTCTATAAAGAATAAAGGGTAAGTGGGTATTTGTTAACTCCATATAATTTATTTAAAATTCAACGACTAAAGTTTTATTATTTACACCCTCTTTTTTAGCATTTTTTTATTTATAAAATCGACAGATGTGTTTTTATACATATTTATTTCGTTAAACGAAATTTAGATGGTTTTGACCATATGAAAAACAATTTTGACTTTTATTAGTCAATAAAATTGCTCAATATTAAAATTAAGCTCTCTTGTTTATCAATAAAAGAATTAATTGTCAAAAAATATATGTTTCCCTTATTATATAAAAATACAGGAAGATACTTATTTCCTACTATTAAAGAAGAGTTAACACTATAAAAAGTCGTTGCTCTCTTGAATACATGGCGATTGCAGGTAATATCGCCACCATAACCAAATCCAAATTAACTCATTCTTAATCCACCAAATTTCAATTACTTCAAATCCCATTTTCCAAAATCACCTATCCATCATTTCCCTCAATTGATGTTATCAATTTTAAACCAATTTAAAAAACCCTTGCAACGATTTTTCTTTTTCTCAATCTTTTTTTTCTTCGGATCTGAGATTTTCACCAGAGTATTTCAATCATGTCATCAAGGGAAGATGGTTGGACATGGGTGTTTGGGAAAAACAAAAATCAAAACGCCAAACACATTGATAACCCTTATGAAAAGTGTGTTGATAGAATTGCTACATCCTTTTTTTGTCACTAACTTTCCTGATTCTTTAGATGTTAAAGGTTTGTGCAAAAGTTTCAACCCTTCGGTCGTATTGTGGACGCATTCATTGCTAATAAGCAATCAAAAATTGGTAAGCATTTCAGTTTCGTCAGATTTTTGGGGGTTAGTAATGTGGATGCTTTTGTCAAAAGTCTTTCTAGCATTTGGATTGGACGCTACCATGTTTCTGTAACTGTTGCCAAATTCCAGAGACATACCAAGTCTGAATCAATCCCAGTGAACAAGGAATTTCCTGGGCTCAAGAAACCTAATGTTACTCAGTCTCGTAAAGCTGGTGGTTCTAATAGTCATCTTATGCTCTCAGATAAACATATGTATGCCTCGGTGGCAATTGGTGAAGGAGCTCCAAAAGGGACGCAGACTAATGTGAATCAAGATAAGGGCAGTTGTATTACTTTGAGTGACTTTGATCTCATTACTGTTGAGATACCTCTACTATGGTTTTGGTTAAGATAAAGGAGGTTGATTCGATTAGCAATATGTATCGTATTTGCGTGAATGAAGGCTTTGATGATGTCAAGATACATTACGTTGGAGGTTTATGGGTATGGATTCAATTCAATAATGCGAAGACATGTGAGGCCTTCAAGTCAAAAGAAGCCTTACAAAATATGAGGTCAACCATGAAGGCAACATCACCTTCATTTAAATTGATGAGAGGATGGTTTGGATTAAGATTATTGGTCTTCCACTATGTGCATGGGGGTCGAATGCATTCAAAAAGGTAGCAAATGTGTTTGGCAAATTTAAGTTCTTTGACTCGGACGCTGACGATAAGATGAGTTTGGAAAGAGTTTGTATCACTACGAAGAATCATTCATTTATTGCTGAGATGGTGAAAGTTATTCTTTTCAGCATGACCTTCGACGTCAATGTTTAAAAATTGGCACGTGGAGCACCAGTATTGAGAATGACATAGATAACAGTGATTCTAAAGATGATCAATAGGATGATGATTGTTCATGAAACATGGTAGAAGAACACAATGACGTCTTAGATGATTTCATTGAGCAAGTAGTGGAGCAGAAAGTTTCGCCAAATTCCTTATGGCTTTGATGTTGGTGAATCACACAGAGAAAATGTCCTAAAAGGGTTAGACCTTGGTGTCCAAGGCATGCGAATAGGAGGCCAGGTATGATTGATATTTAAATAAAAATGTAACAAGATTCAGATAATAATTTGTTACCCCTACTACAAGTGAATAGCCTTTAGCACCTCGCCTTTGCATGAATGATAGAAAACTGATTAAATATCCATCAAATAGGCCAAATTAAAGGAGAACAATGGACTTTCTTGTGATGTCTGATTAGTAACTAAACTCGCATGAATCCCATTTAACTTTCAGACATTGTGCTGATACTTTTTTAACTATCCAGGAATATGAAGACATAGCGTGTAATATTTAATTCATCTTTATTGCAGGAAATTCCTCCTGAACTTGCTTATGGAAGTAAAGGTGTGCAGGAAATTCCTCTAAATGCAACCATTAAGGTAGCTTTTCTTGTTCAATGGATTTTAAACTTTTCAATATATTGTTTTTATTGCTCTGTCCTGATTATAATAACTTTTATTGGCAAAAGTTTTATTACTGTTTTAAGAGCTTTTACCGATGCAATTTAAACTTTTTTTATATGAATATTGTAGTGGAAATGGTAATAGAAGCTGCATTAAACAAGTTAAGTACTACATTGTGGTTCAAGCATTAGTGTCTTAGTGCTGTGGTATTATTTCTAATTTATGGTAACCTTTGTTTTTGGCAATTTTATAAAAAAAAGCCATGTTACTATTTCTAATGTGATTATATAAGGTGAATTTCAGTAGCACTACCTCTAGTTCGGATGGGTCTGATGGGTGGATCTTGAGATGAACTTTACTGAAACACTTTGGTTCAAATAAATTTGTAGTAAATAATTAGAGTCCTAATTATGTGTGCAGAGTTCTTAATTGTTTGAGTAGTAATCGAATTATTTAAACAAGTTTTCTTAAAGATATGATTTTGGAGTTCTTAGGCAGCATCAAGGGACAAAAAGTTTGCTTCTATGGAATGAGAGCTGGTGTTTGATATAGTAAGTTTCTGTAAACATTTAATAGTGAAAGGAATACCTTTGTTCTTTGATGATTGTTTACACATATGATTTCCAGGATATTTCGGATTATGATGATGCCCGATATTGCCTGCTGACGAGCAGATGTTTGCAGTTGATGACCATTGCCATCAAAGTGGTTGATACTGCTCTAACAGGTTAAATGTTTAGCTCATGGCAAGCTAATTGTAACTATATTAATATTCATAATAATTTAAACGTCTTACGCAGCTCCATGTATCACTGTTTATTGTTCACTCACTGACCATGAAGTTGCAACCCCCAACTAAACTTTAATATACCAACGCTATACAGTTTTGGTTTCCCATGTTCAAGTTATGTTATGGTTATGGCGACAATTTACATTGCGCGAACTCGAACATTTAAGCACAAAAATATTCATCTTCATCATCACTTTACATTGCGCGAACTTGAACATTTAAGCACACAAATGAGCACAAGAAAATATGAAGATGTTGACATAATGTGTTTTTTTAGAGTTTGTGAGTGTATCAGTGTATAGCTACTTCCGGTGTTAGTTAAGCAGCAAATTACATCAATTATGTAAATAATAATGAATCTGTACACTTTGACACTTTCAAGTTTGATAGTTTGTCGTTTCCTATTCAGTGCATAGGAACAAACGCTGTGTTTGAAGTGCCAGAGTTTCATCAAACCTTCCGAACGTCTTTGTGGGGCTCGTCAATCTATTTAGTAATAAGCTCTCTTTCTCTCTGACATACACACACACTTTGACACCTTTGTTATCAACCATTATTAAACTATTTCTGACTTTAAAACTAATACTCATTTAGGATTGTTCATTGCATTTCTACTGATGGATAAACTCGGGGAGGAAGGTTCTCCTTCTATGGAGCTTCTTTGACATGGTAATTTTTACACACCTAGTTATTTTATGCTTAGTTGTTTTCGTTCGGGATGTAAAGGCCATATCTACGATCTTTTAAGTAATTGCAGCAGGCTTGTTTGCATCAACATTTGGAGCTCTTTACCTCTCTGTCGGCGGCATTTTAATGTAAGGCCCTTCTATGTTGGGAGGTAATACTCACACCATATTTTTTTATGCATGCACCATAATTTGTGCATTACATTATTGTACGATACAAACTGTAATGCACAAATTATAGTGCATGCATCAAAAGATGTGGTGTGAGTATCAATTCCCTTCTATGTTTTACACTCATTTATTATCTGAATGATCTTAATATTGACAATTTTTTGTCCATTTTCTGCATTTTATATATATTGAAAACATTAGAAATGATTACAAAGACCGTTATCAGTATTCTTGTCCAATGTTTATCAGCAAATAACTTGTAAGAACTTAAGTGCAATTTGGATGACATTGAACTATAATGACTTGTTCGATCTCTTCTGATATGAATAGTTGGATTATCTGTAAGATTAGGAAATTCAGGATTTAGTGTTTGGATATGCTTATGCAGCTTGTATAATAAGGTATTTCGTATGTAAGAGAGATTTGTTTATCTAAGCACTTAGAAGCTAAATAATGATCAAAATACGACAAGGAAACACAATAGTGAGATAAGTACTATACAAACCTTACAAAGAGCTATATATGTGTTGCATAATGGTGTGAAAGAATGTTATGTTTGATCAATTGTATGAAGTTTCTTAATGGGACTTAACATTGTGTAGGTACAGACTTTTGAAAGGACAATAAGAAGATTTCAAGAGGACATCACACAAATGAATGCACGACTGGAAAGAGAGATGCAACTATAGTTAGAACGGCAAGTGGAACATCAAGTGCAAGAACACACACAACAACAGGTATTGGAGGAGAGTGCTTGCAAAGAAGAGAGAGAGAGGGGGGGGGGGGGGGGGGGAGAGTGGAAACAAAAGATGAATGACATCAACTCGGTTTTAAATAAGTTTACCAATTCACATATCCTTCGTAGTTGAATTACGTTGTATCACTTTAAATAATTGGATCATATACTCTAATTTCATCTTTTAATGTTTTGAGTGGTTAGATTTGGATTTCGATTTGAATACAACTTTTGTGATTTGAATTCTAAGTTTTCGTAATTGATTCATTTGATTTTGGATTATCTATTTTATTTATAAGTTTCCTTTTAGCTATTCTAAATACAAGATTGCATAAATGTGAGGTTTAAGATGTGAACTTTTTGTATCTTTCCAACAGAACTGTAACCCTTTACTGACTGCAACTTACCGACAGATTTCTGACATAAGTTTTACAGACGGTTTTCTGACGGAAATTATTTCGACCGACTTCCGACGGAAAATTACCAAAAAAGTTCCGACCCATATTTCTTGTCGGTGTTTCCAAGAGAATTCCGACGGATTGTAATTACCGACCATGGAATTCCCAACACACTATTTCCGTCATAAATCTGTCAGAAAATGCTTATGCCGACGGATTTCCAACAGAAAAGTCCATCGGTAAAGACCTATTTTGTAGTAGTATATAAGCCAAAGTAAAAGGGGTTAAAGTGTATTTTAGGAGGTTTGCATGGGTTTAGTCGGTTGTGGCATGTTATAACCGATTACATCATTAGCTCTAGTTTAGCAATTAGCTTTGATATTTCTTGGCTTGTACTCCAAGTCAAGGTCGGTTTCCTTATACTTGTTGGAACCGAATTCTTAAAGGAGCTCAGGGGGAGGTGCTTTGTACCGTTTTCTTTTCCACCATTCTCAACAAACATAATCGTTTGGGAGCAAGAATTCGTGTCGAGTTTACTTTTCTGTCGTGTTGTGTTTTTATTCATTCGAGTTATTCCGCATTCATAGTAGCCTACGTCAATTGAAGGTATCAAACTATATCTTCTTTTTAGTTTGTTTAACGCTTTGCACTTAACTAATATTTTTATTTATTTGATTCCCTTCATCTAGTTTTTGGAATACATAATATAAATGGATTTAGGTTAAAATAAACGAACTTGTATTCGTACTACACAACCTCTTCCTGATGATGTTTTGCGTTTGATTTTCAAGAATATAGACACTAAGTCACTAATGACTTGTTGGAATGGTTTGTGTGTTATAGTTTGTCAGATCTATCTTTTCATGTAGGTAACTTTGGACTTGCCAAGACGTTGAAGGCTAAGGATAAAGTGGCAACTACTAGGTGCCCACGGTGATATCATCCAGGTATATATGAGTCTTTTATTTACTGTTTTAATCTAATTAAATATGTCATTACAATTAATTTTCAGGCACATTTGTTATATACAGAAAGAAAGAAAAGAAATATTAAGAATGAAGAAGACTAGAGTTAGGCCATGGGCTGATCTCCCGACAGATATACTATCATCTATTGCCAATCGATTAGGGATCATTGAGCTTTTAGGTTTTCGGGGTACATGCAAAGATTTTCGACGTGCTTCATACAATGCATCTGCTACATTACAATCTTATGCTAAACCATGGCTGCTCATCCACAGACATCCACTGAGTTCCAGTTGCAGGATCTACAACCACAAGAGATCCAAGGCGTACATTGTCGACTTTCCTGAGCTCGAAGATTCAATTTTCCTTGCATCATATCAAGGATGGCTCCTTGTTCTAAAAAGAAGAGGATCCATCTTCTTCTTTTCACCCTTTTCTCGAGCCAAGATTGTTCTTCCTCATCTCCCATGCAAGCAATTTACACGCCATGCAGCCGCGTTTTCAAGTCTACCTATCTTCCCTCACTGCATCGTCTCCATTATGACTCCAGATGAAGTAATAGTGATTTCAAAAGGAGAAAGTGCCTGGACTCGAAACAAGGTACCTAAAAGCATTCGTCTTTGTACAGACAAGTGTTCTATTGTGACTTATGCAGCATTCGACCACAAGAGTCGAACTTTTTACTACGTGGATGATTATTGGCCGAAGGTGCTCACGTTTTCTGTCAAAGATAACAAAGTGAACCCTTACCCCCGCGAGGACGCACACAAGTTGCCCTTTTGTTACGTCAAGGATCCATTTAGTGAAATCATCAAGTATAATAAGATAAAGTATAAGAGTGATCCTCTAAATCTTCATGAACACTCGCAGGTTGAAGTTTGCGGTTGTACATTTGGCAAAGTCCTTGGCAACTCTCGTCAACAACTCGTTTATCCAAACGAAGTCGATATTTGTTACAACGGTGATAAGCTTAATCAAATGGGTGTCTGGATTCAACCACGTTTCTTTCCCGTTCACCCGGACCATCAATGGTAGCTGGCTTGGTTTAGTAGCTGATGGAACAACATGGCCATGTTCATTTTAATTTCGACATAGAACTTGTTTTTTGTTTGTTTGTTTTGCTTCAAGTTATCGTATATGATTAAAAAAATATCCATCAACTAAAAGCCATATGAATCAATATATTGATAAATTTTTTTTTATTCAAATGTCATATTAATGAACAAAATATATCCATCTTTCGTTTATCAAGATTAATATATTATATAGATGAACTTATGCACACCATTAAAATTGGCCACTAAATATGAAGTATATAGTTGTACTATATGTGATATGCACACCACCTATATCAATTTGATTTATCAAATGGACAAATAAACGGGTCACAGTGGGTAATATTTTGAGCTGGGTCAAACTAGGTTGGGTAAACTGGCCAGTTGACAGATGTTTTTTATACATATTTATTTCGTTAAACGAAATTTAGATGGTTTTGACTAGAGGTGAGCATGGTGCGGGTTGGTGCGGGTTTTGGTAAAAACCGAACCACATCCGCAATTGCGGTTTTTAAAAAATGAGAATCCACAACCGCGCGGGTTTGCGGGTTCACGGTTTTGTGGTTTTTGCGGTTTGGTTTTGCGGGTTTTACGGTTTTTAAAGTTTTTTTCTTTAAATTCTATTTTTTTGTATATACTTATTACAGAATAAATATATTATAAGGTTACATAATGAGCGGAAACATATATATACAAAATGTTGGGTACTAGTATGAAATTTTTAAATCTATACAATAATAAAAGTCAAATGAGATGAGAAATTTTTAAAATTCGATGATAAATTGATAAAAAGTATATAATAAATTTTTTTTGAACGAAAAAGTATATAATAATAAACCAATAAAATACTTTTGAAATAACTAATTATGAAATATAAACAAAAGTATTTAATTATACAAAAATTATGAAATTTAGTTGGTTTATTTAAAAATTAAAATTAAAATATATTTGAATATGACTTTGCGGTTCGGTGCGGTTATTGCGGTGCGGTTTTTCGGTAGAAACCGAAACCGCACCGCAAAATGCGGGTTTTTTATTTTCAGGAACCGCACCGCGGTTTTTGTTATGGTTTCGGTTTTTGCGGTGTGGATTTTGCGGTTTGCGGTGCGGTTTCTGCTCACCCCTAGTTTTGACCATATGAAAAACAATTTTGACTTTTATTAGTCAATAAAATTGCTCAAGTTTATAATTAAGCTCTCTTGTTTATCAATAAAAGAATTAATTGTCAAAAAATATATTTTTCCCTTATTATATAAAAATAAAGTAAGATACTTTTTTCCAACTATTAAAGAAAAGTTAACACTATAAAAAGTCGTTGCTCTCTTGAATACATGGCGATTGCAGGTAATATCACCTCCATAACCAAATCCAAATGGTTTTTCTAACTTGTGCTCTAAGGGCACAAGTTAAGCACACCATAAGTACAACGAAAGTACATCAGGACCCACATAAAAATATATTTGTCTGTACTTTTATGTGAATCTATGTGTACTTTTTAGTGGGTTCTGATGTACTTTTAACTCATTCTTAATCCACCAAATTTCAATTACTTCAAATCCTATTTCCAAAATCACCTATCCATCATTTCCCCCTGTTGATGTTATCAATTTTAACCCAATTTAAAAAACCCTTGCAACGATTTTTCTTTTTCTCAATCTTTTTTTTTTCTTCGGATCTGAGATTTTCACCAGAGTATGTCAATCATGTCATCAAAGGAAGATGGTTGGACATGGGTGTTTGGGAAAAACAAAAATCAAAACGCCAAACATGTTGATAACCCTTATGAAAAGAGTGTTGATAGTAATGTGAATCAAGATAAGGGCAATTGTATTACTTTGAGTGACTTTGATCTCATTACTGTTGAGATACCTCTACTATGGTTTTGGTTAAGATAAAGGAGGTTGATTCGATTAGCAACATGTATCGTATTTGCGTGAATGAAGGCTTTGATGATGTCAAGATACATTACGTTGGAGGTTTATGGGCATGGATTCAATTTAATAATGCGAAGACATGTGAGGCCTTCAAGTCAAAAAAGCCTTACAAAATATGTGGTCAACCATCAGGGCAACATCACCTTCATTTAAAATTAATGAGAGGATGGTTTGGATTAAGATTATTGGTCTTCCACTATGTGCATGGGGGATTCAATAAGGTAGCAAATGTGTTTGGCAAATTCGGGAAACAGGCAGAAACGTGATACATATTTTATGGATTAGAATTGAATAATTAAAATCAGACTACAAAGCGTCCTTAAAGGACTAGAATAGCAAAAGTTACACGTATCATTCTAATCCCAGTTATAAAATAAAAGTACCAAAATTATAACTAGATAAATCGATAGATTACATCTGCTCTTGTATCCCAGCTTTAGTAACTTAAGTTGTTCCCATCTTATGTCCACTATCAGAATGGTGTGTGGCGTATATTTGTTTGCTATTTTTGGCTAGTTTTCTTTCATTTGTCTCTGGTTGGTTTAGAGTTGATCATGGAATCTAGCAAACTTGTTATATCTAGTTTTTCTCGTAGTAACTGATTTTAGTTGCTAATGTTAAAATTTGGGACTAATTACGAGTCATTATAATCTTTAAGCAAAAGACCATTAGCTGGTAATGGAGTCATGATGCAACGCAGATGGGACAAAGCTTTATTAGACTGTTAAAAGTGTTTGAAGTTCCTCCTGTAGTCATGTACAGAGTTAAATTTTCGGCATGCTACTATGTTCTGTTTGTGCATGTGTAACATTAATAATAACCAAGCGCGAATGTTATTTTTTTAACTGCTAGCTCTTCATTAAAGTTGTCCTTTCTGTGATTAATATATTTTACCGGGGTAACCCTTTACCAAAAAAAAAACAATCTGGATTTTCTTTTAACACCTGAAGGAAAGACTGCCACAGTTGTTCGCCATTTGAACTTAACTTGATATTGTAGAGCTTATAGTCTGTTCTCTTAGATAATATAACATTATAACCGATGAAATGCCCCTTTGAATAAATTACATATACCCATACAGGTATATGCTGAATTTCGTTCTAATATATATTAACCTTTTGGTATTTAGATTGCAAAAAGTTCATGGAAACAGTGCAAGAGGTTGCTGAGTCCCAACAAGAGAAGGAAGAGAGCAAAGATGCTTCAAGTACTGCAGGACTACTTGAGAAGCTTCGTGCTGATGATAAAGATACCAAAGAAGTAGTCAAAGATTCATCTGATGCACCCAAAACCGAGGAAGCCGAAAAAGCAGCAGATTCTGAGAATAAAGAAGCAGAAACTAAATGAGGTTACATTCTCCTTTTTCGTGACATCTCTTGCTAGTTAAGGGTTTTGCTAGGGCAATTTATACTGTGTTATGTTGCGGAAACGAGTCTTTATATTTTTAGGTTTTGTTTGGGTTTTGTGTGAAGTTTCAAGAGTCTATGGGTGGGTCGTGTTCCATTTTGGGGTCGTGTCAGTATGGTATAAATATAGGATCAGTACCTCTTTTAGAACTTATCCACCATGTTAAACGCATATGTTTGTTATTTATTTGCAATTTTAAACATTAAATTTGTTCGTTAAAGTTTATTAGTCCTTTTCACATCATCTAAATGAAACCCACATGATTTAAGTTGCATATGAAAGGGATTGAGTGCACGTGTGGAAGATACGATGGCGAGCTGTAACAAGTAGCATATCATATAATTTCATTAACTGATTGACATCGAAAGGCCACCAAACATATGCTACTGCTGGTTGATATTGATTGCATATTTACTGTCAATATCATTGGATGTCTAGAACTGGTACTAATAATGAATAGGGGTACTAGCAATGATACCATGAGCATTGTACCAAAAGTGTGAATTTTTGTAAGATGTTAACTGTGTGATACTGTGATTTGTCGTAATTTATTTTTTTCCTGTGTGACCCATGCGCCGATCTCTTATGTTGCACAGTTACTCCCCGGGTTTGACAGAACCCGAGATCCGTTGACTATATATTGACTGGTTTACCTTTCTTTCAACACATCCAGACACACATTAGTATCTTCTCACTCCATTCACAAATTACCACAACCACCTTTCAGTCGGCATCCCAGCCACTCTGTCAGCATTTCTACCTTTCCACAGTCTGCTACGACTTTAATATCTTATTAAATTGTTTAGAAAGTTATAAAACTTATTTGTGCGTTTTTTTGAGTGTGTTTTACTACGTGTATATACCTTTGTGTTTCATTGTGGTTTAGTTTTTTATTGTGTGTTTTACTGTTGGTATCATGTGGGTCTTTTTTAGGTTGAAAGCATCAGTGAATAAGCCTATGCCGCCATCCTTGTTCCTCATCACAAAACTGTTATAATATAATCGTTTATTTTGTTTATGTTTTTAATAGCATTTTGTTTTAGCTTCTCATCGATTAACCAAAGAGAAATTGGAAAGGAGTGAAGCTTTGTGCGAAGTAATAAAAAAACCCCAAAGAGAAAGATAACCAACATATGAAAATAACTAATAGTGGAGGCTAAACCAACATCGAGTAGTTTTTTGACTTTTTTCGTAAGCTTGTTATGTTTTTCTAGGGATTTTTTACATTTTATTCTTATGAACTGGATGGCCTTTTTGTATTTCTTTTTGGATACCATCTGTATCGAAATCTATGAATAAACATAAAGGAAACGGAATATTGCCATATTACTAGTATTTGAGATGTCTCAATTAAATTGACAGGATAAGGGATGTGCGGATAAGCTTGAATTTTCAGCCAAGGTGCATCCCAAACGATGAAACACAAAAGAACACACAGTGAACACTTGTCACTTGATAAAGATTAAGAAATGGAACCTGAATATGTTCTAATAAATTTAACATGGTAAAAAACACTGAGCATAAAAAAAATTCTGCAAGTGATCTAGTTACTTGTAAGTGGGGTGAGCTTTTGGGTCAACCCGACCGACCCGAAACCGACATTCCCCCAAAACCCAACCCGAGACCGAACCGAAACCTACTCGGGTCGGTTTCGGTCGGTTCGGTTCCGTCGGGTTCGGTCGGTTTGTCAGTTTTTGGTCGGTTTTGTCGAGTTTCGAGCCGACCCGACTTGTCCGGAAATGTGTAACCCAACTCATACCCGACTTCTTCGAATCGGTTTTGGGTCGGTTTGTCGGTTTCGGTTCGGGTTACACTCGGTTTTGCTCACCCCTACTTGTTGTAACGTTGGGTCTCTTTGGCTAGACCGACTCTTTGTTGGGTCGCCATTACGACTAGCCTAAGCTCTAGCTCTCACTGTAACGTTGAATGTCGCTTACAACTTCACAACACATCACATCTCCAGCTTATTAGCTGTGCGAGCTCTAGCTGCTTTAGCTAAAAGAAACTTTGCGATATCTTCATCCTTGGTATTTTCAACTCTACATGGGGAGTATTTTGTTTCATTCAAAACCAAGAGACTACATAGGATTAGGATCTTGTAATGTTTATCTTTTTTAAGTTCTTCTCATGTTAGCATATTGTGAGAGAAATTGTATTGATCGGTTACATATTTTATTTAACAATGACCTCACTATTTTATTTACTTTTATCTTATTGGTTCAAAATGATGTAACTTGAGACACACACAAACATTAGAGGATCTTGGTCCGGCTACATAATATCTTATTTAGTAAAAAAACTGGAATTGCTATCGAAATATTTAGAGTAATATTTTTGGATAAAAGGCGTTAAGCAATAACATTATTACCGATATGTTGATAATAAAGTCAGATTAAACAATTACATAACAGCATGAACACTATATTTTGTGACAATAAGACGAAATTAAAAACTAAATTTTCAGCTCAGTTTCCATTGCTAAATCAGGTATGACCTATATTCGAATGATTACTACACTTCTTTGCTTAATTTTTTAGTACTAATATGTTACATTGTGATCTTTTTTTCTAGAATTACTGTAAAGGGTCCCTCTTCATTGACAGATTTTTTTTTGTCTAGTTGTTATAATTGATAAAAAAAAAAAAAAAAAAAGAAAAAAAAAAAAAAAAAAAAAATTACCTAAGTTATCTCAAAACTTAATATGTATATTAATGGCTATAGATTTTTTATAACAAACTAACAGTCAAAAGCGAAAATGGGTCATTCATGATTATATTCCATTTTCAGCAGCATGAAAACACTTCAAATTCAAAGTGATATAAGTTAGTTGATTCGGGAATGACACGAAAGTTCAATATGATTTGAGAAAGGTCACGTCGAGTTATACTAACGAAACTATAAAACCAAATCACAAGTGACGGAACTAATGATATTCAGTTTGGTTTTTGGTATAGTTTGTTTTCTGGAATAATGGTTTTTGAACCAGAGCTAAATCAAGATTTTTCTGACTCGAAATGATACCATGCACTATATGAGCACAAGTTATGGGGTGCCATTGTTAAGCTATTGGTGAGTCATTGGTGTGCCAACCTTACCAGCCAACATGCCAAACTTGTGCCAAATGCATTATTTTGTGTTTTGAGCCACTCCACTAGCTCAAGCCAAATGCACCTTTTGTGTGTGTGTGTGTGTGTTTTATTGTGAGTGGGTGGTATATTTGGTGGGGTATTTTGCAGGACCTACATGTGATGTTAGTGGTGTGTTATAAGGGAGGGTTGTTTGAGTTATTGGTGTATTATTAGAAGGTGTATGATGTGGCGCTGAGGTTGCATACCAATAACGTGTTATTGAGTCTTTACATACCTTGTTGTCACGACCCGCCTATTTTTACAAGTATGTTCGGGATTCCGGATTATTCTACACTTCTCATGAAAGGCCTTGGATAAGCTTGGAAGACTTTGGAAGCTCATGGAAGATGGTGGATAATCTTGGAAGCTTTTGGAAGATATTAGATAAGTGGAAGTTCTAGAAGCTTACTAGAAGCTTATGGAAATATCATAAGCTAGAAGCTTCCTAAGGAATAGTGTAGAAACTTGTATAGACTAGTATAAATAGGTGATGCCTCATTTGTAAAGTTCATCCATAGAAGTTCATTTGTAAAGCTACCTTGTAAAGAGTTCTCTAAGTAATACAAAGTATTCCTTACATTCCACTCGTTCCATCTTAGAAGTTTACTTTCGTTACATACATCGTTGAGTATTCGAGCAAGGCTGAGCTTAGTCGAGACTAAGTGCCGCACGGGAGACCTTGTAGAGACAAGTCCGTGACAAGTGGTATCAGAGCGAGCGTTGATTCAAGACGATGGCAAACGAGACCGATAAGATTGGTGCTAGTGGAGGTGCGAATGTTGATGAGAGGCAAGGTCGCGATGACAAGCGTCAAGACCCGAAGAAGAGAAGTGCGTCTAAGGACGTTATGTCAAGCTTTGAAAAGAGATTAGCGGGTGTTGAGACATCCGTGTCGGAGTTGAAGACCCAAGTTGAGGGCTTGGATGGTCTAGACACCGAGTTTATGACTATGAAGGATGACTTTCGGGAGGTCATCAATACGCTTAGCGGTGAATTTAAGCGTGAAATCAATGGCCTAAAAGAGATGTTCGTAGGCAAAATCTCCAACATTGAGAAGACCATCGAAGACTTGCAAGCCGATGTAGTGTTATGCAAGCGATCCATGGCGAATGGAGGTGGCAACGGTGGTAATAATGCTCCGAAGATCGATGTTCCTAAACCATCACCGTTCGTGGGAAAGCGAGAAGCTAGGGCGGTTGATGATTTCTTGTGGGAGATGGAGCAATACTTGGAGGGCGTCAACATTACGGATGATGACACCAAGATCAAGATGGCGACCCGATACTTGAAGGATACCGCGGCGTTATGGTGGAGACGTCGATATGGAGATATCGAACGAGGTACGTGTACTATCGATACTTGGGCTGATTTTGTTGCGGAACTTAAGAAGCAATTTTATCCTGAGAATGCTAAGAACGAAGCTAAGAGTCGGCTTCGTAAACTTAAGCATTCCGGAACGATCCGGGATTACGTTAAGGAATTTACTACACTAACCTTGGAGATTCCGGATCTTTCCGAACAAGACTCTCTCTTTTATTTCCTCGATGGGTTGCAAGGATGGGCTAAGACGGAGTTAGAGAGACGTGGGGTTCAAAACCTTGCTACGGCTATCGCCCATGCCGAAGGCTTGATCGACTTTAGTTCAAGAAGGGAAACGTCCAAACCGAAGGATAGAAAGGTGAGCCACGATAAAGGTGGGGGAGAGAAAGTCGCTCAAGCAAAGCCCGACAATACACGTAAACCACCCACCGGAAAGAACAAGGAAATAAAGACGGCCTTCAAGAGTGGTGGATGCTTCATATGTGACGGACCTCATAGAGCTCGAGATTGCCCCAAGAAAGCAAGCCTTAATGGAATGATGGCTCATGAAGACGAAGGCCCAAGTGATGGTGGATGCATGAGCTCGATGAGGATTTTGAATGCAATCAAGGCCAAGACGGAGGTGCCAAAAGTCATAGGGAAAGGATTGCAATTTGTGGAAGCAACCATCAATGGGACCAAGGTACGTGCTCTAGTAGATTCCGGTGCCACTCATAATTTCGTGTCGGTTGATGAAGCCAAGCGGCTAAGGATTAGCACTACGAAAGGGAGTGGAACGTTCAAGCCGGTAAACTCGAAGGCCAAGCCTATGGAAGGAGTGGCCAAGGATGTACGAGCCAAGATTGGAGAATGGGAGGGTACGGTTGACTTGTCGGTGGTCCCGATGGATGATTTCGATGTTGTTCTTGGGTTGGAGTTCCTCGATAAGGTACGAGCTTTCCCTATGCCATTTGCTAATTCTTTATGTATCCTAGATGGTGGGAAGACTTGCATGGTTAGCACGGAACGGGATTCTAAGTGTGGAGTGAAGACCCTTTCGGCCATGCAATTCAAGAAAGGGTACAACAAGAGCGAGCCTTGCTATTTGGCGGTAACAAGGCTAGAGCCGGATGGCGAATCAGGCAAAGTGGAGATACCGAAAGAGATCGAAAGAGTTCTTGATGAGTTCAAGGATGTGATGCCCAAGGAGTTGCCTAAGAGACTACCACCTAGGAGGGAGGTGGATCATACCATCGAATTGGAACCGGGTTCCAAGCCGCCCGCTAAAGCCCCTTACCGAATGCCACCACCCGAGTTGGAGGAGTTGCGAAAACAACTCAAGGATCTGTTGGATGCGGGCTATGTTCGACCCTCGAAAGCCCCGTATGGTGCACCGGTGCTATTTCAAAGGAAGAAGGACGGATCCTTACGAATGTGCATAGATTACCGGGCACTTAATAAGGTAACGATCAAGAACAAGTACCCGATTCCTCTCATTGCGGATTTGTTTGATCAACTTGGAAAGGCGAGATACTTCTCCAAGTTAGACTTGAGGTCGGGGTACTACCAAGTACGGATAGCGGAAGGAGACGAAGCTAAAACGACATGTGTTACGAGGTATGGATCTTACGAATTCTTAGTAATGCCTTTTGGCTTGACTAATGCTCCCGCTACATTTTGCACCCTCATGAATAAGCTATTTCACCCGTTTCTTGATAAATTTGTGGTGGTATACTTGGATGATATCGTCGTTTATAGTCATACCTTGGAGGAGCATGTCTTACATTTGAAACAGGTGTTCCAAGTGTTACGAGACAACAAACTTTATGTGAAGTTGGAGAAATGCTCTTTCGCCCAAGACGAAGTCGAGTTCTTGGGACACAAGATCAAAGACGGTGGATTGATGATGGACGGTGCAAAGGTAAAAGCTATCCAAGAGTGGGAACCGCCAACCAAGGTGACGGAGTTACGATCTTTTCTTGGCTTGGTGAACTATTATCGAAGGTTTATCAAGGGATACTCGGCAATAGCATCTCCCTTGACGGACCTATTGAAGAAGAACAAAGCTTGGACATGGGACGAAAAGTGCCAAGCGGCGTTCGAGAGTTTGAAGAAGGCGGTTATGGAGGAACCGGTGTTGAGACTACCGGATGTAACCGTGCCTTTCGAGTTACATACGGATGCATCGGACTTTGCTATTGGAGGAGTTCTAATGCAAGAAGGACACCCGATCGCATTCGAGAGTCGGAAGTTAAATGAAACGGAGAGGAAGTACACCGTGCAAGAGAAAGAAATGACGGCGATCGTCCATTGCTTACGGACTTGGAGGCATTATTTGTTGGGTTCGAGATTCGTGATCAAGACGGACAATGTTGCTACAAGCTACTTTCAAACCCAAAAGAAGTTAAGTCCCAAGCAAGCTCGGTGGCAAGACTTCCTAGCCGAGTTCGACTATCACTTGGAGTACAAGCCGGGGAAAGCTAATGTGGTAGCCGATGCATTGAGTCGCAAGGCGGAGTTTGCGGCAATCACCCAAGCCCAATTCTTCCTCCAAGACCGAATTAAGGAAGGATTGGAACATGATCCTTTTGCCAAGAAGCTCGTGGCACTAGCAAGAGATGGAAAGACTCGGAGATTTTGGCTTAACGGAGACATGTTGTTTACCAAAGGAGATCGGCTTTACGTGCCTAAGTGGGGTGATCTTAGACGGTTAATCTTGAAAGAGTGTCATGATTCAAAGTGGGCTGGTCATCCAGGGATCCAGAGGACGTTGGCATTGGTTGAAGGCACTTATTATTGGCCAAGGATGGAGGACGATGTCGAGACATTCGTACGAACGTGCCTTATTTGCCAACAAGACAAGATAGAGCAAAAGAAATCCGGAGGACTGTTGGAGCCTCTACCGACGCCCAAGGGACCATGGGAAAGCGTTTCCATGGACTTTATCACATGCTTGCCGAAGTCGGAAGGAAATGGGAGTATTATTGTGGCGGTCGATCGATTCTCGAAGTATGGAACTTTCATTGCCGCACCACCCGATGTTACCGCGGAACAGACGGCTAAGCTTTTCTTTAAGAATGTGGTGAAGTATTGGGGAGTGCCACATGTGATTGTTAGTGATCGAGATCCAAGATTCACGGGGCGCTTTTGGACGGAGTTGTTCAAAATCATGGGGACGGATTTGAACTTCTCTACGAGTTTCCATCCCCAAACGGACGGGCAAACGGAGAGAGTGAACGCATTATTGGAGCTCTATCTTCGACACTACGTAAGTGCCAACCAACATGATTGGGCTAAACTCCTTGACGTTGCTCAATTCTCGTACAACATGCAAAGGAGTGAAGCCACAGGAAAGAGTCCTTTTGAGTTGGTCACGGGACGCCAACCATTGACTCCGAATGCCTTAGCCGCATCATACGAAGGGAGTAGCCCGGCCGCTTACAAGACGATGAAAGAATGGCACGAGCAAGCGGACTTGGCCCGGGCTTCGCTGGATAAAGCGGCTAAGAAGATGAAGAAGTGGGCGGATGGAAAAAGAAGACACGTTGAGTTCGAGGTAGGAGATCAAGTGATGGTGAAACTCTTGCCTCAACAATTCAAATCACTAAGGAAGGTGCATAAAGGCTTGATACGGAGGTATGAAGGCCCTTTCCCGGTGATTGGACGTGTTGGAAAAGTTTCTTATCGACTTCAACTACCGCCCAAGTTGAAGATTCATCCGGTCTTCCACGTTAGTCTTCTCAAACCCTATCATAAGGACGAGGAAGACTCGGAACGAGGGGTGTCCAAGCGGGCACCAACAGCGGTTGTTACCTCGTACGATCGAGAGGTTGATGAGATCTTGTCGGATCGTACGATACGGAGACGAGGAGTGCCAAGCTATAAGGAGTACTTGATCAAGTGGCGTAATTTTCCCGAGAGTGAAGCAAGTTGGGAAGCGGAAGACTTGTTGTGGCAATTTGCGGACAAGATCAAGAAGTATCACGAGGATGGCACGACGAGGACGTCGCGAGCTTAGGTGGGGGAGGATGTCACGACCCGCCTATTTTTACAAGTATGTTCGGGATTCCGGATTATTCTACACTTCTCATGAAAGGCCTTGGATAAGCTTGGAAGACTTTGGAAGCTCATGGAAGATGGTGGATAATCTTGGAAGCATTTGGAAGATATTAGATAAGTGGAAGTTCTAGAAGCTTACTAGAAGCTTATGGAAATATCATAAGCTAGAAGCTTCCTAAGGAATAGTGTAGAAACTTGTATAGACTAGTATAAATAGGTGATGCCTCATTTGTAAAGTTCATCCATAGAAGTTCATTTGTAAAGCTACCTTGTAAAGAGTTCTCTAAGTAATACAAAGTATTCCTTACATTCCACTCGTTCCATCTTAGAAGTTTACTTTCGTTACATACATCGTTGAGTATTCGAGCAAGGCTGAGCTTAGTCGAGACTAAGTGCCGCACGGGAGACCTTGTAGAGACAAGTCCGTGACATTGTGCTCTTAGTAATGTGGTCTTAACTTGCGTTTAGTTTTCCATCGTTTTGTGTATGTGTTTCTTTAGTAAAAAATAAATGTAATACAGTAATTTATGTTTACAGTTTTAGTACATTGTAATTTTGGGTCAAATAATTGAAGAGTAGATGGAAGTGCCATATCCAATGTTTTGAAACCCGGGTTTGTGATCGACCCGGCCAAGACACCGGGTCACCGGGTCACCGGGTCAACCGGTTCAACCGCCGGGTCAACCCGGTTAGACCCGGTTTTATGCATATGTCCAAACATCTATTTCTAATTGTCCAAACATAATGTCCAAACACTAATTTTGCAGTGAAAAAAAAGCAAAGAACCATTTTTTATGCTCTAAACAACAAATCAAAGGTGGACAAGGATATAAACTTGCATAATTTTCTAAACAACCATAAATGCTACGGGATTACATGTTTCATACTTCAAAAGGCATAAATCCTACGAGATTACAAGTTTCATACTTCTAAAGACATGCATCCTACGAGATTTACAAGTTTATTTTTTTCAAAAAAAAAAAAAAAAAAAAAAAAAAAAAATTTAAAAAAATGATAAAAACCAAACCCGGCCGGGTTTCAAAACCCGGGTTGACCCGGGTCACTTAAAACTCGCCGGGTCTAAACGGTTGACCCGTTTTTTAAAACCCGGGTTTTTCTGACCCGTTTTTTTGTCCGGAACCGGTCCAACCGGTTAACCCGGCCGGGTCGACCCGGGTTTCAAAACATTGGCCATATCATATTTTCAAACCCTCTATTTTTGGAAACTTCCAATTTATGGATCAAAATAAGAAAAAAATAAAATAAAAAATTAAGCACAATAATTGAGGCTACAAAGGATAGGAAAAAGGATGGTCCTCCAAATTTCTTATTGAGACAATATATATAAAAATGTTTTATTAACTTGTTTATAAACTCATGGTAGTTCATCTGAGATATATAATTTGGATCGATGTATATAATATATGTCTCCTGATAGGACCGTCCGGAGAAGTTTTTTCTTTTAAATGACGAATTTTATTAACAGTAGCAAGTAGCTAGAAGAAAGTCTCTTTGCTATTCGCTATACTTTCGAACATAAATAGAATTGTCTATATGTTTTCTTCGACAAGATTAGATATTGTTGTTGTTGTTAGAGCATCTCAAGGGATGTTTGGTGCATGGGCATGATAATCAAAGAATGGTATCATTGTTCTTAATGTTGTTTGTTTAGTAGATTTTGGTTTCCAAAATAGAAACGATTTCTAAATAGTATTGGTTATCCTCCAAACCAATATTTTGAAAACCGGGTTTTAATCGACCCGGTCGAGTCATCGGGCATCGGTTCGACCAGTTCAACCGGTTCGACCGTCGGGTCAACCCGGTTTTCTATTTATTATTAATATTGTTTTCGTCCGGGTCAACCGGTTCGACCGCCGGATTAACCCGGTTTTTATAAAAAAAATAAAATTGAAAAACACCAAACCGGGCCGGGTTTCAAGACCCGAGTGGACCCCGGGTCACTCAAAACCCGGCGGGTTTAACCGGTTAACCCGGTTTTAGAAACCCGGGTTTTTTGACCCGTTTTTGTGGTCGGGCACCGGTTCGACCGGTTAAACCGGCCAGATCGATCCGGGTTTGAAAACATTGCTCCAAACCTACCAAAAGGGTAAAAAATACACATTCATTCCTGGCCCGCACTTTTCCCTCATTATATTCAAGAAGTCCAAACATATTTGTCAACCAAACACTGATTTCGAAACTGATTCTCACACTTACATTCATTCCAATTCTATTATCAAATTGATATAGTTATTCCGGACATCATACCAAACGGCACCTTCAGTTAATCATAGAAATTGTCAAAATTTATGAGTTGAGAAAGGGCCCACATTTCGCGTCTCTCTTAATTCATGTGTATGGAGTTATGGACATCAAACTCTCTTTCCTTTTTATAGGCCTGTATAAAGTTGACAATACAATTGAAGTTCATAGCTATGGACTCCACTTAGGCACCACGTCACCATGGACTTTTTCATAAACACCCATAGAAAATGCTCTTATATATCCGTATCTTCTGGAAAAAAGACACACTCTACCTAAAAAACCTATTGAGCCTAATAAGGCTATGTTTGGCGCGCAGCTTTTTAGAGTTTTTCGGAGCGATGAGCGGTGAGCAATGAGCTTTTTGATTTTTATTGTTCATTTGGCAAAGGAGCGATGAGCTTTGCTATTTTTTAGGAATGCTCATTTTTTCAATGCTTCTGTTGAAAACACTCAGACCTTGACAGATCTTGAGCACTCGTAGATCGTTAGTGTTGCCTATGTAATCATAAGCAAACTAATAGAAAATCTCTACAACTCGTATTCTTTAGCGGAATGTAAATACAAGCTATTATAACTAAGAACACTTAGATCCTCTATGGATCTTTTATTAACTGAAACTCTATGTTTCGAATGAGTGACTATTACATACTGTGAAGTTCCTTTTATAGACAAGGAACCCTAGACTATTTCTACTCAATCGACTAAGCATGCAAGCATGCATTTAATGGATAAACATTAAACAATATTGAGCAGTACAATAATACCCATGCTAACCTCGGGCAGTTCAAGAATAATGATGGGTTAGCATGTAATTAATAAAGCGCATGCAGATCCTAGTCAGCTTCCACCCTTCAGCAGAATCACGGCACGACTTTTATACTTCAGCAGAATCTCTTCTTCAACAGATTCTGCTTCTACTTCAGCAGAATCCTTCGGCAGAATTGACGGTAGAAATCCTACTTCGCATAATTCCCAACAATCCTCCCCTAAACTGGAATTTGACTTGGTTAAGTTCCAGTTTCCTAACCTTGATAGATCTTAGAGACTGCAGTACTAGAGGATTGTTCTCAAACATTAGTAGCAAAGAACCAATAATAATCTCATCTCTATGATGACCAAACTTTGAAACGCCAGGTCTTTGCAGCAACAAATGACATAGTGTACATCAATACTCATTAGTTGCATACTATTGTCATCACATCCAGGTGAGTTAACTCCTGTGAGAGGTGAATCATTGAAAATAATGGATTTGATGTCTCTTTATCAATAGCCATCACTACTGGAGTAGCCAAATGTTTAAGTTCGAAAACTATGGTACATTGATAACCATCTGATTTATTAGCAAATCAGCAACTATATAAACGGATTTGATGTGTCTTTACCTGTAGCTGTTTGCTCATGACTAGTCAATTCTTAGAATTGGTGAATTGATAACCAAATATGGATTCAGTTGCCTTTACCACAAGCCATATACTTGTGGGCTAGCCAATTCTTGGATTCCAAAAAGGAATATACCATGGTGAATTGATGACCATACAACTCTCAGCAATTAAGCATGGGTGGTTGCGGACCCTATGATTTGGAGCAAACCATTACAGCTATCAACAGATTTGATGTGTCTTTACCAAAGCTGTACCCTTTGGACTAGCCAACTCTTTGATATACACAAGGTATATCTGGTGAGTTAAAAACCATCAACTATATACAACAAACCTGCAAGAGAAAGTTAGTATTTTTTATTTTTATTTTTTATTTTTTAACTAAGAAACTAACAAACAAAACAAAGAAAATAAACATCACAAAAGACTGTACATATTACAAAAGACAATGTAGATTACCGCGTTCATGATGAAGATGCAGCTTGAGCTTGCAGAAGTTGAGCCTTGATCAATTCAACCAGTCGTTCAGCGTCTAGTATTTCATTTCCCACTGGATCTGGAGGAATTTCCAACTTCTGACAAAGCATCATTTCCATAAGTCTCTTGGACAATGGATAAGTTCTTTCAGCAAACATGCAGACTGTGATTCCACCCTTTGTCTCAACTACATGCACACGAGGTAGGGGATAAAATCTCCAGGACTCAACCTGCCATAGATGTGAGTTCTTCCAAATGAAATGCCCTTTACCATTGGGAGATTGAGAGTTAATCTGGACATGAAGATCTCCCAATAAGCACATCCCAGAACCTTGTGGTGCAGTATTGTAGTAATGGTTGGTGACGAGAGTGTACAGAGTAAGTATATCTGCCCTGTCTACCAAATGGAGTATTTCCTTCAAAAAGGTGAACTCCATTGAAGTTTTGTCCAATCGATGAATGACATTAATCTCATCATTTATCAGAGACCACTTGACCAACACATTTTGATATCCCTCAGGAAAATCAGTAGCAGATCCTTCTTTAATAAAGGTTGAGTTATCAGCCTTTAGGTCCAAAGGAACATGCTTGGGTGATGGCTTATTCTTCGATGCATGAGTCCTCGCTTTTCTCACAGATCTTCTCAGAGATGTGTGTTTTCTCTTGGCCATCCTCTTCATCCTTCTACCAGGTAAATAGATTTCCGAAGATGGAATATCTTTGGTTTCTTCACTAACATCAGTAGTAGGACTTGAAGAAGTAGATGTGGATTTAGGTGAGATATCATCACGAAGGGCATGCATTCTTTCTAGCACCTTTCTTGCCTTTTTAGCTTTGACAGTTGTGGTTTTAGCTTCGTTAATCGAACCACCTCCTTCTGTATCAGAAGATCCCACAGATGGAGCAGAAGCTTGTACATTAGGTGCTTCAGAGGAAATGGTGGTTGGTTCAACAGATGAGACCTTTTCAGTTGAGCTAGTGACTTCTGTAGAAGTTTCAGCAGATACAAAAGTAGGTTCAGCAGAAGTAACCTGGTCATCTTCCCTAACCAAAGTACCTTCTTTTGCAGCAGCATATGCGACATTTGGGTTAGATGAGGGCATAAATAGTGCATCAGGGGAAACAACCGATGGTTCAGCAGAAGGGACCTTGTCAGACGAAGGAGTGGCTTCAGAAGAAACCATTTGAGAGATCGTCTTTGGTGGAATATCATCAAAATTATCCACTATCTCAACAAACTTGGGTCTTTTGGCCTTTGGTGCAACTTCATTCCCAGCAATTCTTTTCAAGCTGGAAGATGGTGTTAAAGCAGGAGAAGAAGTCTTCATAATCATATTGTATATGAAAAACAATTTTGCATCAGGTAAAGCCAAGACTTGCTTCATTGTCAAACCACGGTTAAGCACCGAAGAACTTTGATTTTTTACCGCAATCCTCATCTCTGTTTTCTTCTGAGCTTCAGTAAGAGGTTTCTCTCTCTTTGCCTTATTCTTTTCAGTACTAAGGGCTTTCCTTTTCGCAGCTGCTTCTTGCTTCTTTTGTTCTCCAAGCGCCATCATTTGAGCCACAAAATTTTCACTATCAAAGTCCGAACCTAAGATACTTTGAGCAAGTGAAGGATTTGAAGTGGTTTGCTGAGTAAGAGCATCCCATTGTGCAGCAGGCATCTGAGTAGCTAAAACATCCAATTCTCTTCGTCTCTCAGGAGGCAAAACAGAAGTAGAATGATCTGCAATTTGTTTAGCCACTTCTTCACTTTTCTTCTGATCTGCAAACTCAGCAAACCTGCTTTCTTGTCCTTGCCTTTCTTGTTCAGATACCAGATCTGGACCAAGCTCATCTTCAATCATTACACCTTTCTCTTTATTAGTAGACTCATGAACAACATCAGCTGGAGGAGAATCACCAATTTGAACTTCAGAAGAAACATTTTGAGAGAGATCTTCAACAGGTGTGGTAAGGATATCAGTTGCAGGATCCAAATCAAAATTTCTTTCAACATGAAATACTATTTGATCATCTGCTGAAGGGGTGGGACATGATGGTTCTTGAACAGGTGCATGATGATAAGGTTCAGATGCAATGTCCTCCATTTGAACCTCAGCAGATGTAGTATTGTCAACACTTGGTTTCTTGGAGACTTCAGCAGATCCCTTATCCAAATAAGATCGTCTCCTCTTCCTAGTGAACTGAATTGGTGCCTTATCTTTTGATGATTCAACATCAACTGAAGAAGGAACAACTATCTCCTGAGCCACATCAGCTAAGATGTTTAGAGAAGCAAGCCGAGAGTCCTCATCCTCCTCATCAGAAGAAATGACTAACTTCCTTTTGCCACTCTTTTCAAGTCGCTCCTCTAGGTCCTTAACTTTATTCTGCAGTTCCTCAATCTTATCACCAAGAGTAGACTTGGTCTCTGTAAGCTCCCTTTTGAGATCAGTCACCTCAGCTGCATACCTGTTAACAAGAGCATAGACAGATGTAAGAGTAATAGGGTCCTCAGCTCCACCAGCAGATTGCTCTGTGGTAATGGGAGTTTCATTGGACCTTTCAGTGGAAATATGGTCATGCTCAAAATGAGGAGGTACTTCATCAAAAGGTTCCCTTTGAGGACTGGGTGTGGTCATCCTGTTCAGGTCAGACTCAAACTCATCAATTGAAGCCTATGTAGGTGGTGGACTCGGTCTGGGTGATGGTACAGGTGGAGTATGGTCAGGAGCAATATGAGATGCTTCTGCAGTAAAAGAGGGACCCTCATCTATATTAACTGATGGATTGCCATCAGTAGCAACATTTGAAGAGGTGGGATATTAGCAACATTCTCCTCATCAGTAGCCTCATTGCCTTGAGGCAACATAGCTTCTGTCAACGGATGATGTGCCCCCTCAAAGTGAGTTCTCATAGAGGTAAATAGTTTAGCTGAAAGAGCTCCTATGTGATAAAAGGCTTGGACTTGGGTAGAGGTGTCTATGATTATTTGCAAGAATCTAGGGTACATTAAAAACTTATGCTGTTTCCTATTTATATTTTCAACCATATTATCAAAAATAAATTTAGAAAAATTATAAGTTATCCCTTGAGATAGACACACAATACCACAAGCCAATTGCGTAGAGAATTGATCCCACGCTCCAGATTTGTTGCTAATGCACTGAAGCAGAGTGTGAACTAAAAATCTCCACATAGGGCAAAAATGCTTTTTCAACCATATGTCCGTTCTTGTACCTTGATACCCAATGGCTCTCAGCCCAGAGAGAATCTCCTCTGCACTTGAGTGATAAACCCCATTAGCATCATCCAAACTAAGCTTTCTCCTTATCAGGTCCTCCGTCACCACGTGCTCTGTTTCATCAATCAAGGCAACAATCTCTGTTTCACTGCGTTTTTCAGCAGATTCCTAAAATTGTTTAACCAACGATTCATAAATCGCATTAGGGGAATGTGTTAGGGCATAGTGAATTTTAGACCGCTTCAGGAACTCCACCATTGGTTCATACAATTCATCGCCCTTTGCTTTCCCCAAAAATGCAACTTTATTGTGATCTTTCTTGAATTGAAGAGCCATGAGAGATATGTGATTTTAGGGTTATGATTTTTGAACTGAAGAGTTTTTGGATGTAGGAGAAGAAGGAATTGTTTCTTTTGAAGTGGAAGAAATGCGATTAGAGGAATGGTAACCGTTACCAAGAATATAGTCAAAAGTATGAGAACTTTAGTTGACCATATCCTACGTGTATTTCAACTTGACCAACGACAAAATAACGCTTCAGCAGAAACAAATAGCCAATCTGCTGAAATAATATACTTCAGCAGAAAGCACCCCAAGAGTAGAATATCTTCGGTAAGATTCTAGAGTTAATGTGCCAACTAACTCGCATTAAATTACATTAACCCTTGCATCAGTCTATTTAATCATCCCAATGCATACTTCTCTCACATAATTTTACCCCCAATTACCATCACAAACCCTAGTATCATCACAAACCCAATCAACCAAAATTAACCATGAATACTACACCAGAGGTTGTTAACCCAACCTCTTCTCCATCATCATCATCATCCAGTGATTTCCTACAGTTTTGGTCATGTCCACCTGACCCTCGTCCTTTGACATCCCCATTTCTCCCTTCTTCTGAAGATGATAGTGTAGTAGATCCAAGTGAGTCTTCTGATGACTCAGAGGAACCCACTACTGAGATAAATTCTTACTCCCAACTTCCAGCACCTCAACCTCAACAAAGGCCTCGTGCCGAAAGGGAGGTGGTGCTTGCTCTACCTGCGCCATGTTTTGGTGCATCTTCACATATCGTATAAGGGAAGAGCTTAAGGAAGGTGGATGGATTGCTTTTTGGTGAAACCAAGTAGATGAAGCACAAAGGACACGCGTGGTCATCTTCATCATCATCGTTTTCATCAATCCATCCTTCCCATTTTGATCCTTAGCATCTTCGTCGTACCGGTCATGCATATCCAGCCATCGAGATAGAAGGAATGGGTGGTTATGCAAGACTTCACGAATGCATATCCAGCAGCCGTTGGACTATTCTCTATGAACTAGAATAGGATTAGTAGATAATGTATAGTACTTTTCTTGTAGTTGCATTGAAGTTGATTGTAAGTTGTAAGCTGTAAGCTGTAACTTGAATGAATGAATGAACAATTTTAACTTCAGTACTTTATCTTCAGTGGAAACAAACTGCTCGCTTCAGTACTTAGCTTTCAGAGGAAACAAGCTTTAAGCTTACTTGACCATTTACCAAAGGGCCACACTAGATGAACTTGAACTGAACAGGGCATACTGCAAAACAAACTCAGAGAAACACAAGAACAAAACAGAGACAAAACAGACTAAAAAAAAATTATTAGCAAGTTAGAGTTAGCAAACAGAATATACACAAAGTTTACTACAAAATCCTCCCCTGAGGCATATGCCTCCCCTTAAACTTTGCAGTTAAGGGTTAAGCATTCCAATATTGACCACAAGGTGTTGAAACCTTGGTCCATCAAAAGCTTTTGTTAACAGATCTGCCACATTATCATCTGTATGAATTTTAGCCACTTTTATCAAATGTTTTTCATATGCATCTCTTATAAAGTGGTGCCTGATTTCAATATGTTTGGTTCTACTGTGAAAAACTGGATTTTTGACAATGCATATGGTACTTTGATTATCAATAAAAAGTGTTGTGTTCATGAAGTTATACCCATAATCCAACAATTGATTTTGAATCCAAAGGACCTGTCCACAGCAATTTGCAGCAGCAACATACTCTGCTTCAGTAGTTGAGGTAGCCACAATGGTTTGTTTCTTGCACTGCCAAGAAATCAATCTCTTTCCAAGGAATTGACAGCCTCCAGTTGTGGATCTCCTATCCAGATTTGCACCAGCATAATCACTATCACTATATGCTTCCAACTTAAAAGGAGACTCTTTTGGGTACCAAAGGCCTAAATGAGGTTGGCCTTTGAGGTACTTAAAGATCTTCTTGACTGCATTGAGATGGGAAGCAAGTGGAGTGACTTGATGTCGAGAGCAAACACTCACAGCAAAAGTAATATCAGGCCTTGAAACTGTTAGATACATTAATGAACCAATCATTGATCTGTATAAATGAACATTCACAGGTAGATCTGGTTCATTGTTGGTTTTTGTTTTTGGAGCTTCATAAGGTGTTGTGGCAGTTCTGACACCTTCCATACCAAATTTCTTCAAAATGTCCCTCACATATTTATCTTGACTGATAAATATCCCATCTTGTTTCTGCTGAACTTGGAGACCCAAAAAGAAAGTAAGCTCCCCCATAGCACTCATCTGAAATTCTCCCTTCATCAGTTCCTCAAATTCCCTGCACCAAGCTTCTTTAGTGGATCCAAAAATGATGTCATCCACATACACTTGCACAAGTATGATGTCTGTCGAGTTCTTTTTCAGAAAAAGAGTCTTATCAATGGCACCTCTTCTGTAGCCATGCTTTAGCAGAAATGATGAAAGCCTAGCATACCATGCTCTTGGTGCCTGATGTAGTCCATAGAGAGCTTTAACCACCTTGTAAACATGATTAGGATGATCTGGGTCTTCAAATCCTTTGGGTTGAGTGACATAAACCTCCTCTTCTATCTCACCATACAGAAAAGCACCTTTAACATCCATCTGATACACCATGAAGCCCATGTAAGAAGCATAGGCCAAGAAAATTCGAATAGCCTCTACTCTAGCAACAGGTGCAAACACTTCATCATAATCAATCCCTTCCTCTTGCCTGTAACCTTGAGCTACTAATCTTGCTTTGTTTTTAATAACCACACCCCTTGCATCTCTTTTGTTCTTCAGAATCCATTTAGTTCCAATAGCATATTTGCCATCTGGTAATGGTACCAAGATCCAAACTTGTTGGTTTTGAAACTGTTGCATTTCTTCTTGCATTGCTTCAATCCAACTTGAGTCTTCAAGAGCTTGAGTGACACTGGTTGGTTCTACTTGAGAAAGAAAACACGCAAACAGACAATGCTTGAAGTCTGTGTGATTGTCTCTTTGCTGATTTGAGACATAAGAGAGAAAAGCAACCTGTCCAAATTTAGGACTAGAGATAGCCCTTCGAGTTCTAACAGGTGCTAGATAGTCACCAATAATATTGGATTGAGGGTGAGTGATGTTAATTCTTTTAGTAGCAGTGGGGTTGACTTCAATAGAAGGTTCAAGATTAGACACAGTTGGTACAAAAGTTGTGTCATAGGAAGGTGAGGTGAAAATGCCAGATTTGGGTTGATGATTTCCAAGATCTGAAGGTCTTGGAAAGTGAGTATAGGGTTCACCAAAGTCTGTAGACACTTTAGAAGGAATAGGAGTAGAAACAGCCGAGCCTTCAGCAGATTTGATGACGATGGGAGAGACTGCATCAGTGTCAGCAGAAACATGGTTTCCACTGACAGCCTCATTTGCAAGCTCCCCATTCACCTTCTCAGCTTCAAGCTTAGCTGCAAACTCTTGAGTCTGAAGCCTAGCAAGGTCCTCAGTATAATGTGATGCATCTTTACTTTCATCAGAAGTATCTCTAGAGGTGTTACCTGCAATATTATTAGGGGAGAAAGAAGGCACAAGTATAGGTTGTTCATCATCTTCAAATTCACTTTCCGAGTCAGCATCCAAGGTACCTGCATTGTTAGTGGGAGACTCTTGAGAACCTGCACTTTGGTTAGCCATATGTCTAGTATAACCCAAATAATCAGTTAAGTAGTCAAGGTCAAAAGACCACACATGACCCTGTCCTTGAACATTGGGCTTATCTTCCATGTATCTCAGGTTCAAAGTCTCCTCTATCTTCTTGGCAGATAAATTGTACACTCTGTAGGCCTTGCTATGAGCTGAATAACCCACAATATAACCCTCATCAGCTTTCTCATCAAACTTCCCCAACGGATCACTGGTGTTTAGAATGGTCACTTGACAACCAAAAGGTTTGAGGTAATGAATGGCTGGAACCTTCCCAAAGAGAAGCTCATATGGTGTTTTGAGGTGAGGTCTAGTAATGGAGACTCTGTTTAGCACATAGCAAGCTGTGCCAACAGCTTCAGTCCAGAACATAGTGGGTAATTTAGAGTCTGCAAGCATTGATCGTGCAGCCTCTATCAAGGTCCTATTCTTTCTTTCAGCTACCCCATTTTGTTGTGGGGTTCTTGGATTGCTATAGTCCCTCTTTATCCCTTTAGACCTACAGAGTTCTATAAGAATAGCATTCTTGAACTCTGTCCCATTATCACACCGAATTCCCTTAACCTTCTTGTTCAACTGATTTTCAACGAGGGTGATGAAGTCTTTCAGCACTGGAGATGTTTCATCTTTAGTACTTAGAAAGAACACCCAACAAAATCTGCTATAGCCATCAGTGATCACCAGACAAAAATACTTGTGATCGATGCTTCTGACTTGAGTTGGACCAAATAGATCCATATGTAACAGCTGAAGAGGCTCAGAGATAATGCTCACAGCAGTGACAGCTTTGTAGGAAGCTCTGTGTTGCTTCCCTTTGTTGCATGCAACACAATTATGATCATTGGAGAAAACTTTGGAGGGAAGACCTTCAACAAGACCCATTTTAGAGAGTTTGTTTATGGTCTTGAAATTCACATGAGCCATTCTCCTATGCCATTTGGTAGACTCATCCAGGGATGCTTTAGCCACCAAACAAGTGAAGTCACCTTCAGGATGAACTTCATTGAGGTTGAATGTGTATAGATTGTGAGTTCGAGGAACTCTCAACAGAATTGAAGTATCTTCTGGAAGCTTGAACTCTTTAGAAAGCACAAGACATTCATCTTCAGAGAAGAGTACCTTGTTCTTGGTGTCACAAATTTGTGAGACTGAGAACAAGTTGAAGTGCTGAAGTTCCCTAACATAGTACACATTCTCAAAGTTCAGTAGGGGTGTCTTGATGGTGCCTTTCCCAGTAATTTTACCATCACTTCCACCAAAAGTCACATTGCCTCCTTCTTCAATAGGAACAAAATTGTGCATCATATCTCTATTTCCAGACATGCTTCTTGAACAACCACTATCAACAATACCAATATCTTTATGCTTAAGAGGATGATCCTATAGTAACAAAAATATATACAAAAGAATGTTAGTATACAAAGGAGGCTCAAGTCATTGCTGACTTGAACCTGCCTTGTGGATCATAAGATTTAGGTCTAGCAGATGAGAAAGATCCACCATTGTTCTTGGGTTTCCATTGAAATTTAGGTCCCTTATTATTCCAAGAACAACCTGCTGAGGACTTGACAGCAGTACCCCAACATCCTTTCCCATCATTCATAGAATCAACATATGCAGGCCAATAACCATGTTTAAAGTATGGGCTAGTAGGTTGCACATAAGGTCTATCAGCTGATCTCCTCCAAGGAGAGTCAGTATAAGTTGCTTGTGGGACATAAGGTGGAATATTATTAACATTGGTCCACACTGGTCTAGGTTTCTGCTGAGTAGCACATACACCCAATCTTTGCTCATAGAAATCACAATCCTTAATTAAATGAAATTTACTTCCACATACAAAACATGCCTTCCTTTTGGAAGATTTATTCAAATAAGAAGATGTTCTATTACATGTAGAAGTACTTAAACCAGAAACATTAGAGGAATTGTTTTTAACAGACTTATTATGCAAAGATTTAAAGGACAAGTCTTCAGAGGAAACTGTCTTGGAAGTTGATTCCTCAGCAGCTACCCTAGAAGGCTTGTAGATAGACTTGGGTGCAGGCTTGGGTGTAGGCTCAGGTGAGGGCTTGGGAAGGTCTGACTTATCACTTGAATCACAGCTGGAAGTAGACCCTTAATCCGATGAATTGTCACTGTCAAAGAAAGAGACAAAGTCATTAGATGAAGCATCGGTGTCTGGCAAGTCTTTTGACTTTTTGCCATACAGATGGTGTGATCCATCAAAGTCAACAGTAATGGACAGGTCAGTGGGCACGAATTCACCTCTAATAGGTCTAGGGACAGCATGCAAATCACCTTCTTTAACAAAATTTTCTAAGCCTGCAGGTGTAGATTTACGCCCATCTTTCCTATCTTCCAATCCTACATACTTTTGAAAACCTAAACCTATTCCAGAGGTCACTGACTGACTACTATAGATTTCTCTAGCTAGATTGTCACCTGATATTATCCATTGTTTATGTCTAGCTATTTCCTCAGCTAGTTTCTCTTTAAGCTCTAGGTTCTCAGCAATAACATCAGCTTTTTCCTTTTCAGTGCGTTTTAAGTTAATGTCTGCAATATCTAGATCAAATCGTAACCCCTTTATCTTTTCTTTATAAGCTATCTGATTCTTTTGAAACCATACCTTTTGTCTTTCTAATGTTTTTAACGATAGTTTATAAGCTTCATTATCAACATAGCATTCATTGTATTTAGGTTTCATAGTATCATAAGCTTCTTTAAGTTCATTGTATCTTTCACTACAACCAAATATACAGTTGTGTACCTGAGAAAGTCCCATCAAGGCAAATTGATCATGCCTATCTTCTGAAGTACATCTTGCCAGCAATCCAAGCTTCTCTGTATCAGCAGCTTCCTCATTCACAGGTTCATGTGCAGCCCATTTGACCTGTTCATCCAAGGTGACAAGAGCTGCTGAAGTTCCAGCTTCCTTCTGATTCTTCTGATAGGAATTGTAGTTAGCTCCCTCTCCACTCTTCCTATCTTTGCATTCCCTTGAGAAATGACCCATCTGGTGACAAGAGAAACACTTGACCTTTCTCCTGTCAAAACGAGCTGGATCCTTTCCCTTGAAGCCAAACT
Source organism: Chrysanthemum seticuspe (assembly GCA_019973895.1). Classification (NCBI taxonomy): domain Eukaryota; kingdom Viridiplantae; phylum Streptophyta; class Magnoliopsida; order Asterales; family Asteraceae; genus Chrysanthemum; species Chrysanthemum seticuspe. The sequence continues at coordinate 95,134,745 of BPTQ01000009.1, read as the reverse complement.
TTCTTCCTGACCTCTCTTCAAACCTTTTTATATCTACTGAAAGCATGGCCACCTGCCATTTCAGTTTCATCTCCTCCATATCAAGTGGGTCCACCTGCTCAAAATCTTCATAGACAAGATGCTGCTGAGTATCATAATCAGCAACAAATGAATGAAGAACATCCTCCAATATACTGCCAGTTTTAGCTTGAGGGCATGATGGAGTGGGACGATTGTTATACGGTGGAGTGGGAGTGTAAGATGATGATGGTAAGTAAGTTGGACTAGGAGCATGTATCATCATATTGGAGTGAGATGTCCCAACAAAGGCTGTATAACCAGAAGAGGATGCACGGTAGGGAGTTCTGACATCAGGTTCAAGAGATTTGAGTTTGTTGTACAGCTCATCAAAAGTGAGCATGTCCAACCCACCTTTAGCCTTAAGGGCTATACTTACATGTAACCATGATGAAGGCAAAGATCGTAGGAACTTTGAATTGCAATCATCATTGTCAGGTTTTGCATTCAGCTGGTTTAGCTGACTCAAAATCTTATGAAACCTGTCGTATCCCTTGTGGATACCTTCTTCTTCTGAGATATTGAATTCTTGAAAGTGTTGTCTCAGCATGGACTTCCTCATTCTCCTGGACTCTTCATTTCCACCGAACCTTGCTTTAAGCGCCATCCATATGTCCTTTGCATCATCCATGTGGTGAAAATCACCCAAGTGATCTTCAGGAATAGCTTGAAGAAGGATGGTTCTTACTTTGTGATCTCTTTGCACAGCTAGAATCTCTTCAGCAGTTTTGGGAGGAGCAATGGTAAACTTACCATCAAGATCTGGGATAGTCTTCTTCAGACTATTTCCTTTCTTCACAATCTCCCAAAGATTCCAATCAATATTTGAGATCCAGTTCTGCATCTTCATTGTCCACAGATCATACTCTTCCTTTTTTAGATAAGGAAACTTACCATTACTGTTGGAAAGACTAAGTTGTTGCATAGAGGTGGTGTTGTTGCTGTTGTTGTTGGTGACTTCGGATTCATCATCAGTTCCAGGCATGGTGAATGTATTTTTGTTTCTATGGGGGTGAGGAAAAATATGGTTCTCAGTATCGTAGAGACTTTCCCAAGGCTCTGATACCACTTGTTGAAAACACTCAGACCTTGACAGATCTTGAGCACTCGTAGATCGTTAGTGTTGCCTATGTAATCATAAGCAAACTAATAGAAAATCTCTACAACTCGTATTCTTTAGCAGAATGTAAATACAAGCTATTATAACTAAGAACGCTTAGATCCTCTATGGATCTTTTATTAACTGAAACTCTATGTTTCGAATGAGTGACTATTACATACTGTGAAGTTCCTTTTATAGACAAGGAACCCTAGACTATTTCTACTCAATCGACTAAGCATGCAAGCATGCATTTAATGGATAAACATTAAACAATATTGAGCAGTACAATAATACCCATGCTAACCTCGGGCAGTTCAAGAATAATGATGGGTTAGAATGTAATTAATAAAGCGCATGCAGATCCTAGTCAGCTTCCACCCTTCAGCAGAATCACGGCACGACTTTTATACTTCAGCAGAATCTCTTCTTCAGCAGATTCTGCTTCTACTTCAGCAGAATCCTTCGGCAGAATTGACGGTAGAAATCCTACTTCGCATAATTCCCAACAGTTTCTTTAAGAAGCTGTGAGCGGTGAGCTGTGAGCTGTGACTACTGCTCACAGCTCACAACTCACTGCTACTCCCTACTGCTACTTTTACCAAACACACCCTAAATACTACGGCTGCTAAATGAAAATAAACTTATCAATAGATAATAATCCCAATGTAAATTTGAAGTCACTTTTTTGCGTTTGAGACATACATCGCATTTGATGGTGTAACATATTGGATTTCATAAACACACAAATAAGCTCAAAAATGGATCGAATAGTATAGAGTTTAGAGAGAGAAAGTGGGATCCTTTCTAGAGAGAGAAAGTGAAAGAAAATATAGAAGGTTAGATTAAGATGAATGAAAGGTCCAACCCTCTACCTTGGGAGGTAGAGGGTATATATAGTTACAAACTAAACGTCCTCCTTCGGACTGTGGATCAGGCATACAGTGGGTAAAGACCCGTCCTTCCTCCACGGTGTTGCTCTAAACTAAATAACTAACTACTAAAACAGTAAATAACGATATGTCTATGAGCTAACTTATGCTAGATTATATTTGGGGTGACCGACTCTTCACTATGGAATTTCTAATTCCTAACAATCTCCCCCTAAGGGAGGTCACCCCATATTTTACATTTCGAATCCTAGCATTCTGTTTAATCTTCAGTCTTGAGCTCGTAGACATTAATTCTTCAACATCTGCATCTTTGTGCTTTTGCAGTGATTCTTTAAAGTCCGATAACTTTGTACTTTAAGTGGAGGCCTTTATACTGATCCACATCATTGATGATCTTCGAGCTTTAATTGAGATTATCAGCCACAGTAAATCTCTGGATCACCCTTTATTGTGTTGCCATCATGTGAAGTTGTGACTTTCGGAGCGACATGCTCACACATTCTGGATCATGACATCTTTCCATCAGAGTAGCGAAAGCTTTACTGGTTCATGATATTTGTAGCAGCGTAGCAGAAGCATAGTATAAAAATATCAGAACCAGGTTATGTAGATATGCACCAGTCATGATTTTTCAATTAAGTGAGGATGCTGTGAGCATGCGGCTTTGGATTGACTGCCCAATTCTGATCAGCTGCAACCGTCCAAATGTACCTGCAAACAACAGTTAGCAATAAAACACACGAAAGTGTCTTTGATCACTTTCGTTGAATTGAGGTACACGGCCCACGGTTCCCCGTTGATCAGTACAAGTACTGCCTGTGATCAGGTAGGATTCCTAAGAATCTCCTTGACAGGGTTTCGCAGCTGCTCTAGCCGTTCTCAAACCGGAACGTCTCAAAGAAGACAACACGGAGTGAGTGAACCAGCAAATTGAGATTCACTGATTGATGAAAAATGATTTGAAAAACAATCGCGTATTGCTTGAAGAAAGATTTTTGCAATACGACGAAGGTTTTATGAGAAATATCAATTTTCAATCAAAAATACCTTTTGTATTTGAAAAGAGTACACATTCGATGTGCTAGTGAAAAGAAGAGATTCGCACATCGAACGGTTTATCTAAAAGTATTTTTCAATCAGAGATACTTTTTGAATTTGAAATGAATACACATTCGACGTGCTAGAGAAAAGAAGGTTTGCACATCGAACGGTTTTTCCAAAAGTATTCATCAATTCCATTCCTGGACCAAGGTTGATTCAAGAGTGAATCGCCCCATCGTTTCTATCCAGTTGTCACAAGCTTGATCTTACGAGAAGATCTCACATGTTACCCACCAAGAGCTTGTTTGATGTTGGCTCTAGAAGGATTTCCATCTTCATTGTGAATATTTTTACATATCACTCGGATGTTCTGGCAATACCACAAGGATAATGCGTAGGACTCTTAATATGTTCTTACTTTCCACATTGTGTGAAACAGCAAGTCTTCAAGAATAGTGTCCTAATGAGATATTGTGGATGATCTCTTGGCTCTAGACTCAATAGTGCATTTTTGGTTCCTTTGCCGGAGACTAGGGAGAGGGTCTCCTTCTTCAATATCAACAATCTCTAAGAGAAAGTCGATAGATTATGTGGGTTCCCCGTGAGAATGAAACAAGCCCTTTTAAGAGGAACTTGAGTGGTTTGGGAAGTTTAGTGCAGTGCATCACTGGGTCCATGATGTCTTGTCTTCAATACCAGTGTTACCTTAGTAACCACCAGTAGCATATGAATTGAACCTGGTTTCTGCCCTAAGGTTGAATTGATGGAGGGCTATTTCTTTTCACCCTTTTCTCATTCATTTCTTTTTCATTCTTCAACCCCTTCAGTGCTTACCGAGACTTCATTACTAGAACCTTGTTGGGTTTATTCCAGTACTAGTTCTGTCTCAGTCCGCACTCTTCCCATTTCTCATTTTTCTCCTTTTTTTTTCAATATACCTAAGGACTCTACACTATCTAGTGGATTGTCCCTGGGTAGATCCCTCCGGTTCTGGCGGATCGTGGGAACTAATACCTAACCTCACCATCCTTACAACTCCATACATAAAGTAAAATGGTCGGTCTTTTGGTACAGTTCATTCTTCCTTGAAACCAATTGAAAAATCATTTGGAAAAACAATCAAGGTACTTGTGATACGAGATCAAAGCATTTTGTACCTTAATAGTTTTGATCATTTTAGAAATGCTCCCCCTCAACATGTACAGATGATATTGAAATTGTTTTTTTCCCGAACAAAGTAAGAGTGCCCCTTGGGTGTATTAGATAGCTGAAAGAGAATCTCTAACAACTATAACTTCTTCCTCTGGGAGAGGGATCAGAGGCCGTTTCCTTGGTTTTTACGTGATAACTCAGATCTCGGTTCTCTAGTAGGTGTTATAGAGTAATCCTGTGATAAGAACTTCTGAACGACAAAGTGTGTTACACCTTTCATTCTTGTATAATTCTCAGGATGCGTAATAGGAACACCATAACGGTCTTGTAGGCTCACTA
>BPTQ01000009.1:95075704-95129276 GCA_019973895.1 Chrysanthemum seticuspe | reverse complement strand
GGTTTTTATACAAAAAGAGTTCTGTACAGAAGACCATAGCTATTGTAGATGCCAGAATCTTTACAGTAAGTTATTACCGTGCCCTGGTATCTACTTCAAGCTCGTCCTCCACATTTATAAAAATTTTGTACAGAGTTTGATACCGAATGTCAATAAAGTCTGACATTGGGCCCGAAGTTTATTATCGAATGTCAATGAAGTCTGATATTGGGCACGAATTTGATACCAAACGATAATAAAGTCTATCGTTGGGCGAGAAGTTTTCTTTCCTTTCATGACGCGATTTGGTTAAAAAGTTTATAATGCACGTGAATAGGATTTTTTTGTTTACTCCTTTCATACAGCTTCCTGACAACAAGGATGAGTTTATAAAAAGGCAGATATTTAAGAAGTCTTTTTATAAACAACAAAAGATTTTACCACCATTTACTCAACGAACATTTAGATAGTCTAAGTCTCAAAAACACTTTTAACTTTTGAGTTAGTTACTGAAGTCGCGAAAATTAGAAAAGTCTTTTATTCAGTAACTAACTCCCCCTCTTACAAAAGTTTAAATATAGTAGATTGCCTGAAAGAATTAATAGGATGCACGAATAGACTTTTTTATATTAACGGATACAACTTCCTGATCCAAAGATCCTATACTAACAATCCAAATCTACTAATCTCAAACTCTTTGTGTGATAAGGGTATGGAATGTACTAGACTAACTATACAACCTAACTGAAAGACTTATTTTCTGAAAAGATTAAAAGCGCTGAAGTCATTGATTGAGTTTTCAATTTTCACAAAAACTCTGAATCTGATAGATTTACAAGCAACTCATTTACCACCATTTTAGAAAACAACAAATATTTTTCTGAAGAATTTATAGACGGAAAAATATTTGAGTAGGAACAACAGTCCTTCGACATACTTTCCTCATTTGTTTTTTTAGGATAAGTGCACGTAATATTTGAAAAATTGGTTTAGCGCAGTACTTTCCTTTCTTTTGAAGAGCGGGTTGCTATCTGAAATAATAGCAAACCATAGTTTAAGCACGGGTTATAGTCTGAAGTAACTGTAAGCTATTATTTGAAGCCCGGGTTACAGTCTGAAATAACTGTAAGCCATAGTTTGAGACATGTTTTAAAAATATTTACACCTCCTGCTCGAACTTCATCTATGGTCCCGTGCCATTATTGAATGACATTTCTAAGACCGTAGATGTTATCGATACCAGAAGACATGTCTTGAGAAAAACATATTTTTGGTATTTTTAAATTTTCTGATTTTTTATGGATTTTTGATGATTTTATATTTTTCTATTTTCTTTTTGTTGGTTTTATATTTTTGTATTTTGATTTTTGATAAATATTTACAAATAGAATAGATGATATTGTTTAAGAAGATGATGATACGAGTACCGAGATAAGGATATCGAACAGCACGTTGTAAAAGATAGAAATCGTCATCTCTTAAACTTCCACCACCAAAGCTTTCGAGGCTCCAGAATAGAAGATAGAACCTGAGCCTTTGAGAAAGAGAGACTTTGGCAGCTTCCCCTCATACTGTCAATCTTCGAATAAAGACCATTTTCCCAAGAAGAAGAATGAGAAGAGAAACAGTCTCATTGAATGAAGCTCAGCACCACAAAGAACATGAGAACACCGAGGTAACAAGTTAAGACATTGATCGACTTAGCGGTTATCAAATCTGGAATAACTGATGAAGATCGATCACATGAACCTGTTGTGCGTCCCCGATGTACACATTACTCTTTGAGATTGACCAGTTGTCTTATGCAGGGGAACAATACATCAACATCTTCATATTACCAAATACATTCCAATTAACTTCCATATAACCAATCAGCCCATAATGTACACAACTACCCAACCAGAGTAGAAACAACAACATCACACTAACTGGTTGAATCACTGATCTCCTCTGCAGATGTCAACTCTAGAATAACTAACTAAGCTCGATCATGTGAATATGTTGTCCGACCCTGATATACACATATATCTCCTCTGATCGTTGCGATCTCATCAGAATCATCATTACATTGTGTACATGAAGCACTAACCGGAAGCACTATATCAAAAATCATAAAGAATATGTCGATATGCAATATCATCTCACGAACCAAATATTCTTTTCACATTTCTTCTAACTGAACGCTGACGTAACACATACCAAAAGTCTCCAGAGACCATTTCCTCCAATTAGTTGGAATAATACACCAAAGGCTACGAGTTAAACACTGAGTTTCTCTACGGTTATGACCATTGTCTTTCCGGGATAACTTCATTTAGGTAGAAGTGTTAAGTTCATCATGTGTACTCGTTGTGCTTTAGATATATGTCTCCTTCCCCCTTGCTGGTTTTGATACCTCAGATTCAGCAAAACATAATATACCCAAAAACTCGAAATCTTGTGAGAAGAACTCAAATAGCCCAAATGAATCCTGTGAGAATCAACTGCAACGGAAACTCTCTCTGACTATCTTTATCAACCCATATGTAGACAATTTGAAGTGACCACTGATGAAGAATACCCGATATACCAAACTTGAAAATGAAGTCAAGTTCCCACATTTGTATCTTAAGCTTGCACTTAATAATGGAAGAACAGTGTCGAGAATTTATGCTTCAAGCAAATTTCTAAGTACTCACTACTCAAGCAAAGTATGAGACATTAACACCTCTTGCGATTATCCACACCGACATATGCGTGTGATACTGAGTAAAACAAAGTAACTCCTAATAGTGATAGTTAACCAGGTCTTCAACCATCCACCTCGAATGCTGGTAACTAGATAACCCAAGACTTCAACTCAAATTCTTAAGCCCGAGCAAGTTATCAAATAAGAATACACCTTTGTGAATGTCAACTTCAACCTCAAATAAGTGATAAAAGAGTAACTTCGAAGTAATCAACTTGTGTCAAATGTCCAACACTTGAATAAACATTCAATCGGATGAACATTGACCCAATGAATGAACCGAAGCAAATGATTCCTCAACATCAATGCATTCTTCCTCAAGGTATACATGTAGAAGCTGATCTGGAAGATTTACTAAAAATTTCTTTTAGCGGATGAGGAAGTCATTTTTCCTTAATGTTTATGTGGTTGATTTATAGCGTGCACAATGAGAGGAACAATAATCCGTGAAGATTTGGCAAAGGAATACCAAAGAGCGGATCATTATTCATGAACAATAATCCGTGAAGATGATCCGATAAGAAGAATCTCGGTTCTTACATGGGTTAGGAGCCGTTTGACCATATATTCTCAAATATCAGTCAACCATGCAAAAAATTCACACTTCTTCTCCCCCTCAAGAATTGCATACAGAGATGCCATTCTTGATTAACCAAGTGATTATCATCCAAATGTATTCTATTCACACTTCTCCCCCGCAAAATTAGCACATGATGTCGCCATCTTCATTATATTGAGCAAGAGGAATAAGAGTAATTATCAGTAGTCCGGTTCACTTGATGACTGAAGCGCATGGAAAAAGCATGAAGCATGTTGATGAAGAATGTCGATGAGAATGGTCATAAACATGAAGATTTCTCTTCTTAAGAAGATAAAGCGCACTGAAGCGTACACCTTTCTTTTCTTTGAGGAACGAGGCCTGAAGTGTTATCTGCAGACGCCATAATGATGAAGTACGAGGCCTGAACTGATGTGAGCAGACGTCATAGCCGATTGAATATCAATGTTGAGTAACTTGAACTCGTGAGTTATGAGATATCAATCCTTCTGTTATCCATACTTTAAGGCAGTCCATGTATTGAAGGATCAAAGTATCTGCAACTGAGTAAGGACTACCTACACTAATATTACAAACTTGATTGCATATATTTTGGTTAGTGACATCAGTATCCAAACCCTTTGGGGTTTCACGGTCAACATTGAGATTGCCAATGGTAAACATCTTTCTTGTAGGTATCCACCTAAGTCCAGCATCCTTAAAAATTTTACCAGATGGTATCCACTTATGGCAAGGTCTAGGATTGTTAGGCTTCTTATGCATAGTGGGAGACTTATCCTTATTCCTTGTTTCCAAAGATTTAGCAGTTGGTAACCATCTAGGGGAGGCTTTTGGTTTCATTTGCTTCATATGCACTGTGGATGACTTAGTGTAAATCCTAGACTTAACAGGTTTTACCATTGCATGAGCATTTACTTTCTTCAGGGATTTTGTGAAGCATTTATCATGATTAGCATTAAAGATACATTTCAGACACTTTGAGCAAACAGCTTGTTTGGATTCAGAAATAGGTCTAGATTTCTTAGCGTGATCTGCTATGGGAATAGCTTTAATCGAAACGCAACTACTCTTAGAAGTAAGCCAATCCCTAGTATTTAGATTAGTGTTCCTAGGTATTGGTTTAGAACTACTAGCAGTGCCTTGAAATCTCGAAAAATTCATCACCTTAGGTCTTGCACCTAAAATTCCGTCTTTGCGATTCTGTGCCTTCTTTCTAGCCATTTCTAGATAAGAGTTCTTACACAAGTCATTCATATCAATTTTCCTAGGCAAGTGAGGTGAAGTGACTAGTTTTGTCAAAACTTGTATCGCATCAACTTGGGAGGCAAACCGTGTTTTTGAAAATTTTGGTCGTTCAGATCTAAACGCATTCGGTTGTCTAATAACTGGTTTCCCCAAGATTGATGGTTTTGCAAACTTAGTGTTCACACTATGTTAGGTCACTAGTTTTACAACACAAGCTTATAAGAGAAGAGATAAGGCGATTGAACAAGTAAACCAAACACACACACACAAGTATACTCGACCGGTTATGCGTAGAGTGTAGTGAAAGAGAAAACTTGAACAACCAACCCTCAAATGAGGGTTTACAATAGTTTATATAGGCAAGGAGCTAGGGCAACACTCCCTCTCCTTCCCTATTCCTTATTGGGCTTGGGCCTCAGCTTATGGGCCTTCTACATAAGCTGGACCTTAAACAAACATAAAGGCCAGAATAAAGCTACCTATTACATATGAAATATAAATACTTGAAATACTGTTTAGGAGTGATTCCAACAATCTCCCCCTCAAGTATATATGAATGTAAACGGTGAAGGCGTTGATGTAATAGTAGCGGTGACGTCTTCTGACATTCTTCTTTCTTGTGAGAGGAATTGTCTTGATTCGAACAATCTCTCCAGTGTAGAGAGATCGTTATCTTTGAACAGTTATGCTTTGACGTCATCTTTGACTTTGTTCTTTGATCATTGTTCTTTGTGGTGAAAGTGATAGTATGTTGTTGTTTGCATCAGTCTGCCTCAGGTCTGCTTCGCTGCTCCAGTGTCTCCACGTCATTCTTCAACATGCTCACACGCTCTTTGACGGTGGAAATCAATACTGATGAAGTTCTTTAAGTCTTTAACTTTGTAGATTCTTTGGTTGATGAAGAATCATTCTGACTGTTGTGTTGCATTCGAATAGAACTTCCATTAGTGATGATGTTGGCGTGAGCATGAGAAGAATCAGCACGATCATCCCGCTCCGGAGCTTCCATAAGAAGAAAACATTTCAAACGGTTAGTAATAAGCGGTTTCCGGCACTTACAAGTTAGAACTTCGAGAGTGTTAACAGCATAGTGTGAAAACACAACTCTAATTCTCACAAAGGCCGTTCCTGAACTGGAGTCCCACAAGTGAGATAACACGATGTACCGAAGTACATCTACAGTTCAGATGAGTCGCTGAGGTACACCGAAGCATCACCTCACGACTATAGACCGTATGAGACACACTCCGCGTAATCCACGGGGAGTTACCGAAGCGACCTGCTGTCAGGGCTGTTTGATGTTGACCCTGGCAGGAGTTTCCATTCAATCACTGAGGATCACAGATGTGAACCTCTCATAAATGTTCTTGACAGATTGCTAAGATCTGTGAAGGACTCGATATGAACCACTGAATCACTGAAGATCTTATTTGTTGATCAACAAGTGATTAAATGTCAAGTGTTCCTAAGAGATCTTTTGATGAATCTCATGGTTCTAGACTCAATAGTGCGTTTTGGTTTTCCTGAGCGGAGACTAGGGAGAGGGTCTCCTTCTTCAATACCAGCGATCTCTAAGAGAAAGCCAATAGTTTATGTAGGGTTCCCTATGAGAATGAAACAAGCTTCTGTGGAGAGAAACTTGAGTGGCTAAGAAGGTTTAGTGCATGCGTCACTGGGTCCATGACGACTTTTACTCTTCAATACCGGTGTCACTGAGTGACAACCAGTAGCATATGAATTGAACCCGGTGTCTGCCCTAAGTTGAATAATCTGGAGGGCTATTTCTTTTCACCCTTTACTTTGCATTTCTTTTTGATTCTTCAACTCCTTCTTTCTCCGATTCTCATTTTCTCCTTTTTACAATCATTCCTAAGGACTTCTAACACTAACTAATGGTAGTGTCCTTGGGTAGATCCCTCCGGCTCTGGCGGATCATAGGACGGTTATTCCTAACCTTAGTCACCTTATAACTCCATGACTAACCTATGTTTGCCATTTAAACCACTGTAAGTGAAAAATATCTCTCAAAGGGTTTGTAGATGAAAAACATGTTTGAACCACTGTGAGAGATAAGTTTTTGCATAAATACTCCCCCTCCACATGTGCTTAATAGTTTTAATGGTTAACTGCACAGTGAGGAAAGAGCGCGCACTTTTTGAATTGATCCACTAAAGATAGACAATCTCCCGCGAGACACGGTTACGTTGAATAGTTAAAGAGTTACATTGTCAGCTTTTAGGTGACAACTAGCTCTAATAACTACCTTGAAGGTGTAGACAAACCTTGGGAGGTTGTCAAACCCGTCAGAGTTCATGTCTACCAAAAGTTTCTCGAATGGTACTTTCTACTCAGACAAGTCCTTTGCGAGACACGTTTACATCACTAGCGAACTAGCTTGAAATTATTACCCGTCCAGGACAAGTCTTTTCGAGTTGCAGACAGTTAAGGATCGTCAATTCATTGGTTAAGTCTTTGCACACGAGAAAGCCAAGGGGCTTGCACATGTTGCTTTACAAAACATATTTCTTATCACACAATTTTCTCCCCCTCAAAAATGGCATATAAGATGTTATTTTTGAAACATTTTGAGAATAAATATGACCATTTTGAGTGTTGCGGGAAGAGTGACCACTGTGAACAATTTGTGAACAAAGTTTTCATCAAATACTCCCCCTCAACTAGTGATATAAACGGTTGAGGTTTTGAAATCATATGGGGAAGTACTTGTCTTTTTGAGCAAAACCTTGAAAAAATGAAAGGTTTGATAGGTTTTACTCAAAAATAAGAAGCTTTCGCTCCTTATATAAGGATTGTGGCACTGAGGCGTACCACAGGGTCCTTTCTTGACAATTGCGGGTTGTACACTGTTATGTGTGCACAAGCCATTTACATATATATAATCATACATCCAAAATTATATGAAGGAAACCAATTAAGGGGTACCAGGAAGTGCAGTGATATTCCCAGGAGTGCGCACTGGGCGTTGAAAGCCGATGATGTTTCTCCTGAGTCGACCACCAACATAGCTCTCCAGTCGTCTGAACTGATCCCTTCTGAACAACCGTTCATCAATCAAGGTGATGATACGTCTCACATCCCTCCTTTCCTGAGAATTCCAATGCTTAGGATTCCCAATTTTATTGCGTATATCCTTCAATCTGTATGCCAATCCATCCCTAACCATCTTCAAGGTATGATCCCCGAATTTGTGGAGCTCACTACACGCCATTAAACAGTTTCTGCGAAGTTCACTGCGGTAAACAATGCCGAAAGGTTTGCTGATGAGCGTAAGTTGTTTGAGCTGGTTGATGTCAGGAAGGTCAAGCTGTGGTGGAGTGAAGTTTACACGTTTCTGATATGATTCAACAGCCATCTGGATATCTTCGACACGTTCTTTGATCACAATGCGTCTAATGAAGATGAGAACTGACTTGATAAATTCACGTTGAACTTCAGTCGAGAACTGTCTCATACGACCCTGTACTTTGGCAAGATACATGTCTTCGATGTCGTTGAGGGACAAGTTCTCAAAGTCAGCTTCGGAGAATCCATAGTCCTGTTCATCATGTCGTTTGACTATGATATTCTTTAAGAATGTGTAGTCCCACTTAGACTTGAGATCAATGTGTTTGATGGCTACGATGTCCTTCGAGCTATACACTGCATGTTGAGACTTTTGAACCAGGCAGCTTCGGTAGTAGATTCTTCGGCGTTCAGGCCAATGATGAATCCCATACAATGCATCTTGGTCGTATGCTTGCACGTTGTCAGAAAACAAGTGAGTTGCACGTTCCTCGATAGCTATGCAGTTAGAGTAAATGGCTGCTGGGAATGGAAGAGTCAATGATGTAGTGTATTTTCTCGAACCATCGCCACCATGGAGAAGAAATTCCAGGTCTTTGTTGAAGAAATATCGGAAGGGAATCCTTGGTTCGTCTGCTTGGCCAATGGTTGGTAGAGGTTTAGTTCAATCGGTGTAGTATGGAGGGTTGTCCCTTTGTGTGAAGTCAATGTTTGCTTCCGGATTGAGCCAATCCATGTTGTTAGACATAGCTCGAGCGATGTTCTCAAGATGATATTCGACCTCGAGGGCACTTTCAGAGCTGTCTTTCCATAGTTGAAATGCTTCATTCTTGATTCGCTTCAATTCAGATTTTGTCATTTTCTTCACATGGAACTTTTCTTGCAACAGTTTTGCATGCTCCAATGTTGAACCATCTACCAATTCTTGACCTTCATCAGGGTAGGGAGTTTGATTGACAAGTGTGGAGAACCATTCAAACTCTTTGGTTTTATCGTCATCTAGCCATGATACGACTCCGGGCTGAGTCGTCTGTTTCTTCTTTTTGGAAGGCTTTGATGATGAAGCTGGTTTCTGCACTTGTTTGGGTGAGGTGGGTTGTTGTTGGGGCTCAAGGACCTCTTCATCTTCACCGCCCTTATACTCAAAGTAATCACCAATTTTATGAGTCAGGGGTGGTAACTCGGAATCGTCCTGAGGTTTTTCAGTTGAAGAACGAGTAGGAGACCTTTGTTGAGTAGGGGTCCGTTGGGGAGGAGGAGGCATCGAAGAAGATTCACCAGACTGCTTCTGACGTTTAGGTGCAGAGTCTTTATCCTTATCCTTATCTTCATCGTCTCTGGGACGTTTCGGCTTTTCTGCTTCAAATCTACAAGCTTCTTGAAGTTGGTAGTCCAGCAATGCTTGATACAGTTTTGCTTCTTCAGTATTGAACATTGCAGATCGTGGCGACATTTGTGTCACAAGCTTGGCTACCAATTCATTATTCGAAAACACGACCGTATCGGTCGGATTGATTGTGACGGTTAAGGGCGTTGATCGAATAGTTTGTTTGGCGATCTGCATCAGATTTGGATAAAGTTGTCTAGTGAATAACTCCTTTGTGACTTTAGGAACGTATTCCAGAAGGTACTTTTTAGTGTAGCCTTCGATCATTTCGTTCAGTTCCTCCTGACGGTGTTGTTTCATGAATTCCTGAACAAACTTCCTTTCCTTTTGCATCTTTTCATTCTCGTCATACAGATGCTGTATGTGATCAGCAAAGAAATTCAGCTTCTTGTTGAGCACGTCTTTCTTTCTGACTTGTTTGACAGCTTTGGTAATCCGTTCATGAGCTTGAGAAATCCAAGATTTAGGTGGTTTCTTCACTGATTTGGATGATGATCTGGTTGACTTTGTTGATGGTGGTGGTGATGAATGAGATGAAGAATCCGATGATGAGGAGACATGAGGAGACTTCATGTCCTTAGGAGTTTCTGAGGTTTTCTCCTTTGAGTGTGTTGGACTGTCTAGAAGAAACTTTGAGTAATCATCCTCGTCATCCTTAGACTTTTCTTTCTCAGTTATCTGTTTCTCAAAATCATAGACAATAGTGTCCTCCACAGGCTGTTGTTGTTGCAGAAGAGTGGTGGCACCAGCTCCCTTATCGGGTTGATTAACCGCATCAGGAGATGGTTTAGAGTGGGCAGCACCACTTGAACCTCCAGGGCCACCCATTTGATCTTTAGCAAATTCTTCGGCCTTGTGAAGGTGTCTGGCTTTGTGAAACTTCTTCCTGTATGCTTGATCCAATTGCTCTTCTTCATCTTCAGAGCTTTCATCCTGAGGTACAAGTGCAGTAGTCTTCTCTTTTCCTTTAATAGTTTGAGGACTTGGAGGTTTTGGTACTGAGGGGTTTTCATCCTTTGCAGTTTCAGAGTATGAGATCTCTTCATCTGATTCAGTAGCCTCAGAGTCCTCGTCCCTAAGCTGTCTTTGTGGTTCAAGTGAAAGGATCGGAGTGGCTTCCTGAGAAGGAACTTTCTTCTTAGGAGTGGGTTTCCTCTTTGGAATGGGTTTCTTCTTAGGAATATTCCTTTGACTATCTGTACTTGTGACACTTCCTGCACTTCCTCTTCTGGTTCTCTTGACAGGTGTTCCAGAAGATTTTTCGTCAAGATGACCAACTTTTCCTTGTCTGACTGCTTCCAGATATCTCTTGTACGTTTCGAGCTTTCTGACATCTTCAGTTAGAAGGAAATCTGGTAGCACAACACCTTGTTTCTTTGTGGACGTTTCCTTGATTCTGACAGAGAGAATAGGTTCCGTCAACATGTCGTGATTGTCGGGGTCATTGAGCCTCTTGGGGATGTCAGGATGAAGTCCAAGTGCTCTCTGGATCAACAATTTGGTATATCTGATGTAGGGAATCTTTGAGCCAAGTTTGTTGAGAAATGACATCATGTCATCCCAAATCAGAGCTTCAATAGCGATGTGTTTCTTGTTGACGAAGGCCCAAAATATTTGCAGTTCTATGAGCTTAGGATGCTCATAGCCGCTGTCACGACCAGAAACAGACTTGGTGATGATCATGTAGAGTGTTCTCCATGGTTGAGGAATACTCTTAAGCTCTACGAGAGAGTGCTTGTTGATTACTCCTGTAGCCTCGTCATAACCGATATCGATTAAGAATTGGAGAGTGAGCTCTTCAGCAGGTGAGGCATATAGTTTGGTTGGATCGACTTCAGGAATTAAGAGAACAGCCCTTAAGTCTGCAGGTGTAATGATGACTTGTTTGTGATTCAGAGTCACCTTCACAGCAGTTTGTCCTTTGACCCTTTCCATAGTGTTCCAGAACTGTTGGATGTAGATCTCAGGGACAGTTGCAGAGTTAGTAAGCATGTTCTGATATGGATGAGTCCTCAGAATATCAATAGCAATGAGACATGAAGATTCAGAGCAAGTGAGGGTGTCAAAGTCAACACGGAGGTTATTCTTTCCAATCTTCATTGGATAGCCATGAGGATAGATATCAGCAATGGAGAGAACTTCAGGTGCATCCACATTCATTTGTTCAGCCATGTCGTGATCTGAAATAACATTAGCCAAAAGAACCAACATATCGAGAGACATAATGTTAGTCAACAGAAGGTCTTATTGTCTAGTTATTGAATGTATAATGATAATGATTGTTACGAGTCCTAAGTCACTTGTATGTTCAATCAATGAAGTCGTGAAATGTTTCGTGAGTTAGTTAACTTTAAGTTTTAAAGTTTATTTTATCACTTATTGTTCACAACATATCAAACGATTTAAGTTTATTAGTGACATTTTAGGATTCGTGATGATATGATTCGTTTATTTACAAGTTTGTACAAGTAACAATTCATCATGAAGGTCAATCCAGGGTTAAGCGTAGTTTAGGCAAAGTTATGCGTAGACATGTATGATATATGTTTAGGCGTAGACTTACGCGTAGAATCCTATCTTACGCGTAAGAAATGTTACGCGTAGGAAAAAGAGTCCTTATGCGTAGAGTCTATGCGTAGGCATATATAGTCCTTACGCGTAAGGCTACTCGTAAGAGTTGACCTTAAGCGTAGGGGTCACTGTTTACGCATATCCTTCACAGGATACGCGTAGTCCATTGTAGAACCTTAAGCGTAGAAGCTACGCGTAAGACAAGTCTTACGCATAACAATCTACGCGTAAGGTGATCCTTATGCGTAGATAATCAAATGACCTTGATTCTGAATTATAAGTGTAGCAATCCTGAAATAAATTATCAAATCATCAAAATCAGCACATACATTCATTTCAATAACAACACATGGCATGAATTATGTATAAATCAGTTACGCGTAGAATATCTTACGCGTAGACTAAACCCTAGTTCTACGCGTATCAAATCTAGCCATGGATTATGCACCAAAGTTATTCTGGTAGTTCAAGAGAGTTGTATGAGCTTATATACCAAGTATTAACATCTAACTCACGGTGAATCAAAAATACCCAATCTTATGAACCTTAAACCCTAATTTCAAAATCTGAATTCATCAGTGTTTCTGGGTAGTTATAGAGCAAGGATATGATTAATTCAACATCATATGAACATAACCCAGCAATATTTAGACCAAAAACACTTCTCATTTGGAAGAACCCAAATCCACGCATAAACCCTAAGTTTCAAAATCAATCAATTCATGTTTCTGGGTAAGATTTGAGGATAAAGATATTATCATTGATGCTAAATACACGTTTTGAAACAATCCTTTTAACCACAAACACACAATCTTGATTATATGATCATACACTTATGCGTAGATCATAAAAACGAGATTATACATAGTTTTAACCGTTGGATTTTTGAAAAATTCAAAACCATTGCTTAAAAACATGTTGTAAACGCAGAATCACTTACAAAATGATGATCTGAAACACGGATTTGAAGATTGATTCTTGTGCGTAGGATATGTTTGGTTGATAGTAATAAATGAGAAGAGTTAAGTTAGGTGGAGGTTTTATTTAAAATAACTTTAAGTTTTTTGACAGTTTTGGTCCCTCCACCTTTTCCATTTTCATCCAAAGCCTTTTAACTTCCAATTTTGGTTACCAAACGAAGATTTTAGAAACCTTGACGACACTCCCCCTCGACTTGAGAAAATAATGAAAGGTTATTAATTAAAGTCCGAGGAGTGTCAATGAACCAGAAATTTACCACCATTTGTAAAAGAATCAACCGAGATGTGATAACATGCAAGTACACAGATGATTTGAAGCAGTTAATGGATTATTTTCTCCCCCTCAACACTTGATCGGAAAAATACTGAATTTTGAAAGATTAAAGTGTTGACGGAAGAAATGTACTTGCCATGTTGAAAGAAATATAGATTAGAAGAATATTTTTGTTGTTTTATCGGATTTTATATTTTTTGTATTTTGTTTTTGAAAATTTATTTACAAAAGAGGTTTTGGTGTTCGACAGGTTTTTAAGACTGTTTTAAGAGGTCATCCAGTTCCTCTTGAGTCAAACACCTCATACCAATTCGGTGGACCAACTCATTAAACCGAGCGGGAGGCAAGGCTTTGGTGAGCAGATCTGCCAATTGGTATTCAGTACCCACAAAGTATAATTCAATGGTACCCTGTTCCACGTGGTCCTTGATGAAATGATAGCGTAGATCGATGTGCTTTGATTTCGAGTGCTGAACTGAGTTGCACGAGATTGCAATGGCACTCCGATTGTCGCAGTACATCGGGATTCTGTCAAATACGTAACCATAGTCTTTGAGTTGTGTTCGCATCCAGATGACTTGAGCACAACATGCGGACATGGCTACATATTCTGCTTCAGTAGATGACAGCGATGTACAGTCCTGCTTCTTAGATTGCCAAGACACCAGTTTATCACCAAGAAATTGTAGAGCTCCTGAAGTACTTTTCCTTGAGTCTAAGCATCCTGCGTGATCAGCGTCTGAAAAAGCTATTAGTTCAAAACCAGAATCCTTCGGATACCAGATCCCCAAATTAATGGTTCCCTTTATGTATCGGAGGATTCTTTTGGCCTCAGAGAGGTGTGTTTCAGTTGGTCGCGACTGATAGCGGGAGCATAGATAAACGGCAAAGACAATATCAGGTCTGCTAGCTGTTAGATACATGAGGGACCCAATAATACTTCGGTATTTGGTGGGGTCAACTAATTTCCCATGTAAATCAGCATCTAGCTTCTTGGTATGAGTCATTGGTGTGGCATAAGTATCACAGGTTTTCATTCCAAATTTGTTTAACAATTCAAGGGCATATTTGGACTGACTCAGAAAAATACCACGGGGTGATTGATGAACTTGCAGTCCTAGAAAGAACGTAAGTTCACCCATCATGGACATTTCAAAATTTTTCTTCATGAGTTTTGCAAAAGCGATTGAAAACTTTTTATGTGTTGACCCAAAAATGATGTCATCCACGTAAATTTGAACAATTAAGATGTGTGCCCCGTGATATTGTATGAAAAGAGTTGGGTCAACCGAGCCTTTGGTGAAATTATTGGCAATGAGAAAAGATGATAGCTTATCGTACCATGCCCGAGGGGCTTGTTTGAGACCATAGAGAGCTTTGTTCAGTTTGTAAACATGGTTCGGGAACTCAGGATCAACAAATCCATCTGGTTGGCTGACGTAGACCGTTTCTTTAAGTTGTCCATTGAGAAACGCCGTTTTGACATCCATCTGATAGACCGTCATGTTCATGTGAGCCGCGAACGCGAGAAATATCCGAACAGCCTCAAGACGAGCAACCGGAGCAAAAGATTCTTCAAAGTCTATCCCTTCTTCCTGACGATAACCCTTAGCAACTAGACGTGACTTGTTTCGGATGACATTCCCTTCAGCATCCAATTTGTTTTTCCAAATCCATTTTAGACCAATGACGTAGACCCCTGTTGGTCTTTCAACCAGTTCCCATACTTCAAGACGTTTGAATTGGTTAAGTTCTTCTTGCATGGATTCAATCCAGTTGTCTTTTGTCATTGCGTCTTTAATGTTTTTAGGCTCAGATTGGCAGACAGTGAGTGCATAAATGCAATGTTCACCGTCTGAGTGAAGACGTTGTCTCGTAACGACTGATTGATTCGGGTTGCCAATAATGTTAGCCAGAGGATGGTCTTTTGTCCATCTATGTGTAGAGGGTTGATGTTGATATACATTGTGCAGATTCTGAGGATTCAAATGGTTTGTGGAAGATTCCGCAACATCGGGTGTAGCAGTCTCATTAGCAAACGGGTTGAAGAACGCATTTGGATCAAAATCTGCAGGTGGGGGTACTTCATTCAGAATATCATCAGCTGGTTCATCATTGTTGGAAGCGGTGTGTTCAACTGTTGTGTTGGAGTCAATTGGTGTAGGTGCATCTTCAACAGTAGTTGTTGTAGCAGGTGTATCAGGTATAGGAATATTATCAGGTTGTGCAGCGGAAACAGCGGATACACCAGGAGCACGTTCATCAATATCGTCACAGAACAGAGGAGCAAATAACCTTTCCATTTGTTGACGAGTTAGCTGAGGGCTTTCTTCAGCTGATGATGGGGGTTGAGGGAAGTTTAAACGGTTGTGACCGGGTTCTAAGCTGTTATACTCAGAAGCCATTTCCGTGAGTTCATCGAAATGAGCATGAATCGTTTCCATTACCTCCTTAGTACGACGATTCCAGATTCGGAAACCTTTTGAATTGTCACAGTATCCAATAAAGACTCCAATATCAGCTTTTGCTTTGAGCTTTCCAAAATCATCACGATCATTATTCGGATAGCAAAGGGATCCAAATACATGAAAGTGTTTGAGGTTCGGTTTGTAGTTGTGGACAAGCTCAAAAGGTGTTTTGTTGTGGCGTTTTGTGATCATAGAACGGTTTTGAGTATAGCATGCAGTAGATACAGCTTCTGCCCATAAGTAATCTGGAAGTTTAGCATTGATTAACATTGTTCTTGCAGCTTCCACTAACGTTCGGTTTCGTCTTTCAACAACTCCGTTTTGTTCAGGTGTCCGTGCAATAGATGTTTGATGCTGAATTCCCACTTTCTCATAAAATTCACGAAGGGTTTTGTTAACAAATTCAGTTCCTTTGTCTGTCCGAATAATCCTGACGGTGTTGCGGAGCTGAACCTGTATCTTTGTGAGAAAGGTGATGATCATTTGTGGAGCTTGGTCTTTGCTACGAAGAAAATAGACCCAAGTCCATCGTGAGTAGTCATCAACAATTACTAAAATGTAGCGTTTGCCGTTGATCGTTTGCACACGCATCGGGCCACACAAATCCATGTGAAGAAGATGAAGCACATGCTGAGAGCTGTGTTCCACCTTTGAAGGAAAATGAGCACGAGTGCTTTTCCCTTGTTCACATGCTGAGCAAAGGTGATCTTTTGAATACCGGAATCGTGGGAGTCCTTCAACTAGTTTGTGTCGAGCAAGGTTGGTGATGGTTTGAAAGTTTAGATGTGAGAGACGACGGTGCCATAGCCAAGATTTTGTTGATGTTGCCTTAGAAAGTAAGCAGATGGGAGATGAAGCAACCATGTCTTGCATAGAGATAGTGTAGAGACTAGAATTACGCGAGCCAGACATAAGGTCGTTTCCTTGTAGATCACGAATGAAACAAGTTTTCTCCCTGAAAGCAACCTCCAAATCTCCATCACAAAATTGACCTACTGAAAACAGATTGTGACCGAGGCCTTCCACATAGTAAACCCTGCTGATTTCGATGTTCCCATTAACATAATCTCCGTAGCCCATGATGGCTGCGAAGTGATCGTTCCCGAATCTGACAGTGCCAATGAACTTTGCAATAAAGTTTGATAACAGTTTAAGGTTGCCTGTCATGTGTCGGGAACATCCGCTATCAACAATCCAGAGAATGATCTGTATCACCTGCATTACACACAGACGACACAGATGGAATAGAAGTAGATGTGGAACCCAAAATGTTAGAGGGTTCCAAAGCAGGTATATCAGATATACACACGTTCATAAGTTTAGGAATCCATTTAAATCCTAGTGTGTTATATATCCATTTTTGCCATCTATAACTACTCTTTGCTTTAGTCTTAGTGAAATCACTAGGTGGTACAACATGCTTAGGAGGTGTAGCGGGAGCTACTGTGATAGCAATAGTTGCCTTAGAATCTAAAGATGGTGGTTTACCAAGCACAGACTTAGAATGATTAGTTGGCCTAGAGGTATTCCGGAATCTAGAGATTATAGCTTTAGCAACACATTTGTCATGACAATCAGAATTCATACTCTTTTGACAAATATCACAAGGTGCATCAGACTGAATATCAAAGGTACTTAACGGTTTAGCATTCGTTACATCACTATTTCTATTACATTTGCCAGACGCAACATCTATAGTGGAAGTAACATTAGTTTTATTCAGAGTCCTAGGGTGTTCATCTACTTTAGCATTCCTTATTGATCTTTTCTTAGGTCGCAACTTCCTATTCTTCGTTTGGGTGCTCCTAGGCTGTGAAGTGCGGACGTTTGGAAAAGATGCAACTATTCCTGTTTCAGTAGAGGGAAACACATTAGCAACTTGTGATTTGGCAGTGGGAATTCTAGGTTCACGATTACTAAGTGTGACTGGTGCTAATCTCTTAATCACAGTAGGCGGGATTTGTTCATACTTTCCTAACATTTCCCGTAACTTAGAGATGGTGTGAATCAGATCTTGATTTTCAGAACGAATATTACCAGCAAAATTCATGACGTCTCTAGTGTGAGCAAGATAGTGATCAAGTTCATTAGATGCTTCATCTCGAGTCTTTTTGAGTAAATCAAATATGACACCATATTCCTGTTTAACTTTTAAAAGTTCTTGTTCATATTTTGAGATTTGACTTTTCAAAGACACGTTTTGATCATCCAGTTGCTCAATTTTAGGATCAGAAGATTTTGTACTCAATTGAGCGATTTTCTTTTGAAAACTAAGTTGATGGTTGTGAATATCTTTTTCACACCAATGAAGACGACGTTTTGCATTGTAAATTTCCGTGTGTAATCGTTTATTTTCAGCTTTTAAAGACTCGATCTGAAGCACATTATCGGTGTTCTCAACAGTTACAACAGTTTCAACAATATCAGCAGAGATATGATCAGATGCATATGGCAACGAATATAATAGCACAACATTATGGATATCAGCACAGATAACATCTTCCAAGAGTCGATCAACATCTTTTCTCAACAGTTTCTTTTTGCGTTTTGTGTTAGTAATAGATGTTTCTGTTTTCTCGAAAACGTTTTTCATTACCCCAAGTTCCTTATGAAAATCCTTTTCCCAGGCAATTGCACAACTTTTCAAGTTTTTAACATTAGGTAAAAGATTTTTCTGAAAAATGTCTCTTTGTTCTCGCGCCAGAGGCGATTGAAAATGTTCAACTTTGATTTCAGATCGATATTCTATCTCATGTTGTAAAATTTTGAGGTCAGCCATGAAAATGTCAAAATATCGAAGAATTTTTCGATTTTCAGGTTGTGAGTTTACTTCGCTAATGGAAGGTAAAGGACCATAAGTTTGTGCAAAGACTGTTTTGGGATTAACAATAGAAGACTCGGGTGTTTTGATGATAACCCTTGGTGTGTTGGAAGAATCCGTTGGTGTGACGAAAGTGACCGCATTTTTATAATTAAAAGGTTTGTTGTAAACAACATTTTTTAATTTTGATCGACTCTCATCTTCTGCATCTAATTCCTCTTGACGATGGTATTCAACAACACTCATGACAGTATTATCAATTTTGTATTGTGCACTGGAAACTTCAGGAGTTGGTTTGAATGTTTTTAGTGAGAGCTTAGGTTTGTAATCATCTAGATTTTTTCCATATCCATTTGGATTGGGTTTTAAGGTAAACTTTTCAATAGCTGTTACTGATTCACCATGTTTGTAAACAACCATTTTAAACTCTTTAATTTTGTTTTGCAAACCGAGAATTTCTGCAAGAAGGTCATCTACCCGATTCGTTGAATGCTTTTTGTATGCGGAGAACTGTTTTTGACAATTTAACAACTCAGCCTTAGCTTTTTGATTTTCCAAGGTGAGAGCGTTAATTTGCTTTTTATGTTCATGTTTCAGTTGTTCTAATTCGGACAACAAAGCATTCTTCGAGGCGGCTAGATCACGCATCTGTCTCTCTAAATATTTTTCGTTTTGATGAGATTTTGCAAAAGCGGCTTCAAAACCTTTTTCACGGTTTTCTTGAGTTTTGAAAAAATTGAGTTGCATTTGTAAACATTCAAAATCCTTGGTTAACAGTGCATTTTTACTTTTTAAGGACTGATTTAATGCATAACATTCCTCCATTTTGATTTTATGGTCTTGAATTAATCGAGCAAAATCCGGATGAGGCAACAGATCATCTTGTTCAACGTGAGTCTCAGCATGATCATTCGTTAGATCCTCAAGTACGACCACGGAGTCAATTTGATTATCAAAGGGGACCATAAGGTCATCTTGATCGTCAAATGTAACTACAGGGTTAACTTGAAAATCAACAGAAGAAGATGTAGAAGACTCATTTTGAACAGTCTGATCCGTGCCGGATTCAGATATTGGCGGAGATATTAGTTCAGATATGATGATGGTTTGTTCGGGTACCTGAGACAAGCCATCAGTGTCATACACTGGGCCTGTATCACTCAAGTGGAGCTCATGCATATTAGCCATCAACATAACAGCTGCATTCGCTTGCAAGTCTTCCATATCATCATCTGAGTCTGCATCTGCCATAAAGCTCTGTTCTTTGTCTGTAAGAGATCCACCAGCTTCATCCTTAAGAGCCAAAAGTAAAGCCTCTTTGAAGTAAGCACTGCCCCTAGTCCTTGGCTTTGGGCATGCATTAGCCAGGTGTCCCTTCTCATTGCAGTTGTAGCATCTAAGACCATTTAACCGATTCTGAGCATTTCCTTGTTCTACCACTTGAGCTCTGTTGTTATTCCTACCCACAGCATTAAACCCTTGACCACCGCCCATCTGACGACCATAATCACGATTCTGAACTTCAACACGTCCATTGTTCACAACAGCTTGAGTCCGTGTGTTAGATGAGGAACGAATACGATTGTTGGATTTGTTGGTGTAACGGCCAAAAGCATTAGCAATCATCACAAATCCTTGTTGCAATGCTTCGAACGGATCGATTTCCTCAGTAGCTTCACTGACATATGCTTGAGCATTGTTGCTGTATGGAACCAATTGATTTTGTTGAGGTTGAGGTTGTTGCTGTGAAGGTGCGTTTGAAGCAGTTGGTTGAGTTGCTGGTTGAGAGGGATAATTCTGTTGAGCATATAAGGCAAGTTGTTGATTGTCCGGTTGTGACTGTTTAGCAATTTGAGCACGGAGAATCCTTTCCCGATCAACTTCCTTCTCATGAGGCTTCAAGTAATCGTACAACAATCCATAAGTAGAATGATGCATATTCTTCGCTTGACGGAGAAAAATGACATACTTCTCCCATTCTGGACCAAGACTACTCAGGAACTTAGTATTCACTGCTATTCTTGGCATGATGATGTTGTGTTTATCCAAATCATTGATGATGTCTGAAAATCGGTGATGATATGACTCAAGTGTCTCTCCAGGTTCAATCATGAAGTGTTCATAAGCCAAGTAAATTTTGGATTCCAAATCCTCCTGATTGAGTACAGATCCTTCCATAAGAAGACGAATATGATCCCACATTTTTTGTGCAGTCTTTTGAGCATCAACACTACGAAGAATTGGGTTTGGTAATCCTAAGAGGATGTATTCCATTGCAAGTTCATCAGCTTCATAGTGTAGAAGTTCTGTAGCATTTAGATCTGCAACAGTAGCAATGTTGATTTGTTCATCTCTTGGTGGAACAGCAGTTGGATCTCCGGGTATAGTGACAGTAGGCATCTCAAATGGACCTTCTAAGATAACCTTCTTTAAGAACTTTCCGTGTGGCTTCTTCAGATCACAGAACCTAAAGAACCTTATCACCCATTGATCGTAGTTTCCTGGAGTGAGCATTGGAGGTCTATCAAGTGATCCAGCTTCATGAATTGATTGTTGGCTGCTTAAAGCTTCACACATCTTAGCAAACCAAGTGGGTTCCTTCATAGTTGTCCGTGATGGATGTTGATTGAAATCAGTTGTGTAGGGTTGAACTTGAATGCTTGGTTGTGGTTGAACCATTTGTGGTTGTGGAATTGCACCAAGTTGTGGAGTATGTTGCTGATTAAATTGTTGTTGATAAATTGCTTGTTGTTGATTCCATTGTTGATGTTGTGGAGTTAATTGTTGTTGTTGTTGATTATAAGTGTGAGGGAAATAGTTAGAGTATGGTGGTTGAGACATGATGATAAACTTGTGAAGTAAGAATGGATCTTTGTAGTCGAATGAACCTTTGTTGATGAAGTATCCTTAGGCGTAGAAATGACAAGAACCAAGTAGCACTTATGCGTAAAAACACCAAAAGTTACGCGTAACAAGAATAGTTACGCGTAGGATTTAGCTTACGCGTAAGCAGGAAAAAAGACTAATGTTATGCGTAAACAGTAAGTTAGGCGTAGAAAGTTAGGCGTAGGATTACCTTATGCGTAGGACTAAGTCTACGCGTAAGATGAATCTTAAGCGTAAGATTTTCTACGCGTAAGCTTTATGCTTAAGCGTAAGATTAGGGTTTTATCCCAAGTGATCTTTTACACTTCACAGTGCAAAAGATATCCAAAGTCGACGTATTTTCAGACTTATCCAAGTAAGAAAACACGGAATAAACCAGAAAATTGAAGATCAAACCAAGGAAAGTCTTACGCGTAATTTTAGGGTTTTGTTACGCGTAAGATTACTCGTAACTTTGATTCTATTCAAATGTGTTTCTAAACCAGTTTTTGTGAGTTGAAATAGCTTCAATAACACCAAAATAACACAAAAGTGTGAAACTTGATGATCCAAAGCACTTAAAACAGTTACGCGTAGGATAACACTTGCGTACAAAAACGAGCTTAAAAACAAGGAAAAACACGTAAAGTTCCAAACTTTTTGCCAAAAACCAATAGTTTAACACCTAATAACGTTGAAAGTACAAGAATCTTGGATTAAAAAGTGTAAAAAATCAGTTTTTAAGCGAACCAAAGATGATGTTATCTTTACGCGTAAACCCAAACCAAAACTTCAAAAACAAACGAGTACACCCAACTATTTGGCGATTGATACCACTGTTAGGTCACTAGTTTTACAACACAAGCTTATAAGAGAAGAGATAAGGCGATTGAACAAGTAAACCAAACACACACACACAAGTATACTCGACCGGTTATGCGTAGAGTGTAGTGAAAGAGAAAACTTGAACAACCAACCCTCAAATGAGGGTTTACAATAGTTTATATAGGCAAGGAGCTAGGGCAACACTCCCTCTCCTTCCCTATTCCTTATTGGGCTTGGGCCTCAGCTTATGGGCCTTCTACATAAGCTGGACCTTAAACAAACATAAAGGCCAGAATAAAGCTACCTATTACATATGAAATATAAATACTTGAAATACTGTTTAGGAGTGATTCCAACACACTATTCCCTGTTGTTTTTCTGAGCTCATTTTTTAAAGCAACAATAGTGAAACTCTTATCCTGAAGTTGAGCTTTGAGATCATCAATTTTTGCTATCAAAGAGTTTGTTTGTTCTATTGACTTAGTTCTAGCTTCTTTGACAGATTCACTTAGTTCTATGTGATGCTTTCTCAAAGACTTATTTTCCTTTAGTAATTTAGCCACATAAATTGACAATTCATTATTTCTTGTTATAGTAGCATCAATGTCTTGTGTATTCATGACTAAATTAATTTTCACATTCAAGACAGAAATATGTTTCTTAAGATTGTAAATGGTTGAGTCTTTGTCTTGAAGCTGAGCTTTCAAAGTGTTAATTTCAAAAAGTTCACGGAATTCAGGAAGTTCCGGATTTTTACATGGTTTGTTAAGTTGAAAACTTTCTTCTTTACTCTGTATCGCAATTTCAAGTGAAATGCAATGTTTTTCAAGAATTGAGAATTTGTTTGAAAGTTCATCAAAAGCCTTTTTATCAACCATATCTTTTGTTTTGAAACACTTAATCTCAGACTCAGCCTCAGTTACAGAAGATTTATCAAAGTCATGTTCAGCATAATGATCAGTTTGTTTAAGTACTTTAGCAGATGCATTGTGTTGAACAGTAAAGGGTACCTCATTACATGACTCCTGTTCAATTTCTGGTCTGATATCTGCATCCACATCATGTGTAACAAGAGTCACTGAACCGCTGGCTGTTTCAAGCTTATTTGTCTCTGAACCTCTGTATTCAGTGTCAACTGATCCAACATCTGGTGCCATACCGGTCTCAACACAACAATTTATTGATTGTGCACGAGATTTATTCTCCTTTCTGATCACAACATCCACTTCTTGTGTGACAGGAGTTACTGAGCAGCTGGTTACATCATTCTTTTTTGTTTCTGATATTCTGCATTCAGCAACACCCGACCTTTCTGATACATTACCCGACTTATCACAAATATCTCTCAACTGTACCAGACTCTCATCTACTTTTTCATCTTTCTGAGTAACTTCCTCAATATACTTCTCCACATTATCCATGAGATGGATAAGTGTCTCCGTGAACACGCTAATTTCCATTCCAGTGTGTCTCTTGAAGGACATTTTAGTCATGTCTTGATCATAATCAGATGTGAATTCCCTTCTAATGAATGACTGAAAGTGTTTGTAGATCACTTGAAGTGCAGCGCTGGAACTATCCTTATGAACCTTCTCTTTGTCAAGTTGTTGCTCCAATTTCTCTAGGTTTAACAGCAGAGTTCCTGTTAGTGTGGATAAGTCCTGACGAAAGAGGGAAATACATGTTCGTTCCATTGATGTGGGTAGAAGTAACATGAGGTGAGAGTGAAGTTGTTGATAAGGTTCAATGCTACTTTCCTTTTGCATGGCATTCCGTAGCCTGAATAGGTGCAAATCTTTCTCATTGGACTCCGAGCATGAAGAACTCAAATCATCATTGATTGATTCCATCATCAGTAACCGTTCAGTGTAGCAAACATTATCATTGTTGTCCACAGCATCATACAATTTAAGTACTTCTGAAATTACTGGGTCAGTAGAGTAAGACATGATGTGGTAGAATGCACGGGATTTTACAAGTCTATGATTTAAACCGAGAAATAGAATCTTTCACGGGATTTTACTAAAATCAAGACCAAACCGTTAAGCAATGACCAATGGAATGTGTTAAGATGACTTCTGTTCAGAGCGGATTTAGGCCTTTAGTTCATTCGGCGTGCCATTCTCCTCGTTCTCACGGTCGTTTTGATGGGTAGAATGCTGAAAACGGAGTTACGGATCATAAGTTATAGCCGTTTGAAGTTTTGTCGGGAAAAGTCAACAAAACGCACTGATGAAATGGTCAAACCGCTTCTAACAATCCTCAATGAAGGCAACTCGCTAGTTACAAGTCGCTAGATGCTCAAGTCGCTAGAGACAAGTCGCTATGAACCAAGTCGCTACACACAAGTCGCTATGAAGCAAGTCGCTACACACAAGTCGCTATGAACCAAGTCGCTAAACACAAGTCGCTATGAACCAAGTCGCTAAAGAGCAACTCGCTAAGTGGCCAAGTCGCTAAAGAGCAACTCGCTAGTAACAATAGAGACAAGTTGCTAGAAATTGTAAAGACAAGTCTCTACGCCAAGTCTCTACGCCAAGTCTCTACGCCAAGTCTCTAAGCCAAGTCTCTAAGCCAAGTCTCTACTCCAAGTCTCTACGCCAAGTCTCTACGCCAAGTCTCTAGCTAGATACATTGAATCTGGACATAACCAAAAGTCTGTACGAAGAAATATAACTACAAGTCTCTACGAAGAACATATTCAAAAGCACCACTTTCCAATCCAAAAACAACTCAACCACAATGATTCAAGCCTTCCAAATCAAAAGTACAATCAAAAGTACAATCAAAATCCAAACTTTAACACTAGAAATCAACCAAATGATGCAAAAACCACTAAACTTTCTCAAACTCAAAAACCACCTAAAAACCACTAGAAATCCAAAGATATGTAAGAGATGATCTAACCATGGCTCTCTGATACCAATTGTAACATATTAGATTTCATAAACACACAAATAAGCTCAACAATGGATCGAATAGTATAGAGTTTAGAGAGAGAAAGTGGGATCCTTTCTAGAGAGAGAAAGTGAAAGAAAACATAGAAGGTTAGATTAAGATGAATGAAAGGTCCAACCCTCTACCTTGGGAGGTAGAGGGTATATATAGTTACAAACTAAACGTCCTCCTTCGGACTGTGGATCAGGCATACAGTGGGTAAAGACCCGTCCTTCCTCCACGGTGTTGCTCTAAACTAAATAACTAACTACTAAAACAGTAAATAACGATATGTCTACGAGCTAACTTATGCTAGATTATATTTGGAGTGACCGACTCTTCACTATGGAATTTCTAATTCCTAACAGATGGGAAGTAATGAAGTGTGACCCAATATTAATGAGATGAAATAATGAAGTATAATCAACATAATGTTCAAAAAACAATATAATGTAAGATACAACACAAATAATTGAGGTTTTGAAATGAAAAGTGGGGCTCAAAGAGTTTTGAATGACAAACAAGACTTGTAGGGCTTTTTGACCGATGTTGATTCCTAAGAACTCTCATTCATGACAACAATACGTTTACATTTTTATGTAATCATTTTCCTAGTCTTTATGTTAGAGTAGCCGATATCTTGCGTTTTAGGTCGAGCCCTCCCCAAAATGAGACGGGACAACGCCAAGACACACCAAATATGACATTGTTGGGGTTGGCGTCGT
The DNA here is from genome assembly GCA_019973895.1 of Chrysanthemum seticuspe. NCBI lineage: Eukaryota > Viridiplantae > Streptophyta > Magnoliopsida > Asterales > Asteraceae > Chrysanthemum > Chrysanthemum seticuspe. The sequence continues at coordinate 95,103,609 of BPTQ01000009.1, read as the reverse complement.
CGTTGCGAGCCCAAATGATCCCGCATATTTTTATATTTATTTTTTAAACATCATGCAACGGGCAAAATAATAAACACCCCCTTTACCAGCCCTTTTATCTCTCCATACCCACTTTTTTCTAAACTTTTACCCTATAAAAATCATATAAATACCCCATAACTCACCCATTTTTTACACACGCTTTCAACTTCACTTTTATCGCTATACTTCTCTATAATTCTCTTATTAACTAACGAAAATGAATCCCAATCAATAGATCAACACCATGCTTAACGACCCGCAAAACCAAATACCGACTCTACAAATTCAAAATTCCTCATCTTCTTGTAATCCAAACACATCATCATCTGCAAATTCCATCACCTCAAACACCAACCAACTTCCATCATTCACCAACTTCAATCAAATCCCATACCAATTCGCCACTTTTTATGCCCATTCGCCAACTTTACACTTGACCAATTTAACATATGACAACAATTTCAACTTTAACAAGTATCCCAAACCTAAATTTCCCAACAATAATCCTAACAACAAACACTATACCAACCCAAATTTTTTCAGAAACAATTTACCCAACAACTCCCACCACCCTAATTTACCCAACAATCCCCACCACCTCATTTTCAAGAATCTGACGCGAAGCCATCGTAACAAAAAACGTTGCAAGTCTAAAGCCAAGAAACCCCGGGATAAGAAAATCGATCGTTCTCTTTGGACCCAAACCAAAGAGAGAATTTTGGTGGAATCTTACATACAAGTTTCTGAGGATGCACAATTCGGGAGCGACCAAAACAATGACACGTTTTGGTACAAAATTCTCGACCAATACAAAGCGCAAGCCAAGCTCAATGGTTTGAAAGAGCGTAACAAGAATATGTTGATGGGAAAATGGACTCCGATGACTGAGTAATCGGAAATTTTAACTCGCTTTTCGACCAAACTAAGTCTCTTAACGGCGAGAATGATGAAGATTTGTTGACTCGGGTTCAAATTTTGTATAAAGACATCGAGAAGAAAGATTTTCCTCACAAAAGTGCTTGGATTTTTCTTAGAGACAAGTACAAATGGAAAATCACGATTCGACACAAGTAAGAAGAAACCGAGGACGGCTAACCGAAGAAGCACCCGAGATTTTTGGAGATGATGCTTTGCCGCGTCCACTCGACAAAGAACGAAAGTCTAAAAGTCAACGATTTACAAACTCGTCCGCCACTTCCAGTTCACAAGACAAGTTTCAGGAATTGATGCAACAACAAATAGCTTTAGATTCCGAGGCGAAGATGGAACGAATGAAGCGCGAGACTATGGCGAGAGTTGAAGTTTTCAAAGCTCAAAAACAGAACGAGAAGATGCTTGAAATGGACACCAGCAAGATGAAGCCCGAAAGATGCAGCTAGAATCGAGGAGTTTAAAGACTGAGTCCGGCCCAAATATTTTGGATGAAGCTAGTTTATTATATGTACTTTTATTTTTATGTCTTCTTTTTATTTTTATGTCTTTTTTATGTATTTTTTTATGTATTTTTTATTAATAAAGCTTAAATTTTAGTTTAATGTGTTGTTTTATTTGAATAAATAAAAATTGTAGGGTTCAGGGATGCATTATGGCAACATATTCATAAGGAAAGGGTGTTTTTAGTGTTGTGATTAGTTATGGTATTATGATAAAAGATGTAAATGTGACAGCACTTTACCTACAACAGTGTAAATACGTGGTGCTCTTAACGTACTTATAATCAAAGTATCTTCAAAGAATAATAACAAAAAGCTTCGAAAAAAATATTTCTTTAATAAAGCTTATGACTCACTCGAGTTTTGCTATGATGCTTTTAAACATAAAGATTTCAAACACTAAAATTTTAATTTTTCTTGTTCAATCAATATTTATGATGAATGTTGTGATTTAAAATCCCATAAACATGAAACTCAAAATGAAATTGTTAATACAAATAAGTCGTAAAAACGTTTATTTATATTTTACGATCTTCTAATGTTTTGTCGATAACAAACGTAAAATCATTTTAACGAAACAAATAAAATACGTAAATAGTTTGAGCCAATAGTTTTCAAACACACTTACGTTTTCACATAAAACACTAAAATCCATTTTCCTACCCAAAACCATCATTAAGCACCCTCACCCCTTATGGTTGAGCATTTAAGACATCCACTACTCAAGACATCAAAGGAAAGTCAAAACCTCAAGATACATGGGTACTAGACCTTACAAAAAGCACAATCATCTCATCAAGTATCTGTCTGACAGACGGATCCCTGGTTTATAACCAGACGGATCCCTGCTGAGAGGGATCCGTGGGATCCGTGTCTGCATAAAGACTTTAATCAGCTTCCCTCTTCAAATTTAAGCCACCTTTTGGTTATCTAACCAATTTTAGTTACCATTTAATGTATTTCTAGAGCTGAACAATATCCTAAGTGCATGCTTAATCCTCTTAGTGGTCAAGAATTTAATTCCCTAATTCAAAATTATCCTTTATAAACCAAACACTCTTAAGGTTAAATCATCACTCACACCTAGCTCTCAAAAATCAATAGTTAGGAGCTTATATTGCATCCTTGTAACATATTGAATTTCACAAACACATCAATACATGATCAAGTGGGGCGTATAACTTATGGTTTTAGAGAGAGAAAGAGATAGAGGTTTGGGAACTTAGTGAGAGAAAATAAAAGTATTATTATGAGCTCCAACTCTCTACCTTGGAAGGTAGAAAGTATTTATAGTCTTACACAAATCGCCACCTACGGGCTGTGGATCAGGCATACAGTGGGTAAAGACCCGTCCGTCCTCCACGGTGTTACTTAACTAAATACAACTTAACATTTAAATAACTACGAGTACGAGCTTTCTAATGATTACATATACTTGAGGTGACCGAAACTTTAATACTTAGATTTACTAAATCCTAACAATCTCCCCCTAAGGGAGGTCACCTCAAAGTACATTGAATACAAACAAATATTACATTAAGATTGTTCTTGGATTCTTGTTCCTGTTCTTTGCTCAGTAGCACGTAGTCATTGATTCTTCATTTTTGCATGTTTGGATAATCTAAGTGGAGGTCTTTAACTGATCCACATGATGATGAGTTTTGAGCCAGCATTGAGATCATCAGCTAACATAAATCTCTGACTCTTCCATTGTGGTGTTGGTATTATGTGATGTTGTGACATTTGGACCGGCATGCTCACATTCTGGATCATGATTTCTTCTTATCAGAGTAGCGGAAGATTTAGTTGATTCATGATATTTGCAGCAGCGTAGCAGAAGCATGGAGTGAAAATATCAGATTTCATTGATGCACTTATCATGATTTCTTTAGAAATGAATGTGTAGAGTGAGCATGCGGCTATGGATTGACCGCTTCATTCTGATCAGCTGCAAACGTCGGGCGTACCTGCATACAACAGTTAGCAATAATTCATTGAATTGAGGTACACGGCCCACGGTTCCCCGTTGATCAGTACAAGTACTGCCTGTGATCAGGTAGGATTCCTAAGAATCTCCTTGGCAGGGTTTCGCAGCTGCTCTAGTTGTTCTCAAACCGGAACGTCTCAAAGAAGACAACACGGACTGAGTGAACCAGTGAATTGAGATTCACTGATTGATGAAAAGAGATTTGAAAAACAATCGAGTACCACTAAATATAAATTGTTTTTGCAATACAACGAAGGTTTTAATGAAAATCAATTATCAATCATAAACACCTTTTATTTTGAAATATTAGTACACAGTCGATGTGCTAAAGAAAAGAGTTTTTAAGCACAACGACCGGTTTTTCAAAGGTATCCGTCAATCCAAAACCTGAACCAGGATTGATTCAAAAGATTGAATCGCCCCATTGTTTCTGTTCAGTTGTCACATGGTTGATCTATTGGATAGATCTCACATGCCACCCACCAGGAGCTTGTTTGATGTTGGCTCCAGAAGGCTTTCCATCTTCATTGTGAATATGTTTGCATATCACTCAGATGTTCTGGCAATACCACAAGGATAATGCGTAGGACTCATAAGATATAATCTCTCTTTTCTCATTGTGTGAAATAGAGAGTCTTCATATAACGGTGTCCTAATGAGATTTATATGTTGATCTCGTGGCTCTAGACTCAATAGTGCACATTTGGTTCCTATGCCGGAGACTAGGGAGAGGGTCTCCTTCTTCAATATCAACAATCTCTAAGAGAGAGTCGATAGATTATGTAGGTTCTCCGTGAGGATGAAACAAGCCCTTTTAAGAGAAACTTGAGTAGTTTGGGAAGTTTAGTGCAGTGCGTCACTGGGTCCATGACGTCTTGTCTTCAATACCAGTGTTACCTTAGTAACCACCAATAGCATATGAATTGAACCCGGTTTCTGCCCTAAGGTTGAATAAATGGAGGGCTATTTATTTTCACCCTTTTCTCATTCAATTCTTTTTCATTCTTCAACCCCTTCAGTGCTTACCGAGACTTCATAACTAGAACCTTGTTGGGTTTATTCCAGTAATAGCTCTGTCTCAGTCCGCACTCTTCCCATTTCTTATTTTTCTCCTTTTTTTCATCATACCTAAGGACTTTTACACTATCTAGTGGATTGTCCCTGGATAGATCCCTCTGGTTCTGGCGGATCGTGGGAACGAATACCTAACCTAACTATCCTTATATCACCATACATAGAGTAAATTTGGTCGGTCTATTTGGTATTGTTCATCTACCATTGAAACCAATTGAAAACCATTTGAAAAATCAATCCAGATACTTGTGATATATTATCAAAGCATTTTGTACCTGAATTGTTTTTGATATTTTTAGAAAAAGAGAGCTCCCCCTCAACATGTGCATCGTGTATTTGAAATCGTTTTGGCACACGGAGGCAAGAGGAAGAATTAACTTCTTTGATTACCATTTTCTAAAAGATATCAACATCACTTCCCTGATCAAATCAAGTAGATAGAGCATATTGGGGAAGGATGAGGTTTTCATAAGTTTGCTCCCCCTTAATATGTGCCTCGAAGTTTGAAAGAGTTTTGCACATATTAGAAGGAACCTGCACTTAGAGACAAATCAATCACGTTTCAATTCTTTGTGGTTTTAAAATGATGCTCCCCCTCAACATGTGCATGGAAAATTTGAAATCGTTTTGCACATGTGGGGAGGAAAGCTTGCCAAACACTTGTGAAACCATTTATCGAATCATCAGTTTAAATCCAATTTAAATCACAAATTCTCCCCCGATCACAATTTTCAAATCATTTGAGATTTGTGATCTTTATAGATTTAAATTGTTTTTGAAAGCTTTTAAGGAGAATTATGACTTGCTTATGAAAACATTTAAACTGATAAGGATCGGATTTTGAGACTTTACACTCCATTGAATAAACATGCATGATTATCTTTTGAAAACAATTGTATGACAAATAACCTTTTGATTTAATTGAAATCATTCTCCTCCTCAATCAATGACATAAGTTGTTGATTGAGAGATAGGTATTTTGACAAATGGGACCATATGATTATCAAAAATAGAGTCCGAGTTATTTTTCAAAGCTATTAGTTTTCATTAAATATCAATTGATAGTTTATAGAATCAGAGCATGAGATTTGAATATTTAGGATAAAGCATGGCTCTGTTCTTTCTTAGAAAGACGGGTTACTGCCTGAAATGACAATAAACCATTGTTTCACTTTCTCCCAAAAATATTTTTTGATTTTTTGATTTTTTTTTAAACATTCGAACAACATCTAAAGACCCGTGTTATTCTTTGAATGACAACACAAAATCCGTAGATGATATCGAACAAAGAAAAACATGACAAAATAACAATATTTTTTGGGATTTTTGAAAGTTTTATATTTTTCTATTTGCTTTTTGAATAAATATTTACAAGAGATGGATGAAGAAATACCTTTACTCCTCGTCTTCCTCTTGAAGACGTTTGAGTTTTTCCGGTTGTAGACTCTTTAGACCAAGTCGTGGAAGGATAAACTCAAAACGTTCTCTAGGAAGAGCTTTGGTGAAGATGTCTGCTAATTGGTAGCCAGTCCTCACAAAATACAGTTCCACTACACCGTTTTCTACTTGCTCCCTGATGAAATGATGTCGAATGTCAATGTGCTTTGCTCTTGAGTGTTGAACGTTGTTGCATGTGAGAGCAGTAGCACTTTTATTATCACAGTACAGAGGAATTTTGTTGAATTCAAAGCCATAGTCAGATAATTGGGATCTCATCCATAGGATTTGAGCACAACAAGATGACATGGCTATGTATTTAGCCTCTGTAGAGGAAATAGAAGTACTCATTTGTTTCTTTGAAGACCAGCTCATAAGCTTATCACCCAAAAACTGAGCACCTCCAGACGTACTTCGATGTGTATCTTGACATCCTGCATGATCAGCATCTGCATAGGCTGTTAGTGACATACCGGTGTCTTTCGGGTACCAAAGTCCCATATTGATGGTTCCTTGGAGATACCGAAAGACTCGTTTAACTGCTTCAAGGTGGTTTTTGGTAGGCTTAGCCTGATATCTAGCACACATGCAAACAGCGAACAGAATGTCTGGTCTACTGGCTGTGAGATACATCAGGGATCCAATCATACTACGATATTTCGTTTGGTCTATCATGATCCCTGAGTGTGTCCTCATCCAGTTTAGTACGCTCTATCATGGGAGTATCAACAAGGTCACAAGAATCAAATCCAAATTTCTTTAAAATCTCATTTGCATATTTAGATTGATTAATAAAAATGCCTCCGGGACTTTGTGAAATTTGTAATCCCAAGAAAAATGACATTTGTCCCATCATTGACATTTGAAATTTGGAACCCATTTCATTGGAAAAACGGTCACATTCATTGGGGTCAGTCGAGGCAAAGATAATATCATCAACATATATTTGAACGTGAATTAAATGTTTGCCTGACTTTCTGGTGAACAATGTCGGATCAACTGCTCCTTTGCTGAATCCAGTAGATAGAAGAAACTTTGATAGCGTATCATACCATGCCCTTGGAGCTTGCTTCAAACCGTAAAGAGCCTTCTTCAAATGATAGACGTGAGTAGGATGCTCTGGATTCACAAAGCCTTCAGGTTGGCTGACGTATACGACTTCTTTAAGATCTCCGTTAAGAAAAGCCGTCTTAACATCCATCTGATAGACTACCATGTTCTTACTTACAGCATTAGCCAAGAAGATTCTGATTGCCTCGATACCCTCCTCTTGATGGTATCCTTTTGCAACCAATCGAGCCTTGTTCTTTAAAACATCACAATGCTCATCAAGTTTTACTTTGAAGATCCACTTAAGAGCAATGATCATAGCACAATCTGGAGCAGGTACTAATTCCCATACATCTAGTCGATCAAACTCATGAATTTCTTCTTGCATGGCATTGAACCAACTGTCTTCATTCATGACGGTTTTAACATCTTTTGGTTCGACCTTAGAGAGTACGGAGTTGAAGAAGCACCATAAGGCATCGGTTGCAAGTTGTCGATGAGTGGATACTGGTGAGAAGGGTTTCCAATGATGTTGTCCAATGGGTGATCGTGTGTCCATTTTCTAAGGTGTTCATGTGGTTGTTGTTGAGGAAAAGAAGTAGCGGAGTCGATTTCTCCTGATGATGATGGTTCAGATGATGATTCAGGAGCAAATATGTTTTCAAAGGGTTTATCTTCTGGAGGAGCAAAAGGGTTTTCATCATCTGTAACAACAACAACATTTCCATTGTGTACACTTGATGATTGATGATTAGTTGATGAGACAGATTGATCAGCACCAGGCGCTTCTTGACTTAATGACATTGAAACTGAAGGGTTAATTTCATTGACAGGGATAGGAGCTGCCTCTGTTGATGGAATTGACAGATCATTAGAACATGGCTCATAATGTTCATCAAACATTGGTTCAAATAATTTCTTCAAATCATATTCTGAATGAGGTACATAAGGAGTTGCTGGTGAGGTATTTGAAACAAGGGTAGAACTGATAGGACTACTTGATGAAGGTTGAAATCCGGGTCCAGAACTGGATTGTCCTGGAGCCATTTGACCGGTCAGCTCATCGAACGTAACGTGAATTGTTTCCATAATATTTCGGGTTCTCTTGTTGTAGATTCGGTATCCTTTTCTGTTTGGTGCATATCCTACAAATACTCCAATGTCCGCTTTATCTTTTAGTATTACCTAAATCTTGACCGTCATTAGTTGGGTAACATAAAGCACCAAACACACGAAGGTATGATAGATCAGGTTTTCGATTGTGGACAAGTTCATATGGAGTCTTTCCATGAGATGTGTGAATTAGGGATCGATTTTGAGTGTAGCATGCAGTGGCAATAGCTTCAGCCCATAGAAACATTGGAACCTTTGAGTAAATCATCATTGTTCGTGCGGCTTCCACAAGAGTTCGATTTCGTCTTTCAACTACACCGTTCTGTTGAGGAGTTCGTGGAACACTTCTTTGAGGACTGATTCCAACACTTTCATAAAATTCATTGAGTTCTTTATTAACAAACTCAGTTCCATTGTCAGTTCGGACGATTCTAACCATTTTGTTAAGTCAGACCTGCAGTTGTTTAATAAGTTTAATGATGACATCTGGAGTTTCATCCTTTGTTCTCAAAAACTTAACCCAAGTGAATCGGGAGTAGTCATCAACCACAACTAACACATATTTCTACCCATTAATAGTCTGCACTCTCATGGGTCCACATAAATCCATGTGAATAGTTTGTAGAACTTCCATAACTGAATTTGTAGGTTTGGGTTTATGGGCATACTTCTTGCTTTTTCCCAATTGACATGCTGAACAAAGATGATCCTTTTCATACTTATGTCTAGGTAGTCCTCTTACTAAGTCCTTTTTGGAAATATTGTTTATGGAACCAAAGTTCAAGTGATTGAGACGACGGTGCCATAGCCATGACTTAGTTTTAGAAGCCTTTGACAGCAGGCAGATGGGTGAAGATTTCATCATGTCTTCGATAGAGATGGTGTATAGGTTTGAACCACGAGTTCCTCTGAGAAGTTCCACACCATCAAGCTCTCTAACAAAGCAAGTATGTTTTCTGAAGGCCACTTCTAAGTCAGAGTCACAAAATTTTCCAACAGAAAATAGATTATGTCCAAGACCTTCGACATAATATACCCTGAAAATCACACTATCTCCTACAACATAGTCTCCATAACCCACAATTGCACCGAAATGATCATTCCCGAATCTAACAGTCCCGATGAATTTACTCACAAAGTTCATGAGCCGTGACCGGTCTCCAGTCATATGCTTGGAACAGCCTGAGTCCAGGTACCACAGAACGATTTGAACGATCTGCAGTTGAACACAAACAAGAATGGATAACTGGATAATTGGGATCCCCATGCAAGAATGGGTTCCATTTGGTTAGTAACAGTGATTGGAACACCCACATCAGAAGTAGAAACAATGGAATCATCAGAAATAGATGCAGTGCTAGTGTCCATATTTTACCTATTCAAAGTATGTTCACTTCTTAAGGGAATAGCTCTACCAGTAGGCATCCATTTTTTAGTGGGCATTGACTTACCAAATTTAAGGTACAACTCATTAATCTTACGGCCAGTAGGTATCCATTGATAACCTATATTACTAAATTTCCTTCCTGTGGGTTTCCACTGTTTTCTAACTTTCTTTCGCCTTTGCCTTATAGCCTTCTTAGCTTGATTTTTAACATTAACAGTTTTAACTGGCCATTTGACAGCTTTAGACAAATCATTCACACCACATTCATGATTAGTAACAGAAACCAAACAATCATCCTTACATGTTTTGCCAAAGGTAGCAGAATTCGAATTAATTACAGTACGCTTATAGCTAATACTAGAATCAACACGATTCGTTTTATTCAACTCAAACTTAATGTTCCTAGGGTGGTCTTCTACTTTCTTCCATTGCACATTCTTAGCTTGCGAGGTCCTATCTTGCTTTGTATTGCCAGGAGGCTTTGACCCGCTTGCTTTAATGTGACTGATTACTCCTATAGAGGGAATGGGAACATTAGTTGATATTGCTACTTTTTGCTTTTCAGGTTTAGAAGTGCTGGGATCTGAACTACTTGAAGGCACATTGAAGCTTACATGCTTAACATTAGGCACTGAGTGAGGCATATCAAGATTGGCAGTCTCAAAGTCAGTCATAGAACAAGGCACAACTATTTTATCCTTCTCACCAAAGGATTTAAGGCAAGTTGCTCTTAAGCATTCTAACAGTTCCTAAGATCGTTTGGCTTGAATGCACGCAAACCTAATTTCTCTATCAAGAGGCTTATTTATGAAATCCTCTTCCACAATCTCACGGAGACATTCAAGACTATCCTTAAGGTGATCAAAATAGTTATGAAACACAAGTTCATTATTCATAAGATGAGGAGGAATGTATTTAACAGTCACAGTATATTTGCAGTCTGAGGATGACCTTGATGCAACATTCTCATTAAAGACAAGTGGCAGTTTCCCTTTTTCCAGTCTCCTCAGATTCTCAATTTCTTTTTGTAAAGACGTTATTTTTTCGTTGTTCTTGTCACGAGTGACTTTCATTGAATCATATAACTCTTTAAAGTGTCGTTTAACCTTTTCATTTTCTTCTAGAAAACTCTCGTTTTCCTTTTGTAAAACATTAACCAAGTTTTGAAGATGAAAAGTTTGAGAACACTGAGAATCTAAAGGAGGAGGCATTTGGGGGTCAGTCACATTGTTCTTTTCAGCCTTTAATTATGAAATTTGGGCTTTCAACTTTCTGATCGTGTTACAATGAGCTTGAATCTGTTCGTCACGTTTGTTTATTTGAAAAACTGCATCAAACTCTGGAACATTTGAGGATGTCTTGATGTTTGAGGTTTTGACATTTTCTTTAAGATGTTGATATTTTAATTGTAAATCAAAATTTTCAACTTCTAGTTTAGAAAGATGTTTTACCAAATTATCGTGGTCATCCTGATCAATTTTCTCATTTAGTTATGAGTTTTTGTTTTCAAGCTCAATGACACGATCATGGAAAACTTTCAATGCAATAGATAATTCATGAAATCGAGAAGCAGTAATAGAGTGCTTAGTAACAGTATAAAACACATCTTGAGCAACACAACTCGAAATCAAATTCTCATTTAAGATATGCAAGTTCTTCCTTTCAACTTCATTATATTTGAGTTCCTGTTCATAATCATTGACCTCAACTATCATTGCATCAAATTCCTTTTCTATTTCTTTAATACCTGAATTTATTCCTTTTTGAAGATTCTCAAATTGACCTTTTAATTGTTTAAAGAAAGGCATGACCTCAGTTAAGTAACATTCTTTAGTTTGCTCAAAACCCCTTTCTCCCTCAATTATCCCTGTAGGTGTGATTCTCTTCTTACATGTCTTCTCAAAATCAACGAATAGTTGATAAACAACATACAGGCTGATTAAGGTTTTGCTATTAGTGGCAATCGATCTAGGAACTAGATGCATTGGTGTATTTGGAGGATACACAGTAGCTACAGGCATTTTATTAAGGGGAGTGTTTGTTTCAACAAGTACATTAACTTTTAGCTTATCCATATCTTTCTTCCAAAAGATCTGTTCTGGGGTTAATTGAGTTTGAGGCTTAAATATGTTCAGGGAGATCCAATTTTCCTTAGTGTAATCGTGGGGTTTGATAGTTATGTTATTCTATTTACACGCAAGATCGTTAAGCTTCTTATTCATTTTCTCCCTAGATGCATCATCTAGTTTTCTATCCTCTTCCTTGCACTCAGCGCAACTAGGTTTCTGCCTAGGCTTAAGGATTTCATTACCATCATAGATCATATTTTGAGCAGCTTTTGCTATCTTACCATACTCAGGATTAGGTTTCTCTACAATGGGAATACTATGCTTATCGCTGAGAACTCTATGCTTAGTGATCATGTGAGCAGTCTGAATGGTATTCCCTTGTACGTACAACTTATTTTCAAGCTTGTTTTTCAAAGTTTTTAGATTAGAAAAATCATTCAAAAGTTTTGATTCCTTAGCACTGAATTCTTGTTTAAGTACTTTAACATTATCTTGTAGCTCTTGCTTTTGCTTAACAGTTTTAGAAAGATTTTCTTGTAAGGAGTTTAACTCTTGTTTTAACACTTCTTCTCTAAAATTACTTTTTTCTAATAATTGTACGCATTTGGTCATCCATTTCCTGCTCACGGGTAGTTAACTCAAACTTAGCACGTTGTTCATAAATAGCAACTTGTTCTTTATAGGCATTCAGTTCAGAGATAACAGAATCATCAGGGGCACATGCAGTGTATAGTCATCATTGACTGCAGAAGATGCATTACTTGGCACAATCTCGCTTTCACTTTGCTTCACATATTGATCATATGGGACAATATTGCTATTACCCTCATCATCAATATCTGATTCATAAGTTTCAAGAGATTGTACTTTATTATGCATCTTTTGCACATCAACTTCATCATATAGTTTTAATACCTCAGAGATGATTGATTCTTTGGATGGACTAGCTTGCTTAGATGATGAGACCTTAGGAGAGACCATTGGAGAGATTCTAGCCATGAATATTGTCTGGGCAGTAGGTTCATCATCGACATCAGAGTCATATGCATCACAATCGGCAACTTGAAAGGCATTTTGATGATTGTGTCCTATTTCCTGAATCGGCTGCTCATCCACATCTGCATCATAGGTTTTGGCATTACCCTCAACAAGAAACAACAACTCCTCTTCATCCAAAGCTGCTCCATTATCCTGAGCTTGCACAAGCAACATCTTGTCTCTGAAATATTCTGCATTCTGTGGATGTTTTGGAGATGTGCAGTTCCTAGCAATATGTCCCTCACCACCACAGTTGTAGCATTTGACTGGCTTTGCTTGTCCTTGATTTGGATTCCTTCCACGATACTGATTTGCCACATATCCTCTACCAACTCCACCTCTTCCCTGTTCATACCGCCTTTCTTGAACTGGTTGCACCATAACCTTCCCATCTCTGACAGTAGCTTGAGTGTGTGGATTGGATGCTGTTTTGAGGTTATTGTTGGTGTGTGGGAGAGAGTTCATGTTTTGACTAACCATGAGAGACAGTTGATTGATGAAGTTTTCCATGAATGTGTTTGGGTCTGGAGGCTTATATGCTGGATCAGGGATGAGCTTGTAATTACATTACCCATGAGTATGACTTGAGAAGCTTTCGTGGTAATTCCAACATTGGTGTAAAAGGCTGTTGAATCATTTGGAGAACTTGTTTCTCCCTGTTTAGTTTTGAACTGTTCAAGAATCCTTCGTTCAAACATATCATGTCTCTCATTCTGAAGAAGGAATGCATACAGTTGCTCATAGTTGGTGTTCTTCAATCCTTTGGTTAGCTTCACAGATGTGAAAAATTTATGCCATTCGGGATTCATGTTGTTCACAAACTTTGAATTCAGCTGAATATTTGGCATGGTCATTTTGATATTCCTCATATCATCCACAAGCTTGTGAAATCTCACGTAATATTCATAGATACTCTCTTCTGGTTTCATCTTGAAGTGCTCAAATTCATCATACAGCTGTGATTCTCTGTCTTCCTTAGTTAATTCAAAACCCGAGAGAAGCATCTTGACATTATCCCAAACAGCCTTGGCTTCAGTGTTGTGATTGATAAGCTTGTAGATATCTTTTGGAAGACCTTGAAGTATAATGTTTGAAGCCCTGATATCAGCATCGAATTTCTTTTTCTCCTTATCACTGAGCTCATCATACGTCTTTGGTCTGTCCAATCCAAAGATCATGGTTCCATCTGCAGCAGTATCAATTATGTCTCTTGTAGTCTCAATCTGATAAGGTCCTTCATCAATGGATTTGAGAATGTTGACCCCATTTTCCTTTCCAAGACAGTACAATCTGATTCGTTGAGCCCAAGAGTCGTAGTCAGTTCTATCAAGCATGGGTGGACGAGTATCTGAACCAGCTGCTTGAACGTCCTCAACTACAGTAGAAATGATTGTAGGCACGTTGGTAGACATGTTTACAGATTTCACGGGATTTTATAACTCTATGATTAAACCGGGAAATAGATTCTTTCACGGGATTTTACTAAATCAAGAGAAAACCGTATTAGAAACAAGTATTAACCAAGTCGCTATAATCCTTGAACCAAGTCGCTAAGCACCAAGTCGCTAAGTAGCAACTCGCTAAACCTCAAGTCGCTGTGAATCAAGTCGCTAAGCACAAGTCGCTAAAACCCAAGTCGCTGAACACAAGTCGCTAACGAACCAAATCGCTAAGCATACAAGTCGCTAAAGAGCAACTCGCTAAGTATCCAAGTCGCTAAGATCAAGTCGCTGAGAACAATAAGTACAAGTTGCTAGAAATAATGAAAGCAAGTCGCTAACCCCACCAAGTCGCTAGCCGTAGTGGAGAATCCACTAACTTGTACTGTTTGTCGGCTTGTCTCAATAGACAAGTCGCTACGACTAACACTACAACTCGCTAGAAATTACTGAAGCAAGTCGCTACGAAGAAATTCACAACGAGACTCAAGTCGCTACCTTGAAAAACTTCAAAAACACACTTTTCAATCCAAAACAAGCTCAACCACAGTGATTCAAGCTTTCCAATTCCAAACCCAAGCACTTACAATGATTCTAAACACAAAAGTACACTCAAAATTCAAACTTTAACACAAGAAATGATCCAAATGATGCAAAAACCACTAAACTTTTTCAAACTCAAAAACCATCTAAAACCACTCGAAATCCAAGGATAAGTAATAGAGATGATCAAACCATGGCTTTGATACCATTTGTAACATATTGGATTTCACAAACACATCAATACATGATCAAGTGGGGCGTATAACTTATGGTTTTAGAGAGAGAAAGAGATAGAGGTTTGGGAACTTAGTGAGAGAAAATGAAAGTATTATTATGAGCTCCAACTCTCTACCTTGGGAGGTAGAGAGTATTTATAGTCTTACACAAATCGCCACCTACGGGCTGTGGATCAGGCATACAGTGGGTAAAGACCCGTCCGTCCTCCACGGTGTTACTTAACTAAATACAACTTAACATTTAAATAACTACGACTACGAGCTTTCTAACGATTACATATACTTGAGGTGACCGACACTTTAATACTTGGATTTACTAAATCCTAACAATCCTTACCATCACCATGACCAAAGCACTTAGCAACAACTCTTCAACCAAAGGTTCATCCAAAAGAAAGGGTCACATGATTCATGAGATTTCCTCCACCGAATCGTCTCCTGTAAGAGATAACAATGCTAGAATCCCACCTCAACAAACCCATTCAACAATTGCTAAGAGAACCGCAAGAATTAGCATCAAACTCTTTGGACTAGAAAAAGGGCATCTAGTTCAAAACCAAACATAGCTAGCTCTAGCAAACCATCTAAGCCTTCATTCATAGAGCATGGATTACACTCATTCAACGAGCCTCTTCCTCACCCAAATCTCTATTCATTAGAGCATTCACCACCGAGAACCTCCAACTCACCAACCTTCTCGTTAAATAGAGAACCACCTACAACACATGACTAGTCCATCATTGGAAACAAGGAACCACCAAGGACTCGACCATATGAAGGAATATCCATTACCACCACCCTCATTCTTTGTAGAACCTCACCCTACTTCTCTTAATGAAACCTCACCATCATTCATAGAGCCTCCTCAAAACATCAATATTCCTCTGGTTCCAAATCAAGACAATAATTGCTCTAATTGTCTAATCACCCAAGGACTTGTTCAAGAAGTACGAAATGAGTTGCATTTCATGTTTAATCATCTTCTTGAAAGATTGGACCAAATAAACAAGTCTACTCATCCTTAGACTCAAGCACTTTGTTGCATTCTAGGCTTTAGTAACTTATTTGTATTAGTAGAAAATGTATGGATAAATCATTCTCTTAGTTTTAGAGATTTCTTGATTATCTCTTTGTTTATTGAATGATAACTTATTTGCCATATTGCTTTGAGCATATGTTTGTTGTTTGTATACGTATCTCACTTTTATATTCAGCATTGTTTGGTATATCACCTTTGTTGAATCATCTGTCACCTGACAGACGGATCCCTGGAATTGCCTAGACGGATCCCACAAAGGAGGGAACCGTGGGATCCGTGGTACAGAAGAACAATTTTCTACTAACTTGAGTCTTATTTTCAGGAAATTATACACTATACTCTTGTTTTCTAATCTTTATTTTGTAGATTTTCAAAAATACACATGAAGACTTTGACACCCTAAGCTAGGGGGAGCTTTATGTCAAACCATACATCGCAAAACCATCTGCAACATAATCCTTTTTTTGGATTACACTTCATGACACCCCATTGCAAAGTTGCAATCTTCAAGGGGGAGGCCACAAGAACGAAACCATTTGCAAACAAAGTTGCAAAACATTAGCTTACTAGTTTTCACTTACTTGATGCCCTCACAAAGGGATGGACTCGTCAAGGCAGAGTTAAGACGAGAACCATTCCCGTCACTTGCTCTTTTTACATTTCTTTTTCTTTTACATTTAAAAAAAAAAAAAACGTGTTAGTTTCTTTTCGACGTTCTTTTTGTTTCGACAAAAAAGGGGAGAAGTGAGTAAAAACTCCAATTTGAACTTTTACGAATTTTAGTTTTTCCTTCAAATAATTTTATGTTTTGTCATCAACAAAAAGGGGGAGATTGTTAATACAAATAAGCCGTAAAAACATTTATTTATATTTTACGATCTTCTAATGTTTTGTCGATAACAAACGTAAAATCATTTTAACGAAACAAATAAAATACGTAAATAGTTTGAGCCAATAGTTTTCTAACACACTTACGTTTTCACATAAAACACTAAAACAAGTATAAGTGATTTTATGATTTATTAATACATATGTACAACAACTAGTGTTTACATATTGGGCAAAATATATACATAACTAGTATGTATTATAAAATGGGTTAAAACTACAACCCATGGAATATATCCATAACCCATGGTATTGACCCATACCCATTTGACTAGGTGCATTGCACTCATTAGATACATTGTATCTAATAAAAGACCCATGGATCAGCCCATAACCCATGACCCATGACCCATAACCAAAATACCCATGGGCAAAGAGGAGCGTCCCACGGATCCCTAGTTTTACACTAGACGGATCCCTTGTAGGAGGGATCCGTGGGATCCGGGGAACAGTAAGCATTTCTCCTCTATAAATAGTGAGCCATTTCTTTCTTTTGGCTCACCACTCTCACACATACTTTCCCCAAGTATTGTAACTCTCTAACCACTGATCCTAAAGGATCTTTCTATGTAGTTTGTCTTTTGTTTTTGTGTGATTCTCTAGGTTCCTCTTAAAGGCGAGATCACCACTTCTTGAAGTCGAGCAAGCTCAAGTCCATGAGTTGCCATGCTTCGTCATCATCAAGACTACTGAGGTTCTCTTGTTGATAGTTCTTTCTTTCTCCATAGAAGTGTTGTGTCGAAGGAATTAGTGAAGGATGCCGAAAGAGTCAAGACGAAAGCATTAGTGAAAGATGCTTAACGTCCGTGTCAAGAGCATTAGTGAAGAATGCTAAAGGTGTCAAGACGAAGGCATTAGCGAAAGGTGTCAAGCGTTGTGTCAAGGGCATTGGTGAAGGATGCCTAGAAAATCAAGTGGCATTAGTGAAGAATGCCTAGGTCGTATAATCGATGAGGTGCATCGTTATACATATAATGATTGTTTATTTTCAAGGATGTTGATATCATTGATGGTTTTGTAATAAGGAGTGGGTCTCCTTTGGGATTAGGTGTTGTGTAGTGTTGGGTAGTAGTTCCTCCATTGTAATGGAACTCGGTACTTTGCCTAGTACCGGATAAAGGGTAGGCGACGTTGTGGTAGGTGTGGTTCACCTTGGTGTGAAAGAACCCGGAGGTTAGCCTAGTACCGGAAAAAGAGTAGGCGACATTGTGAAGGCTTCTCCGCCATAAGGAGTTGGTGTCATGTAGTGATTACGAACTCTCAAGTAGGTGACTCGGGGAGTGAAGTAGGGAAATGAAGGTGTCCTTGTAGCCGAACCACTATAAATACTCGTGTCGTGGTTATGTGCTTCTTACTCTTTATCTTTCATTACACTTTTATATATCTATCTATCAACGTCCAACATACACATCTAAATAGATTGACATAAGTTGATCTAAATATTTTAAAACGAAGTTTTAATTGGTAAAACTATTCAACCACCCCCCCCCTTCTAGTTTTCCACAATTGGTATCAGAGCTTCGTTACCAAGTTTCTTAGAGTATGTTGTACTTTAAAAACTTGATACGATCCGTGTATGTTTGAAAACTACAAAGAAAGATTTTTCAAGTCATGTTTTAAAAAATCATTATAGTGTTTATTGTTGGACAATGATAGAATGTTCTAATACTTTGCTTGTTAAGAATTCTCCATACTTGGATTTGGGCATACCAAGAAGACCATAAAGAAACTATCTAAATATTTCTTTTTGTGAAAAGAACGTTTAGCATTGTTTTTCTCACACATGGATCTGGAGATTACAAGAAGATCACAATGCATTTTCTCTAAATACTTCTTCCATTAAAAAGAATATTTAGCAAAGGTATGATCGTTAATAATTTACATTTGTTTTAATAATGTTAAAATCTTAGTTGTAAAATTAATCTCTATTTGTAATTACCTGAGTAGTTATCTATATGAAAGCCATCATCAAGAATAGTATTCTTCGATTGATTTGTATAGACTACACTACTAATCTATAATAATGATATCTCGGATATTCGATAGCCTCAATCATTATTCATCACAAAAGGATTATTGACACTTCACCTATGTCAATAAATATCCATGTGAAATTTCTTATATTATGATAAAATGGAATTTTATCATAATCTTTGAAAAACTTTCCAAGAATTGTGACTAATTCATAAAAAGGGATTCTCGTCAAATAGGATTAGTATTAAACCGTCAAAACCCTAAAATCATAAGTTATAGAGCTTAAACATCAAACTCTAGGCGTTTTAGAACTCCCAAGCCAAAGTTATCAAGGAATGCTTAAACTGATTTTTGCTGTCATGCCGGATCCCTGAGTTTGAACTAGTCGGATCCCAAATGAGAGGGATCCGCGGGATCCGTGCAACAGAAGACAACATAAGTTAGTAATGATCACTGTGGAAGTTCCACAATCACTTTCCCTTCAAAGACTCACGAACAAAAACCCAATTACTGTTCACAGGAGCAATTTGATCATTTCCTTCAAGCATAACAATCTCTTGTGTAAGTATAATCTTCACTACATTGTTAATTTAATTCCTTGATTTCTAGGATTACAATTTCTTCATTTTTAGAAGTTGGGTTCAAATGGGTTTATCATAATTTGTTACCACATTGTTTTCTAAGATAATCCAAATCAAAGAATTAACATTGTTAATACAAATTAAACTCATTTCTTGAATTCAATAAAAATGATTTGAGCAAAATTGTGATCAAACCCTTTAGGTTACTATTCACAATTAACACCACATTGTGGTTGTGTTGTTTAGGAACAATCATGCCAAGTAACCGACAACAAGACTATCAAGATACCGCTCATTACATACCAATGTACCATAGGAAAGATGGACTTAGCCCGGAAGATAGGAAAGCCTTTAAAATGCTCGAAAAGAGACTTTTTCACGAACGTCGAGTAGTAGAACCATCATTTCTTGCTAACACCGACATAAGACAAGTTTTTGGGGCCATTGGCTTTAATTGTTTATTTGACATAAACGAACAAATTTGCCCGGTTTTCGTACTCGAGTTCTACAAGACAATGAGGATAGTTAGAAATGATGATGGGTCTATCTCAATTGTCTTCATCATAAATGAGCATGAGTACACTCTTTCGCTTGTGGAGTTTGGAAGAATAGTAGGGGTTCCATATCAAGGTTTTTGCATGTATTATAATGAGTGGTCTTTGGAAGAGATACACACTATGGTTGATCATCATGAAATCTATCACATGTTAATCTCGGAAGCAACCACATTGAGGGACACCGTGGTCATGCCAAGAGGATCCCCATCAAGGGTCACTAGGAATTTGAAAGTGATCTATAAGGATCCTTTCCAAATGGAGCTCTCCGAGATGTACGCATTGTATAGGAAATGGGAAAATGTGGTAAGGGAGAATGTGTTGTGCCTAGTAGGAAACAAGGATCACCCCAACGCATGTCTAAGTTTCATGATCATTGCCTAGTGACCGAGACTCGCTTCAACCTAGCTTACTACATGATTAAGAGAATGGAAAGTGTAAGAAGCATGGACAAAATGGTGCTCACGTATGCAATGCTCCTAACCCTTCTTGCTAAATTCATCTTTACATTAGATCCTTCTCTGCAATCCTATGATCATAGCTTTTGCAACAAAGTTATGGTGTCATTGACCAAGGGTAAAACTACAAGGTTTATGGTGGAAGGAAAAAGGCCTCACCCACCCACGGATTCCTCGGATGAAAGGGAGAAGCAAAGAGAAGGTGAAGGTAGTAGCAACCCACTCGGAAATACCGATCTCGACCCCTTGGATTACATCAACCAATTGCCGGACATTCCTAGCCCATCACCCGAATGGCAACAAACCAATGGAATCTTCAAGTGCTTCGCCAACTTCTTGAAGAAAAAGAAGTAGAGATGGTGTGATAAAGAGTGGAGGAAGGGTGAATACGGGAAGTGGTGGAGAAGTAAGGTAAGGTCATAAGACCTAAATTTGTGAAAAACAATTTCAAACAATGGGTTGTAACACTTAAACAATACTTATGTAGAATAAGATGTAGTATATAGGTCTTGCCATAACTTGGCATTAAAAAATCTTAACTTAGGAACGTGTAGAATGAGATTTTACGACTCCTTGAAAACATTCAAGTAGTCGTTGTCACTCATTTTTAGGAACTTTTAGTTCTCCCACATTTGCTATGCGTTATACTTGATGTGTTCTTGCATTTAGTCCTTATAGAAAAAACAAGGAGAAGCATTTGCTAAAGAGTGCAAAATTACACATTTGTTGAAAACCTTCTGATCTGCAGTAGGCGGATCCTAGCGTTATAACTAGCTGGATCCCTCCCAGAAGGGAACCGTGGGATCCGTGACTACAGATGAGCAATACAGACTTGCTTACATCAAAAATAGCTCACTAGATCACCTCACACTAGTCAAACATAAGACATTAGAACCAACTAAGTCTTCCTCAAACATTTGAAAGCTTCACACTCACCCATAGCTTACTTAGGGTCTATTTCAAAATGTTTCTGATTTATCAACTCATCAAAACTCACCATATTTCCGCTCTAACGCTCACACTTTATTTCTCACATCTCATAACACTTAGTTTGATATATCCATCAATTTTAGCAAATTGAGTTTAGTCACTTTTAACCCAAAAATAGGCTCAAAACTAGTTTTTCATTTTTCTTTATTTTTTAAGATTTTATTAAATTTTTCTTGGACCATCATCTGTCTTCTAGGACTAATTGCCATCACTTTTTCATCTCAAATCAAATAGTATCCTTCTCAAGCACTTAGTTAGACTATCTAAAATCCATTTTCCTACCCAAAACCATCATTAAGCACCCTCACCCCTTATGGTTGAGCATTTAAGACATCCACTACTCAAGACATCAAAGGAAAGTCAAAACCTCGAGATACATGGGTACTAGACCTTACAAAAAGCACAATCATCTCATCAAGTATCTGTCTGATAGACGGATCCCTGGTTTATAACCAGACGGATCCCTGCTGAGAGGGATCCGTGGGATCCGTGTCTGCAGAAAGACTTTAATCAGCTTCCCTCTTTAAATTAAAGCCACCTTTTGGTTATCTAACCACTTTTAGTTACCGTTTAATGTATTTCTAGAGCTGAACAATATCCTAAGTGCATGCTTAATCCTCTTAGTGGTCAAGAATTTAATTCCCTAATTCAAAATTATCCTTTATAAACCAAACACTCTTAAGGTTAAATCATCACTCACACCTAACTCTCAAAAATAAGTAGTTAGAAGCTTATATTGCATCCTTACCATCACCATGACCAAAGTAATTAGCAACAACTCTTCAACCAAAGGTTCATCCCAAAGAAAGGGTCACATGATTCATGAGATTTCCTCCACCGAATCGTCTCATGTAAGAGATAACAATGCTAGAATCCCACCTCAACAAACCCATTCAACAATTGCTAAGAGAACCGCAAGAATTAGTATCAAACCCTTTGGACTAGAAAAAGGGTCATCTAGTTCAAAACCAAACATAGCTAGCTCTAGCAAACCATCTAAGCCCTCATTCATAGAGCATGGATTACACTCATTCAACGAGCCTCTTCCTCACCCAAATCTCTATTCATTAGAGCATTCACCACTGAGAACCTCCAACTCACCAACCTTCTCATTAAATAGGGAACCACCTACAACACCGACTAGTCCATCCTTGGAAACAAGGAACCACCAAGGACTCGACCGTATCGAGGAATATCTATTACCACCACCCTCATTCTTAGTAGAATCTCACCCTACTTCTCTTAATGAAACCTCATCATCATTCATAGAGCCTCCGCAAAACATCAATCTTCCTCTGGTTCCAAATCAAGACAATAATTGCTCTAATTGTCTAATCACCCTAGGACTTGTTCAAGAAGTATGAAATGAGTTGCATTTCATGTTTAATCATCTTCTTGAAAGATTGGACCAAATCAACAAGTCTACTCATCCTTAGACTCAAGCACTTTGTTGCATTCTAGGCTTTAGTAACTTATTAGTATTAGTAGAAAATGTATGGCTAAATCATTCTCTTAGTTTTAGAGATTTCTTGATTATCTCTTTGTTTATTGAATGATAACTTATTTTCTATATTGCTTTGAGCATATGCTTGTTGTTTGTATACATATCTCACTTTTATATTCAGCATTGTTTGGTATATCACCTTTGCTGAATCATCTGTCACCAGAAAGACGGATCCCTGGAATTACCTAGACGGATCCCACAAAGGAGGGAACCGTGGTACAGAAGAACAATTTTCTACTAACTTGAGTCTTATTTGCAGGAAATTATGCACTATACTCTTGTTTTCTAATCTTTATTTTGTAGATTTTCAAAAATACTCATGAAGACTTTGACACCTTAAGCTAGGGGGAGCTTTATGTCAAACCATACATCGCAAAACCATTTGCAACATAATCCTTTTTTTGGATTACACTTCATGACACCGTATTGCAAAGTTGCAATCTTCAAGGGGGAGCATCTTTCGCCACAAGAACGAAACCATTTGCAAACAAAGTTGCAAAACATTAGCTTACTAGTTTTTACTTACTTGACGCCCTCACAAAGGGATGGAGTCGTCAAAGGAGAGTTAAGACGAGAACCATTCCCGTCACTTGCTCTTTTTACATTTCTTTTTCTTTTACATTTAAAAAAAAAAAAAAAAAAAACAACGTCTTAGTTTCTTTTCGACGCTCTTTTTGTTTCGACAAAAAAGGAGAGAAGAGAGTAAAAACTCCAATTTGAACTTTTACGAATTTTAGTTTTTCCTTAAAATAATTTTATGTTTTGTCATCAACAAAAAGGGAGAGATTGTTAATACAAATAAGCCGTAAAAACGTTTATTTATATTTTACGATCTTCTAATGTTTTGTCGATAACAAACGTAAACTCATTTTAACGAAACAAATAAAATACGTAAATAGTTTGAGCCAATAGTTTTCTAACACACTTATGTTTTCACATAAAACACTAAAACAAGTGATTGTCTCCTAAACAGTCAAGGTTTATCACGCAAGCCCGCCACTTGTGAATGGCGGACCGTAACAACCTTAAAACGGCTTGAACACGAACTCAATGAAGATCTGAGGAGTATAGTGTTTCCCCGGGTCGTTATGTCCCAGCGAGCTATGCAATGGATTATCAAACGTATAGCGATCGGGAGATTTGAACGGAAAAGGAGATTGTGAATATGATTATAACTAAGGAAAAAGCCAACAAATAAAAACGGCTTAAATGCAAATTAAAGGAAATTAAAAATATAAAATCTATTAAATAAACGCTATCACTATATTTAAAGTGATGAACGTTTAAAACTTGAAACTTAAAACTTACGTTTAAGTAAAATAACGTAAACGTACAAAATAAAAAGTGAGATCTAATAAATAAAAGTCCTAAAAATATGAAAAATACATTTTTACAAACCTAATGATATAAGAAAATTTATAGAAAAAGAAAATTATTTTTATAACTAATTATCTAATTATTATTAATTAAAAACTATTTTTAACTATTTAATAATTACCTAAAACACAAGAAATTAGGAAATAAAGCTAGAAAAATAAAATTAAGACTTAGAAAAGTCTAAAATATCAAAATAGACTTTTCAAAACTATTTTTGTATTTTTATGATTAATTTTATATTTTTTATGGATTTTAAACTATTTAAAACTAATTAAATTACTAAAAATTACAAAATAAACTATGAAAAATCTGGAAAATTACTTTTTTTACTTTTTATATTTATCTAAACTTAAGAAAATTGAAAAATTATTTTTTTGAACCTTTTCTTAATTTTTTGTATTTAAAGCTAATTAAAAATGCTTAAAAACTAATTTAAATTAAGAAAAATGCCAAACAAGCTTGGAAAAATCTGAAAATTTCAGGAAAAGTCTAAAATAATATTAGGAAGCTAGGAAAATTGGAAAAACATGGGCTTATATGAAGGAATTAGAAACTGATGAGCCAAGTGCTTATAAATAAGCACTTGAATAAGCCAAATGGAGTCCAACAGCTACCAAACTGAAACACAAGCTACAATGTGCTAAAGGAACTAAAATGGAACAAGAAACAACAAGCTAAACCCTCTGGATCACAAGCTCAACAGATTTGATGTATGAGCTTTTGAGCTTAAAACAGTGAGAGGGTGGGTACTTTAAGCTAGAATATAAGCACCTAAATAAGCTAGAAACATGAAAACAGGAATTGGAACTTGGAGAAGACCTGGGTGGCTATCAATAAACCCAAGGACAGACCTTGAGGAGCTCTAATGAGCCCTGTGCAGATATGCACAAACCTGAGAAAAACTCAGCATAAGCTGAGTTTTGCACAGGGCACTTAGGCCTTATTTGACAAGCTCTATTGAGCTTGTAGAAAAAATTACAAAAATCCTCTAAAATACACATAAGAAAATAGACCAAGAGTACTTTTCAAAACCACAAGTTACATTGAAATTGGCCCAGAACTGAGCTCATGAAAAATCAACCTATGTTGGCCAAAACTGACATTTTTAGCTTTTGACTTTTTAAGTAAAACTGAATTGTTGACTTTCTTGAGTTTTGATCATGATTTTTGAACTGAAGATGATATATTGAGATGGAATGAAGTTAACAAAAGCAAAGTTTATGAAATTTAAACACAAAAACAAGATTTGGACTTGATAAAACTCCAACAGTAAGCAAATGGACAGATTATCTGAGATTTTGACTTTGGAGGTTTGTATGCACAAGTTAATGACAGATATTAGCTAAAATGGACTACAAAGACTTGAACCAACTAAAACCTATCACTGCAAGACCCTCTAACACAGTATAAATCCCAAATCCAAACACCCTTTATCTAACTGTGTTGCAATCAAAATGAGCTAAACCATTAAACAAACTTGTAATAAGGATCAAACTAAGCTTAAATATCATAAATAAAGCTAAATAGACTAGATTAAACTAATGGTGATCACAGATTCATAGACAAACATAAGATGCAAAATCTGACTTGAAACTTGAAAAATGAAACAGGTACTAACCACTGTATCCAACTATTGCAGGCCAAAACCAGACCAATCCTATCCTAATTAAGCCTAATCCAACCCATTTACACCACTGCAACATCCATATCAGCTTCCATTTCACATAGAGTCCAAGATTGACTTTCATTGACCATGGGATAAAACTGCTTAAAATTGTAATATGAGCTTGTAGGAAGCTTTAATAAGCTATCATAAGATTGTTTAAGCTTATAAATAAGCTTCTAACATCTTTGACACAGGGATTTGAAAGTTGAAATTTCAACAGTGAGCTTAAAAGATGAAAATGAACATTAACTTGAATTAAAACTTAAACAGAGTTGCAAATCACTTGAATGCCTTTGTTTGATACAAATAAACTGAGAAATACAATTGAGAACTAGTTAATACATGTTAAGCTTAAAAAC
Source organism: Chrysanthemum seticuspe (assembly GCA_019973895.1). Classification (NCBI taxonomy): domain Eukaryota; kingdom Viridiplantae; phylum Streptophyta; class Magnoliopsida; order Asterales; family Asteraceae; genus Chrysanthemum; species Chrysanthemum seticuspe. Next base: position 95,077,392 of record BPTQ01000009.1, on the reverse strand, counting down.
GACATTAAGAAAATTTTATATAACTAACTACTGCCTCAACTTGCTTCTTCTTGCATCCTTTTATACCCCAAGTTGCTTCTCTCATCTCTCTAAGAAAATCCCACCATAAATTTAAGCCATTGGACCACTTAAACTGATCCTAGCCATCAAATGGATTTTGGCGGGAAAATGGATATTTAACAGTTGAGTGTTGAGAGAGGAAGTAATCAAAGTCTTTTGGATTGTAGGAGATGTGGGGGGGACAGGGAAGAGATAAGGTGAGGAGGGTGGAGTGTTAGTTGTGTTTTGCAGGCATTTGCAGAGAAGAGGGGAAGGGATAAGGTTTTTGGCGCATTTGGAATTAGTCAAACACATTTGACCGGGGTTATTAATTCCAGGGGGTCCAAATGGTTATTTGACAGGGGGTCACATGGGGTGATAAGGTCCAAAATGGTTTGTAAAGGTTAAAAATACAAGGACCTAGAGTGTAAATCCTGAAAATTGGAGGACCATAGCTGCCAACTCATCAAAGATGTTCCAAGGACTAATACTGACAAGCTTCAAAAGTACAGGGACCAAATCTGTCATTTTCCAATTTTCCAGGGGCCATTTCTGCCAAATTTGAAACTTGGAGGACCAAACTTGTAATTTTCTCAAACTTTTGACATTTTTCACCAAAGGACTAAATTTGACAAGTTATGATTTAAAAAGGGCCTTTGGTGATTTTTCATTTGAAATTTTGACTCAGGGACTATTTTTGACAACTTTTGAAACTTGGGGGACTAAAACTGCAATTTTTGCAAATTTGATATGTTTTTCATCTGATTTTGATATTTTTGCATTTAAAACACATAAAACACTGATTTGTGATATTTTGATCATTTTGATGTGTTTCTAAGTGTTTTCAGATGATTTTGCAGTTTATTTTGTACAAAAATGATGAGTATTTAGACACTCATCAGCAAACAAACGCACTCTATTTGAACATCTATATGTTTATTGGCAAATTACCTATTAGGGCATCAGTTACTATTTTATGACAGCTGTTAACGTTTTCGGTATCATGAGCTTAGTGCAATAATATCTCTTTTGGTTTTCAAACCATTGGTGTGAATTTATAACTCACACTACAAACATTATGTGTTCAACTGATTTCCAAAACTCTATGAATTTCACTCAACCTTTGTGTTGACAGTTTTAAGCATGTATTTCAGGTCCATAATGTCGGAAGTTGGCACGGAAGAGCAAGGATACTGAAGAAAGCTATAAATTTTATTATCATTCGAAAACCAATTTAATGTATTTTGTAAACTTGGAACCATCTGGGACCTCATTTTTGTAAACTCTGATATTTATAAAAATCGAATGATAAATCCTTTTTAAAACGACTCCATTAGAGTACGTTTTCTATTGTTATGACTGTTGTGCCATGAAGTAACACCCAGTTTGAATTCCGCTGCGTATCACGAAATTGGGGGTGTTACAGATTGGTATCAGAGCCACAGTTATAGAGAAACGGGTCTAATCGAGAATTAAACTATAACTACTTTTACAAACAAAAACATTTTATAGCCTTCCGTTCTTCGTGCCTTCCATCCTCCAGACGATTATGTGACTTTTAGGCATTTTAAGCTATACAAACATACTAGTATATTGATATATACACTTGACATAATTTCAATCATAAACAAAGTGCTCAAAATATATGC
>BPTQ01000009.1:95064959-95075604 GCA_019973895.1 Chrysanthemum seticuspe | reverse complement strand
GATCATTAGATTGTCCAATCCAATAGTGTGCGTGCGTGCTTAACGTTTTAAGTTAATTTACTTGCTACATTGCCTTAGTTAATGATCCTCACTTACGCATAAGTGAAATGTCCCCCCCCCCCCCGGTTGTGAACTTGATAGGTTTGTTGAGTATTTTAGTTTGTTTAGATTCCCCGTGCGTTTTATCGGATTTTATATATATATAATTATTTTCTTATAAATATATATATATATATATATATATATATATATTCATATTTGAAATATATTTATCGATATCCGAAAATAAGATACTCATATGATCAAAATACTCGTTTTTACGAAGTTACCATAAGATTATAAGTTTTTCTAAACTTTTCTCGAATTTACACTTTTTACCCTCAAGTTACGAAAAGTACGAGTTTAGTCCTCCAAGTTTGAGAAAATGACATTTTCTACCCGAATGTATTTTTATACTAAAACTTTCAGATTTGACAGTTTTACCCCTTGGTAAAACTGTTTTTACGAAAACAGCCCTCCAAGTTTGCTTTTATACGCTTAAACCTTATACTTTCCAAGTTTACACTTTTCACCCTAAACTTAACTTATAACTAGTTTAAGCTAATTACAAAACTGGTCCTCGTGGTTTTTATTAGTGCGCATGCACGTGAAATACTCCCTTATACTTTCGAATATGGCCATAATGGTCCTTATACTTTTCATTTATGTTTGTTATACGTAAATTAGGACCCCTTTATCTTTAAGAAAAGTTACAATTTCAACCCATGGACTAAAATATTTTCAAATATGATCCGAATATAATTTTAGAAAAATGAAAACTTTGTATAATATGCACAAACTTATCTCCAACTTATTTTCATAGCTTATTAGCTTATTTTTATCATATTGGGCCGGGTTGGGTTTCAATTGGACACACTTTGGGCTTATTGGGCTTAACGATTGGGCTTTAGGCCTGTTAACGTTTTGCGTGTGTTTTAAGGTTTACGAGAGTTGCTTATAGTATTGTGATGTGTTTTCAACGTGTTAGACTAGTGTTAACGTGTAGACTATGTGTCCTGATTATCTATAACAAGCGTATAATACGAGTTATGGTGAAATGGTGCATATAACGTGTATAACGTGTGATAAATTCAAGTGTATACTAACGAGTTGGAAATGAAATGAGTTTAGGATTACTTACAACACTCGTTATGAGTGGAGATGAACGAGGTAAAGGTGACTTGAGCTCTAACCCGTGTTCTCCTTATAATGTTACCCAAACTAATATTTCACCCAAGTTTCCTTAGTGTTAAACCCTTTTCGACACCCTTGCTCCTCTTTGATGCTCACGGTGGAAGATTTAAGTGTATGTGAGAGTATGTTTGCCTTGTGTTGGTGTTGTGTGTGAGTAGTATGGATAAAAATGAGTGTGTGTCGTGTGTTTTTAAGGGGAACAACAAGTATGGTTCTTCCTGTTTCTTTAATCCTAGATCACCTAGTCTTTAGCAACAATAGACATGTGTGTTTGATCTTGGTTTTAGGCGTGCCCATGGCAGCCGAAATCATGGGAAGAAAAGGTGGAAATGTTGAGCTAGGAGACAAGTAAAAGCAATATTACCCTTTGTGTATTAAAGTCAAAGCATGATCAATGGGTTTTAGATTATTAAACAAAGGTGTTAGGGGTGGCTAAAGTTGAGGTTTTTGTCTTCCTTTGTTAACCCTTGCACGACATGTTTAGGATCCAAAGAAGGATTTCTAGTTTTTGGATTTGGTTTGGTTCCTTTTCTACTCGACCGGTTACATAATCACATGAAATGTGATTTTTAAAATTTTAAGTATTACTAATTTTTGGGTGTGTTGGCCTTTGATGGTGGACGAGGCCCAAGGAAGAAGTAAAAAGAAGTTGGGCTAGTTGGTGGGTCGTGTACAATAGATAGGCCTAAGGCATACTAAGAGTGTGTGTGGGCTCGAGTTGGGGCGAGGCCCAATGACAAAATATGGGGTGGGCTTGGTTCGGTTACGAGGCCCAATAGCATGTTGGGTTGGGTCGTGAGGTGGTATAAAGTCCAATAAGTTCCGAAGCCCAATATGAGTATTAATATATTTTTGTTATAATTTATTTCGTACTTTTACAAATTTTTACGTATCCGTTACGTATTTTAAGATTATCAGGATCGTGGGGACTTTCGTTCTGATCACAACAGTATATTTATGAATGCTCAAGCTGCGTTGATCATGCATATGCCAAATGATATGCAAATGTGATGATGATATAAATCGTGCTTAATTTCTGATTAAGGTATTAAGTACAATGAAATTTTCCGGGAGCTTACAGTACCTACCCCTTAAGAGAACCGCGTCCCGCGGTTTAACTCGCAAAGGTTGTCATGGGTGGTTAGATGAACAGGTGGGGATACTTGGAACGCATTACATCCTCGCGCTCCCAGGTGAACTCTGCACCTCGTTTCTTGTGATTCCATCGAACTTTAACGATAGGAATGCGGCTTTGCTTAAGCCTCTTGACTTCTCTGTCCATGATCTCAATGGGTTCTGACAAAGCTAAGTTTGTTATTGAGCTGTATGTCCTTGAGGGGTACGAATAGAGTTTCATCCGATAGACACTTCTTAAGATTCGAGACATGGAAAGTGTCATGTACTCGACTAAGTTCTTCGGGAAGTTTGAGCTTATAGGCCACTGGACCAATTCTTGGAAGAATTTTGAACGGTCCTATGTATCGAGGTTTGAGTTTTCCTCTTTTTCCAAACCTGACCATTCCTTTCCAGGATGATACTTTGAGCATTACTCGGTCTCCGACTTGGAATTCCATTGGTTTTCTTCTGACATCTGCGTAGCTCTTTTGTCTATCTCGAGCTGCTTGCAGTCGTTGCCTAATTTGCATTATCTTTTTAGTTGTCTCCTGGACAATTTCGGGGCCTGTGAGTTGTACTTCTCCAACTTTTGCCCAGGAAACTGGCGATCGGCATTTTCTTCCATGGAGTGCTTCAAAAGGTGCAGCTTTAATGCTGGCGTGGTAACTGTTATTGTAAGAGAATTCAGCCAGAGGTAAGTGCTTATCCCATCCTTTTCTGAAATCGATCACACATGCTCTCAGCGTGTCTTCCAGAGTTTGGATCGTTCTTTCGCTTTGTCCATCTGTTTGAGGATGGTATGCGGTATTCATATCCAAGTTGGTACCCATGGCATTTTGAAGTGTTTGCCAAAATCTCGAGGTGAATCGGCTATCACGATCAGATATGATAGAGATTGGTACACCGTGACGAGAAACAATCTCTTTGATGTATAGTCTAGTGAGTGTAATCATCTCGTCGTTCTCCTTGATTGGCAGAAAATGAACGGATTTCGTGAGACGATCTACAATGACCCAAATGGTGTCAAAACCATTAGAAGTTCTCGGTAACTTTGTGATGAAATCCATTGTGATTCTTTCCCATTTCCATACAGGAAGTTCCGGTTGGGTTAACAATTCTGATGGATTTTGACGTTCAGCTTTGACTCTCAAACATGTCAAGCATTTACTGGCATATTTGGCGATATCAGCCTTCATGTTAGGCCACCAGTACAAAAGCTTTAGATCTTGATACATCTTGTTGGGACCAGGATATATGGAATACTTCGATTTATGTAATTCATGCATGATGAGTTCTCGGATACCTCCGTAGTGTGGAATCCAACTTCGATCTTTGAAACATAATGTTCCGTCCGATCTCTTCACAAATCCATTTTCATTTTCTGGCATGCCATAAATCTTCTCATTCGGCCTATTTTCTTTTCTAAGTGCTTCGATCTGAGCTTCAAGAATTTTCGATGGTAGGGGTGAATTGATTACCATACCCAATGATCTCACTCTAAGTGGCTTAGGGCGATCTTTTCTGCTCAAGGCGTCGGCAACAACGTTCGCCTTTCCAGGATGGTAACGAATCTCGCAGTCATAATCACTGAGCAATTCTAGCCAGCGGCGTTGACGCATATTCAATTCTTTTTTATCTAAGATGTGTTGAAGACTTTTGTGATCAGTTTACACTATACACTTTGTTCCGTACAAATAATGTCTCCACAACTTGAGTGCAAATACCACAGCGCCAAGTTCTAGATCGTGAGTACTATAATTATTCTCATGAGTTTTGAGTTGTCGTGATGCGTAAGCAATCACTTTGTTCCTTTTGCATGAGAACAATGCCTAAACCCATGTGTGAAGCATCGCAATATACTACAAAATCTTCTACTCTTTCAGGTAGTTCCAAGATGGGTGCTTCGCAAAGCTTGTTCTTTAGGAGTTGAAATGCTTATTCTTGATCGTCTCCCCATTCGAATTTCTTCGTTTTCTGGGTTAACTCGGTCAATGGTTTGGCTATCTTCGAGAAACCTTCGATGAATCTCCGATAATAACCAGCAAGTCCTAAGAATTGACGAATTTCAATGGGGTTGGTGGGTACTGACCAATTCTTTACGGATTCGATCTTTGCGGGATCCACGTGGATTCCTTCACTGTCGATCACATGACCAAGAAATTTGCGTACAATTCTTCATCCTTGAGTAACTTCAGGACAGTTCTCAGATGTTCCGCATGTTCTTCTTTATCACGAGAGTAGATAAGAATATCGTCAATGAACACAATGATGAATTTATCCAGATATGATTTACAAACTCTATTTATGAGGTCCATAAATACAGCGGGTGCATTAGTTAAACCGAATGGCATTACTTGGATTTCATAATGGCCATATCTAGTTCTAAACGCGGTCTTGGGTATATCTTCCTCTTTTAACCTTAACTGATGGTATCAAGATCTTAAATCAATCTTCGAGTACACACTCGAGCCTTGTAACTGATCAGACATATCATCGATTCTTGGTAAGGGATAGCGGTTCTTGATTGTGAGCTTGTTCAATTCTCTGTAATCGATACACATCCGAAATGATCCATCTTTCTTCTTAACGAATAAAACCGGTGCTCCCCAGGGTGAGGAACTTGGTCTAATGAATCCTTTATCAGATAGCTCTTCTAGTTGTTTGGACAATTCTTGCATTTCCGAGGGTGCTAAACGGTATGGTGCTCGTGCTACGGGAGTAGCTCCAGGAATAAGATCGATTTGGAATTCAACTTGTCGAGCAGGTGGGAGTCCACAAATCTTCTGGAAACACCTCAGGAAATTCTCTGACTACAGGTACATCCTCTAGTCGTTTCTCTTCCGACTTCTTTTCCGTTACTTGAGCTAAGAAGTCATAACATTTTTTCTCCATGTACTTTATCGATTTCGCACAGGATATGATACTTAAGTACTTTCTACTTTGATCTCCTTGGATAAGTAGAGTTTCACCGTTGATTGGGATATGAACGGTTTTCTCATTGCAAACAATCCTAGCACGGTGTTTAGACAACCAATCCATGCCAATTACGACATCAAAACTACCAAGTTTGATTGGTAAAAGATCTATGAGGAATAAGTGTTCATGTAAAAGAATAGGGCAATTACGAATTACGGTGTTGGTTCCTATTATCTTTCCATCGACAAGTTCTATCTCATAAGTTGTATCTAAGGCAATTGGGGATATTTTAAATATGCAAGATATAACTTTTCACATGCACATCAAACCATAACACAAAGTAGCATATAGATGGAATTCTAGAGAGAGAAAGTTAGAGGTTTAGGGAACTTAGTGAGAGAAAGTGAAAGATATTATTATGAGCTCCAACTCTCTACCTTGGAAGGTAGAGCGTATTTATAGTCTTACATAAATCGCCACACATCGGGCTGTGGATCAGGCATACAGTGGGTAAAGACCCGTCCGTCCTCCACGGTGTTACTTATCTAAATACTACTTAACTTAAGAATTACAACGACTACGAGCTTTCTAACGATTACATATACTTGAGGTGACTGACTCTTTAATACCGGGAATTTCTAATTCCTAACAATCTCCCCCTAAGGGAGGTCACCTCAATCATGTACCAAAATTACATAGAATACAAATAGATATTACATTAACAATTGATCTTGCATTCTTGATGTAGTCCTTTGCTCCTAAGCTCGTAGACATTGATTCTTCACATTGCATGTTTGGTTACTTCAAGTGGAGGTCTTTTACTGATCCACGTGATAATAATTTTGAGCCATCATTTGAGATCATTAGCTATCAAAAATCTCTGTGACATCCTTTGTGATGTTGTGACATTAGGACCGACATGCTCACATTCTGGATCATGAAATCTTCTCATCAGAGTAGCGGAAGCTTTTGTTGAATCATGATATTGGCAGCAGCGTAGCAGAAGCATGGAGTGAAAATATCAGAGTCATTGATGCACTTATCATGATTTCTTTTGAGATGAATGTGTAGTGTGAGCATGCGGCTATGGTTTGACCGCTTCATTCTGATCAGCTGCAAACATCGGGTGTACCTGCATACAACAGTTAGCAATAAATCACGCGAAAGTGTCTTTGATCACTTTCGTTGAATTGAGTTACACGGCCCACGGTTCCCCGTTGATCAGTACAAGTACTGCCTGTGATCAGGTAGGATTCCTAAGAATCTCCTTGACAGGGTTTCGCAGCTGTTCTAGCTGTTCTCAAACCGGAACATCTCAAAGAAGACAACACGGAGTGAGTGAACCAGCGAATTTTAAGTCCACTGATTGATGAAAAGAGATTTGAAAAACAATCGTGTATTGCTCAATAGAAATAGTTTTTGCAATACAACGAAGGTTTTATTGAAAATCAATTATCAATCATAAAAACACCTTTTGGTTTGAAAAATGAGTACACGGTCGATGTGCTAACGAAAAGAGTTTTTAAGCACAAAGACCGGTTTTTCAAAGGTATCCGTCAATCCATAACCTGAACCAGGTTTGATTCAAGAGATTGAATCGCCCCATTGTTTCTGTTCAGTTGTCACATGGTTGATCTATATAATAGATCTCACATGCCACCTACCAGGAGCTTGTTTGATGTTAGCTCCAGAAGGCTTTCCATCTTCATTGTGAATATGTAAACACATCACTCAGATGTTCTGGCAATACCACAAGGATAATGCGTAGGACTCAAGATATAATCTCTCTTTCCACATTGTGTGAAACAGAGAGTCTTCATTGAAAGTGTCCTAATGAGATTTATTGATGATCTCGTGGCTCTAGACTCAATTTGTGCATATTTGGATCCTATGACGGAGACTAGGGAGAGGGTCTCCTTCTTCAATATCAACCATCTCTAAGAGAAAGTCGATAGATAATGTCGGTTCCCCGTGAGAATGAAACAAGTCCTTTTAAGAGGAACTTGAGTGGTTTGGAAAGTTGAAGTGCAGTGCGTCACTGGGTCCATGACGTCTTGTCTTCAATACCGATGTTACCATCAGTAGCATATGAATTGAACCCGGTTTCTGCCCTAAGGTTGAATAAATGGAGGGCTATTTGTTTTCACCCTTTTCTCATTCAATTCTTTTTAATTCTTCAACCCCTTCAGTGCTTACCGAGACTTCATAGCTAGAACCTTGTTGGGTTTATTCCAGTACTAGCTCAGTCTTAGTCCGCACTCTTCCCATATCTCATTTTTCTCCTTTTATCATCATACCTAAGGACTTCTACACTAACTAGTGGATTGTCCCTGGGTAGATCCCTCCGGTTCTGGCGGATCATGGGAACACATACCTAACCTTATCATCCTTATATCACCGTACATGAAGTAAAGTTGGTCGGTCTATTTGGTATTGTTCGCCTGCCATTGGATCCAATTGAAAACCATTTGAAAACTCAATTCAGATACTTGTGATATATTATCAAAGCATTTTGTACCTGAATTGTTTTTGATATTTTTAGAACGAGAACTCCCCCTCAACATGTGCATCAAGTATGAAAATGTTTTGCACACGGAGGCAAGAGAAAGAATTAACTTCTTTGATTACCATTTTCTAAAAGATATCAGCATCACTTCCCACATCAAATCAAGTAGATATAGCATTTCCGGGAAGGATGAGGTTTCCATAAATTTGCTCCCCCTCAATATGTGCCTCGAGGTTTGAAAAGAGTTTTGCACATACTAGAGGGACCCTGCACATTGGGATGAATGATCACGTTTCAAATCAAAGGTTTAAGATAGATGCTCCCCCTCAACATGTGCATGGAAAAATTGTGCATGGAAAAATTGAAATCGTTTGTCACATGTGGGAAGGACAGCATGTACATTCTTATGAAACTATTTACCGAATTATCAGTTTAAGTCCAATTTAAATCACACATTCTCCCCCGATCACAATTATCAAAACATTTGAGATTTGTGATCTCGTATAGATTTAAATTGATTTTGAAAGCTTTTAAGGAGAATTGTGACTTGATTGTGAAAGCGTTTGAACTGATAAGGATCGGATTTTAAGACTTTAAACTCCATTGATAAAACATGCATGTAAATCTTTTGAAAACAATTTAATGCCAAATAACTTTTTAATTTAATTGAAATCATTCTCCCCCTCAATCAATGACATAGGTTGTTGATTGAGAGATAAAGATTTTGACATATAAGTCCTGATGATTATCAAAAATAGAGATCGAGTTATTTTTCAAAGCATTTAGTTTTCAGTAGATAAATGTTTATAGAATCAGAGCATGGAATTTTGAAAAACATGATAAAACATGGCTCTGTTCTTTCTTTTAAAACCGGGTTATTGCCTTAAAATGACAATAAACCATTTCTCTTTCTCCCAAAAATATATATATATATATATATATATATATATATATATATATATATATATATATATATATATATATATATATATATATATATATATATATATATATATATATATATATATATATATATATATATATATATATATATATATATTTTTTAAGAATTCGAACAACATCTAAAGTCCCGTGTCATTCTTTGAATGACAGCACAAAGACCGTAGATATTATCGAACCGGGAAAAAAAAACGTGACAAAATGACAATATTTTTTTGAAGATTTTTCGAATTTTTCAAATTTTTATGGATTTTGAAAGTTTTATATTTTTGTATTTTGTTTTTCAAATAAATATTTACAAGAGATAGATGAAGATAGACCTTTACTCCTCGTCTTCCTCCTGAAGACGTTTGAGAGTTTCTGGTTGAAGGCTTTTCAAACCAAGTCGTGGAAGAATAAACTCAAAACGTTCTCTTGGAAGAGCTTTGGTGAAGAATGCAGTCGGTTGGACTTCCTAAACACTTAGTTCTCGTAGGATGAGTGCAAATAGCAAACTTCTTCCGAGAAATGCCAAATTTCGTTCGAGGTTCCCGTACCATACTATGTGACAGTTTCAAAGAAGATAGTTGGCCTAAGTAGTTTCCTCGTCAACTAGGATGTAACAAGTGGTCCTTCAGTCCGTTTGTAAACTAAGTACAAGTTTAAATACAACTACTATAATAAAAACGGAGCTGACTGGGTTACCTTACACTAGCAAAAAGTTTACTTTACTCAAGTTTCAAAGTTTACAGTTACTACCCTGTTTACAGTAAAAAGAACCCTAATGTTTAAAGTGTTTCAGGGCCTCCGTAAAAGTATTTAGTTAGATTTATACGTTGTCTCTAAAATTTCTTTAAACCTAAACTAAGTACACTGGGACAACTGTGGGGGTACTAACTGGCTTGGTTTGATCTACTCCTGGAGAGTCCCTAGTACTAACTGGTTTGCTTTATAGCCTCATACTAACCTAGGTACTACATAGAGTGACGATCATCTGGTCTGTAGAACAAGAGACACACGTACACACGATCTATGGTCCGATTCGGATGATTTTTCGTGGAACTTCGTCAATTTGCCCAGAAAGCCATAGAGGTTCCTTGGTAGTTATACCCTGATACCATGGGCTTCCTGTGGCCATACAGTGATTGCCGGATACGTCTACGACTAGTACGTCCAACAGTTCTATGTGCAGCTTCATGCAGTCCTCCACGAGTCAAAAACCCACTATTCGAACACTCGACCAGAAGTTTCTTCGTTTACTCATGAAGATAAAGGAGATGTCTCCGACTTATGTATCGGTACAGTAGAACAACACGAGTTTAGAATACCTACTCTAGAGTTAATAGACTGATACCGAAACTTAAGTTGTTTTAGGGAGACATGACACTATTATTTTCACGATAACGAGAGAGTACGTTGTTGCAAGTTGTGAGTTCTCGTTTCGTATAGCTGTAAGCTGTAGTAAAGTAGTCCCTTGTTCACCTTTTTCCACACCACCTTGATATAAAACACTCCAGACTTATAGTCAATCGTCTGTAGAAGTGGTTTCGAGAAGGTTCTCTTGCAAAACTCAAATAAGAAGGTGCTGAACCAAACTTTTCGGAAGTTGGTCTTTGAGAGTTTGCAGAAGTCCTCCTTCTGCTCCTCATTTCCAGATAGAAGTAGATAGAGAACATTTATAAATAAACTTTTTGTTTTATGTTTTTATATTTTGAAAGTTTTAGGTATTTTTAAACTTTTTAAGCTTTTTAGAAGTTTTTTTATAACAGTAAAACAGTGCAAAAAAAAAGGGCCAAGCTATTATAGATGCCAGAAACACGACAGTAAGTTTCTTACTGTGCCCTGAAATCTACAACAAGCTTAAGAATTTTTTATATATATATATATATATATATATATATATATATATATATATATATATATATATATATATAT